>JABMCL010000629.1:517500-540000 GCA_018857735.1 Alviniconcha marisindica
AGTTTTCGAGTTCTGTCTTTCTGTTCTGTCTCTGTCTGTCTCTCTGTCTCTCTCTGTCTCTGTCTGTCTCTGTCTGTCTCTCTGTCTCTGTCTCTCTCTCTCTCTCTCTCTCTCTCTCTCTCTCTCTCTCTCTCTCTCTCTCTCTCTCTCTCTCTCTCTCTCTCTCTATAGAAACCTTAGAACAAGATATTTGGTAAATTACAACAGGAACATATCTGATCAAGAAAACTGGTTTGCTAGCAACATGAATGGCAAAACACAAGAATCAATACTTGGCATGGCAAAGTTTCTGTTCTTTGCATTGCAGTTAAGGTTAAAAAAGATGAACGATAATTCCTGATGGCTTCTGCTACGTCAAAGATTGATTGGATAGTTTCCTTGATATTGGTATATGTATGATTTTTTTTTATATACTAAATTTCTTATGTGCATGACTGTGAGTACGCGTGCCCATTGGAATCTTTTTTGTCAGTGTGCATGTGTGCGCTCGTGTCAACGAGTGCTGCGCGCGCGTGCGCGAGCGGGTGTGTGTGTGTGTGTGTGTGTGTGTGTGTGTGTGTGTGTGTGTGTGTGTGTGTGTGTGTGTGTGTGTGTGTGAGCGTGGAGTGAGAGAGAGAGAGAGAGAGAGCGAGAGAGAGAGAGAGAGAGTACGGTTTTTGAAATATTCGATATGAATGCCTTAAAAATGGACCTCCCCCCATTGAAAAGGGCTATGGCCTTATATCAAGAAAATCAGTGTCAGTGTCTCTCTGTGTCTGTCTCTGTCTCTGTCTCTGTCTCTCTCTGTCTCTCTGTCTCTGTCTCTTCTGTCTCTCTGTCTCTGTCTCTGTCTCTCTGTCTGTCTGTCTCTCTCTCTCTCTCTCTCTCTCTCTCTCTCTCTCTCTCTCTCTCTCTCTCTCTCTCTCTCTCTCTCTCTCTCTCTCTCTCTCACTCGGCTGGCTGCTGGGTGTATGTATATACATGTATAAAATAAGTGAGTGGTGTATGTGCTGTATGCATATACTCTTTGTGTGCGTTACGAACACGCAAGCTTCTGTGTGAAAGATTTTATGGTATGTAAACATTTCAACTCATTCATTCGTGTTTCATAATTACATGTATGTAAACGAAGCCTTGCAATTCTTTATTTTCAGTACGTTAGATTGAATCTAAACTATAGTCATTGTAGAATAAAGTTTTCGAGTTCTCTCTCTCTCTCTCTCTCTCTCTCTCTCTCTCTCTCTCTCTCTCTCTCTCTCTCTCTCTCTCTCTCTCTCTCTCTCTCTCTCTCATACACACATGGGAGCGTTCTCGCATACACACACACAAACACATACACACGCACGCACGCACGCACAAACACACACACATACGCACGCACGCACGCACGCACGCACGCACGCACGCACGCACACTCACTCACTCACACACACACACACACACACACACACACACACACACACACTCACACACACACACACACACACACACACACACACACACACACACACACACACACACACACACACACACACACACACAGAGGCAGAACCTGCAGAGAAATTGCCTGCACGGACAACACTAGATTTGTCAAGGCTGCACTAGCCTTTAATCAGTGTCTCATTATCGTTTCCAATGTAAAAACAGCCACGTTTCTACCGCCTGCAGGGCCATATTTAGAGACACTGTAGCTCTATGCATGGAGCTGCTAGCCAGCCGTAACAAGGAAATATACAGCGTGAAGGAAAATAATGCGGGCTGCAGCAAGTAATTGGATGAGATGTGAAGTATTGCGGAACAATTTTAGTGCTTCCTTTATAGCAACAATAAACAGAAATGGGGAAAATGTAGAAAAATTGCGTCGGACAGCTTATTGTTTAATTCAGACTGCAGTCGTCTATTAAGACCAGGATGGGTCAATAGAGAAACGTCCCGATGAAACAGCTCTGTGTCATATCGTTGCTATCAAGTGTATTTTATTGGGAGCATTGCGCATTTTCATCAACATAAACAATACACCGGTGTGCTAACTATGACAGCTGTAATGTACATTGTGCATGAAAGCAGCGCTTCATGGCTGGTCGTCACTGCCCTCACAGTTCTGATGGTACACTGCAAAGTAATGAACTGTCCCCGCCTTGGTTTGGGCTGTGTCACAGCACATTAAAACTTGACACCAGCAAGAACACTGCGGCTTAATGGGGCCTCACAACACAATTACACCGGAGGCAAAACCTAGGCTTGGGCTGTGTCACAACACATTTACGCCGAGGCTTGGACTGTTTCACAGCACATTTACACCGAGGCGTGGACTGTTTCACAGCACATTTACACTGAGGCTTGGACTGTGTCACAGCACATTTACACCGAGGCTTGGGCTGTTTCACAGCACATTTACACCGAGGCGTGGACTGTTTCACAGCACATTTACACTGAGGCTTGGGCTGTTTCACAGCACATTTACACCGAGGCTTGGGCCTCACAACACATTTACACCGGAAGCAACACCGAGGCTTGGACTCTGTCACAGCACATTTACACTGGCAAGAACAGCGAGGCTTGGGCTGTGTCACAGCACATTTACACTGGCAAAAATACTGAGGCTTGGACTGTGTCGCAGCACATTTACACTGGCAAGAACAGCGAGGCTTGGGCTGTGTCACAGCACATTTACACTGGCAAGAACAGCGAGGCTTCGGCTGTGTCACAGTACATTTACACCGGCAAAAATACTGAGGCTTGGACTCTGTCACAGCACATTTACACTGGCAAGAACAGCGAGGCTTGGGCTGTGTCGCAGCATATTTACACTGGCAAGAACAGCGAGGCTTGGGCTGTGTCACAGCACATTTACACTGGCAAGAACAGCGAGGCTTGGGCTGTGTCACAGTACATTTACACCGGCAAAAATACTGAGGCTTGGACTCTGTCACAGCACATTTACACTGGCAAGAACAGCGAGGCTTGGGCTGTGTCACAGCGCATTTACACTGGCAAGAACAGTGAGGCTTGGGCTGTGTCGCAGCACATTTACACTGGCAAGAACAGCGAGGCTTGGGCTGTGTCGCAGCACATTTACACTGGCAAGAACAGCGAGGCTTCGGCTGTGTCACAGTACATTTACACCGGCAAAAATACTGAGGCTTGGACTCTGTCACAGCACATTTACACTGGCAAGAACAGCGAGGCTTGGGCTGTGTCGCAGCATATTTACACTGGCAAGAACAGCGAGGCTTGGGCTGTGTCACAGCACATTTACACTGGCAAGAACAGCGAGGCTTGGGCTGTGTCACAGTACATTTACACCGGCAAAAATACTGAGGCTTGGACTCTGTCACAGCACATTTACACTGGCAAGAACAGCGAGGCTTGGGCTGTGTCACAGCACAGTTACACCGGCAAAAACAGCGAGGCTTGGGCTTTGTCGCAGCACATTTACACTGGCAAGAACAGCGAGGCTTGGGCTGTGTCACAGCACAGTTACACCGGCAAGAACAGCGAGGCTTGGGCTGTGTCACAGCACAGTTACACTGGCAAGAACAGCGAGGCTTGGGCTGTGTCACAGCACAGTTACACTGGCAAGAACAGCGAGGCTTGGGCTGTGTCACAGCACAGTTACACCGGCAAAAACAGCGAAGATTAAAGTGTTGCCGTGCGCTGCCCATATGTGGGGACCATCTTTAGACATGATAAAGCTTCTTGCGTAACAGCATCCACCCTGCAGAAATGCTGGTGAATCCTCCGAAGACGGTGTGTGGGTGCCCATGTGTCGGGGTAATATAGTGCCAACTATCATCTAGCAACGGTCCTCTCATCCTATGGAATGCTTTATTTTTTGTTTGTTTTTGTCAGTGTATAGATACAAATACCGACTGAGCCCCGGAACGCGGCAAACAAGAACAAACGAACTTTCTTTGTTTTCTCTTGTTTTTTGTTGTTGTTATTTCTCATTTATTCTTAGCTTGGTGAAATTGTTTGTCCGCCATATATTTCTTGTGTGTGTGTGGTGTGTGTGTGTGTTGTGTGTGTGTGTGTGTGGTGTGTGTGTGTGTGTGTGTGTGTGTGTGAGTGTGTTATTGTTGTTGTTTTGTTTTGATTTTATGATTTCACTGTATGTGAATGAAATCACCGCCTGTAAGCAGCAAGCTTGTTGATGAGCCCATAACCATTCACTGTATCTTTGTTTTGTCTTGAAGAAATTCTTCTTTAAACCAAACACTTAAACTTTCGGCGATTCAACTTTTTCAAGCAACAAACGGAGAAAGAGACAGTCATTTGACCAACAAAACAAAACAAAAATGATGAAAGCAATGAAATGACTTCATTCGTTGCCAAGATACAGCTCGAACATGAGATTGAAATGTAGTAGGAAAGGGGTGTGACGAGAGAAATAATACTCCCAGGATGAAAGTGTTAATCCCTGGAGGACTATGGCCACGACAATCTGATAGTGCCGTAGCTTGTTTGGGGGTATGTTGCCCCACACCGCCGGGCCTCAGACTTCAGAAGTAAACTTTCCTTGCAGACACCAGAGACAGCATCACAAACTGAAGCCGACTACCTGCATCTTTCTTACGTACCGTGCTGGTCACAACAGTTGATAACTTCAGCCTCTTTGATAACGAAAGCTTCTTGTCTTGGTGCCTGGGTACTTTGATGCGCGTAATATGCTCTGCGTTCGTTTCTGTTAGGGACCGCGGATGCAGAAATAAAGATCAGCTTTGCCGAGAATGGAGAGCTAGTTAAATAATAATAATAATAAAGAGGATTTCTAGAGCGCCCATCTACCACACAAGGTGGCAGCACAGGGCGCTTTACAATAACATGAATACGCAGAAATGAAGATCAGCCTTGCCGAGAATGATAATAATAATAATAGATAACTTCTGTATAGCGCTATTCTCTGATGTACACAAACTCACTGCGCTTTACAACACTCTCCAACATTTTCTAAGTGAAAACAAAATAATCAAAAGTAATAATGTTCATGAACCTAATGCAGACATAAGAACTAACAATGCATATATATATATATATATATACACAAAAAATATAAAGTACATGACTTGTGTCGTATGAGAAGCGGCAATATATAATACAAAGAAAAGAAAAATCATTATGTTACTACCTACCGTTAATTCCATCCCTAGTATCAGCTAGCTCTCCATTCTCGGCAAAGCTGATCTTTCTGCGTCTTCCTCTGAGGCTTGAGGTAGGTGAGGAAATAGCCTCGCGTGCTTTGCCTCCTGCCAGGGAGGCCGCCATTATGATTGCCGTCTTCCAGGTTCAGGCAGCTTAATGCCTGCTTGGACATAAGCCCCACCCTCTCTCACCCATTTATCCAGTCTTGTTCGAAGGTGCAGTGCCGTATGGCTTGGACTGTGAGTCAGACTGGCACTTGTGATTTGACGACTTGTGTTTCGCACTTATATGACCTTCGCCGTTTTTTAAATATCGGGTAACTGGGTGAATTTTGTCTGGAATATTGCCTGCAGTGTTATTTTTTGCTTGTTTGTTTGTTTGTCTCTCTCTCTCTCTCTCTCTCTCTCTCTCTCTCTCTCTCTCTCTTCTCTCTCTCTCTCTCTCTCTCTCTGAGCTGAATCTGAACTGATCGGAGATTTTACCTTGAAACCTCAGTTATTTCTACCGGTTCTTTAAAATACTGTATTATACCACTTGAACTCCCCTCCACCCACCCAAGCCACCCCACCCCACCGCTCTCCTCCTTTCCCGCCTTCTTCTTCCCCTTCCGCTGTTTCGGGACTGGGAGTTGCGCGTGACGGTACTGGCACAGTGTCGGCTGACAAGGGAGGCGGGACTGAGGCGGGTCTGTGTACCCTGCTGCCTCGCTGTGTGTATCTTCGGCTACCTTGTGTCTCTTGCTTCTTCCTCGCTCAAACATCATTAGCTGCGGATGCTCGCCTTCCCAGCATCCCTCATCACGCCAGCGCTAATAGCAGGGGCAAATAACTTTTGCTAAGGGGCAAATAACTCACGGGTAACTTTTATCTTTGCAGATTGAAGCGAGCACCGGGGGACATGGTAGCATTTGAACGACGACGCTGATCAAGGGGAGAGAAGGAGCAAGTGTCGCTGCGAGGGTTGTCGTTCCTGACGCAGGCGAACGACTGGAAAAAAAGGAGAGGGGGAAAAAAGCGAAAATCGTGACAAGTGGGAGACGCCCCACTCGTAGACACTCATGCAAATCATGACCGTGCGACACGTGACTGTATGCAAATTACAACATCACACGTGACCCGCGAACGGCAGCGCACGCGCCAACGTGGCCAGTTTCAGTTTCATCATTCAGGCCAGACACAGTTCGTGAGGACGTTTCTCAGTTCAGCGCCCCGGCAGGGTCTCTGAGTGTTTCATGGATATTGTGTATGTGAGAGTGAAGGGGTTGCACCGTGTACCCGCAACACAAGAACGAGTGCTAAACGTTCATTGTGTGTGTGAGGGAGAGGCTGGACACAGTTACGGTGTGTCCGAAACAACAACAAAACAACTATCGAAACATCAGGGCTCTTCCCCCTACTCAAGTTCATCATCGGAATACTTTTGATCTCTGCAGACAGCCTTAACAGAACTTCAAAAAGCGTGCTCAGTGTTGTGAAAGCCTTCAAATTCACTTAACGATTGTTGGCTCCAAACTTCTACTTTCGTTTTTGTTGGTGAGGTCGTGAACTTCCGAGTCCGTAGAGAGAAAAACAAATCGTCATTATGATATTATAATTGGCTTTCTACGGTGTGTGCTCCTTTGATCAACCAAGCAACACAAGGACAGCTGCTGATCATCACTAGACACTCACAGTCAGTACTGCACATCTTTATCCACTCACCAATGCTCTGGTGGTATTGGTATTCACGTCGTTTGACAACCCGCTTGTTCGACTGCTTCAACGGACCGTGGAACAGGATAATTGGAACCATTCGTTTTTGTTTCGTTAAAACCTGTCTGGCGTAACTGCAATCTCTGGTCGAGCTGTATTTTCTCACGTTTGTGCTGTACGATATACTAAAACAGACTTTCGTGTTTTTAATCAATTATCTGGCAGCAAATAGATAGATAGTTCCATATTTCAGCTCCTTTCCGTACTCAGCGCATGTTCACCCACCCTGGCGTCTGCTCCATCAGTTCGGTTTTGTTTGTGAAATCCCGCACATGCAACTGACGGCTCGCCGACTAAGGCTGCAAAGGATCGCACAGTTTTGCTGACAACTTACAAACGAAGATAATGACACCGCCTTCGCCGGCCGTCGTTGGAAATTGGCTCTGACCGAGAATAGACCCTACCCAACCCTACTCTTTACAGATGACGCTGTCCTCGTATTGAGACATCGGCTGTATATATATAGCGACGAAGCTTTCCTTTTGTTTCCTCTCCTCGAGGGCATCTGTTGTTTCTCGCCTTGTTACCGGTATTTAGAAGGACTACGAACCGGCCTGCCCTGTTCTAGGGACTTTCCATTGAGTCAATTATTCCCAGCTCCGCCTGCCTGCAGCTCCGGAGAGGTGTGTAATGGAAAAGCAATTTGGGGGCACTCGGCTACCAGCCCGGACACTGTTTGATTCTTGTACAGTTTAAACGACTATCGGTTTTTCTTTGCTTTTTAATACGAACCTCTCTTTTTCTTCTCCATTAGCAGCTTGCTGAGATCTGAAGGATGTTCGTTTTTGGTCTGAGTGAAGATAAATTGGAAAAAGAGCTGGCCCCTACGCCTTGTTCAGCGCGTTAATGCGAGAAAGGACAGGAGAGGAGGCTGGGGATAATTATGCATGGACGTTGTGATGCGGCCACTCTCTCGTTGAACCCCCTGCCGCTCTCAGCAGATGGAATCACAATAACGACTGCAGATTAAAAACTGCGGCGAACAGTGTCTGCATAGGCGTGCAGGTGCGCGGACCTGGTTACACTGCTATTACAACACGACGTCAACAAGAAGCGGTTGGACTTGCTAGAGTGGCCGACAAAGTCTGACGGAGATAGATATCGTGTTGCTTTGTGCCCGGACAAAAAGCTAGGAATGGAAACAAAAATGAAATGAGAGAAGGAAACTGGGTTGTGTGTGTGTGTGTGTGTGTGTGTGTGTGTGTGTGTGTGTGTGTGTGTGTGTGTGTGTGTGTGTTGTGTAATTATGGACTCTTTGCAGATCTTTGTGCTTTGGCCGGTGTGTGCGTGGCTGTGTAATGAAACCCGAAACCCGCTGGCTGTGTTTTGTTTCGACGGTTGCCTTTCAAGGTGATAAATTCCTCCCCTTCGTGATCGCATCCCTACTTACAGACTTCACCTGCGTCACTGCTAAACTCACGACTTTCTCTCCCTCAGTTCCAACAGCCCTCAGTCCTCACCACGAATCTTTTCTGGGGACATGATGGGAGTGAAAACCCAAAACTAACAGTTGTTTGAATGCTTAAACAGGATTAGCAAGGAGGCGGGTGTGAACTAAGCATTTCGTGTCCGTCAGTGTGTGTGATCCTCAGGGCATGAGCGCGTGTGAGAGAAGATCATAGTCTCGTGATATTCTTGACAGGAGGTCAATGATGAAGGAGACTGGATAAACCACGGACCTGTGTATATAGGTCTATGGGATAAACTAAGACTTGCCCCTGCTATACAAACTGTTTTGTCTGCAGTCATCGAGTCTGCCTTCGTTATTCATGTATGCTTTTTTAGTACCTGGATTTCAGCGGCAGTGACGGTGGTCCAGATAAACAAAACCTCGCTTCACCGGCACTAACACAAGCTCTTTTGTCTTCAGCCGCTGAGTCTGACTGTCCCGTTGTGTGGAGTCGCTGGAGTACCGGAAGTGCAGCAGAAGCATGCCTCGAGCTAAGCATTCAAACATGGACGCCGGGAAAAGGTGGCGGCTGTCGTGGGGCGATGTGACGACCTCCTCCATGAAGCTCGTGGTGCTGTTCAGTGTTTTGCCACTGTTCCACGCCCAGAACAAAGAGCTGAGCTACACGATCTATGAAGAAGGGCCCATACCGGCCCTGGTGGGGAACATCGCCAGAGACTCCAACGTGTCCCAGCTGCTGGGGTCCGATGTCTTCTCCACTCTCAGGTTGGTTTTGCTTGTCAGCTGCGTCCTTCAGCCTTTCCTCACAGTGTCTCTCCTCCCAGGACTGGAAAGCCAAGGTCTTGATACTCAATCGTGAATCTGTGGCCTTCAGTCCGTCGTTTCTGAGCTCTGGTGGTCACGGGCATTTAGTGTGCTCTGGGAGTAGTTTCAGTGTGCGTTCTGTGGATACGGAAGTGAACTGATATGGTGGATGCGTGTGTGTGTGTGTGTGTGTGTGTGTGTGTGTGTGTGTGTGTGTGTGTGTGTGTGTGTGTGTGTGTGTGTGAGGAGAGAGAGAGAGAGAGAGAGAGAGAGAGAGAGAGAGAGAGAGAGAGAGAGAGAGAGCTCTGTACAAACTGTAAAAAAGAACAAAATCCACAAATATAGGTGGCGCACAGCCTGTCATCTCAGTTCTTCACCCTCCCTTCTTTCCTTTTTCCCAAACTGACTCAATTTTTCACCCTCCCACCGTTTCTTTTCCCAACTGACTCATCCCTTCCCCTGTCATCTCAATTCTTCACCCTCCCTCCTTTTCTTTTCCCAGCTGACTCAATTCTTCCCCTGTCATCAGTTCTTTATCCTCCCTTCTTTCCTTTTCCCACTGACTTAACTGTTCCCTTGTCATCTCAGTTCTTTACCCTCCCTCCTTTCTTTTCCCAACTGACTCAACTCTTCACCCTCCGTCCTTTCTTTTCCCCAACTGACTCAACTCTTCACCCTCCGTCCTTTCCTTTTCCCAACTGACTCAACTCTTCACCCTCCCTCCTTTCCTTTTCCCACTGACTCAACTCTTCACCCTCCCTCCTTTCTTTTCCCCAACTGACTCAACTCTTCACCCTCCCTCCTTTCTTTTCCCCAACTGACTCAACTCTTCACCCTCCCTCCTTTCCTTTTCCCAACTGACTCAATTCTTCACCTGTCATCAGTTCTTTATTCTCCCTCCATTCTTTTTTTCCAACTGGCTCAACTCTTCACCCTCCTCCTTTTTCTTTTCCCAACTGACTCAACTCTTCCTCTGTCATCAGTTCTTTACCCTCCCTCCTTTCCTTTCCCCAACTGACTCAACTCTTCACCCTCCGTCCTTTCCTTTTCCCAACTGACTCAACTCTTCACCCTCCCTCCTTTCTTTTCCCAACTGACTCAACTCTTCACCTGTCATCAGTTCTTTACCCTCCCTCCTTTCTTTTCCCAACTGACTCAACTCTTCACCCTCCCTCCTTTCTTTTCCCAACTGACTCAACTCTTCACCTGTCATCAGTTCTTTACCCTCCGTCCATTCCTTTCCCCAACTGACTCAACTCTTCACCCTCCGTCCTTTCTTTTCCCCAACTGACTCAACTCTTCACCCTCCCTCCTTTCCTTTCCCCAACTGACTCAACTCTTCACCTGTCATCAGTTCTTTATTCTCCCTCCATTCTTTTTTTTTCCAGCTGGCTCAACTCTTCCCCTGTCATCTTTCCTTTCCCCAACTGACTGAACTCTTCCCCTGTCGCCTTCTTCCCCACGTGCTTACCTCACCACCTACACAGACTGATGTGTTAGGTTTTCCCGACCTTCACGGTGGCAGGTACCGCGTGCTGTCCCAGCCCGACACCAACAGCGACCTCTTCACAGTGGGCAACAGGTCGGGGCTGCTGATGACGGCGGCCAGAGTGGACCGCGAGACCCTCTGCCACTTCTCCGCCCACTGCCGCCTCCTCGTCTACGTCGCCATCCAGCAGAGCGCCGGCGCCTACTTCGTCACAGTCAAGATCAACGTCAACGTCCGGGACATCAACGACAACGACCCGCAGTTCCCGCAGGCCTCCATGTCGGTGCCGGTGACGGAGAACTCCGCCCGGGAGAGCATCGACATCACTCCGGCCATGGACCTCGACATCGGACAGAACACCATCCAGCACTACGACCTGGTGGCCGAGGACCCCACCATGTTCCGCCTGGTGGTCACGCCCAACCTGGACGGCAGCCTGGTGCCCAACCTGGTCATCAACACGGAGCTGGACCGGGAGACGCGCGACTTCTACAAGGTGGTCATCCTGGCCAAGGACGGCGGGTCGGAGATGAGGACCGGCGTGCTGACGCTGAACATCACCGTGGAGGACGTCAACGACAACGCGCCCGTCTTTACAGCCAGCGAGTTCAACGTCAGCGTGAACGAGACGCTGCCCAGGGACACCGTGGTGGCCACGGTCAGGGCAACGGACCGTGACATAGGCTTCAACGGCGAGGTGGGTGGTCTGTCTGTATAGTGATTTATTTATTGGCTGGTTTACATTGGATTTCAACGGCGAGGTGGGTGGTCTATCTGTACAGTGATTTATTCATTAGGCGAGGTGGGTGGTCTCTCTGTACAGTGATTTATTCATTCGGCGAGGTGGGTGGTCTGTACAATGATTTATTCGTTCGCTGGTTTACATACATTTCAACGGCGAGGTGGGTGGTCTGTCTGTACGGTGATTTATTGGTTTGCCGGTTTACATAGGGTTTCAGTGGTGAGGTGGGTGGTCTGTCTGTACAGCGATTTATTTATTGGCTTGTTTACATACATTTCAACGACGAGGTGGGTGGTCTGTCTATACTGTGATTTATTGGTTAGCTGGTTTACATAGGTTTCAGTGGCGAAGTGGGTGGTCTGTCTGTACAGTGATTTATTCATTGGCTGGTTTACATATATTTCAACGACGAGGTGGGTGGTCTGTCTGTACAGTGATGTCTTCATTGGCTAATTTACATAGGATTTCAATGGCGAGGTGGGTGGTCTGTCTGTACAATGATTTATTCATTAGCTAGTTTACATAGGTTTCAGTGGCGAGATAGGTGGTCTGTCTGTATGGTGATTTATTTATTAACTGGTTTACATAGCCTTCAACGGCGAGGTGGGTGGTCTGTCTGTACAGTGATTTATTCATTGGCTGGTTTACTTAAGATTCAACGGCGAGGTGAGTGGTCTATCTGTACAGTGATTTATTCATTAGCTGGTTTACACAGGTTTCAATGGCGAGGTGGGTTGTCAGTGATTAGCTGGTTTGCATAGGATTCAACGGCGAGATGGGTGGTCTGTCTCAACATTGATTTAATTATGTATTTATTAGCGGGTTTACAAACGATTCAATGGCGAGGTGGATGGTCTGTCTCTAGAGTGATTTATTTGTGTATTTATAAGCGGGTTTACATAGTGATTTATTTATTTATTTATAAGCGGGTTTACGTGGGATTCAACGGCGAGGTGAGTGGTCTGTCTCTACAGTGATTTATTGGTTAGCTGGTTTACATAGGTTTCAATGGCGAGGTGGGTTGTCTGTCTCTACAGTGATTTATTCATTGGCTGGTTTGCATAGGATTCAACGGCGAGGTGGGTGGTCTATCTGTACTGATCTATTTATTTATTTATTAGCGTGCTTACATAGGATTCAACGGCGAGGTGGGTGGTCTATCCGTACTGATTTATTTATTAGCGTGTTTACATAGGATTCAACGGCGAGGTGGGTGGTCTGTCTCTACAGTGATTTATTTATTTATTTATTAGCGGGTTTACATAGGATTCAACGGCAAGGTGGGTGGTCTGTCTCTACAGTGATTTATTTATTAGCGGGTTTACGTAGGATTCAGTGGCGAGGTGGGTGGTTTATCTGTACATTGACTGATTTATTAGCTGGTTCACAAAAGAGTCAGGGGACAAGTGGATGGATGATTTGTACAGGAATTTATTAAATAGCTAGTTTATACAGGGTTCAGTGGGAAGGTTTGGGGTCTATCTGTACATTGACTTCTTGATTAGTTGATTTAAGTTGGATTCAGTGGCGAGATGGGTGGTCTATATGGTTTGGGTTTACACAGGATTCATTGGCGAGGTGGTCGGTCGATATGTACATTGATTTATTGATTAGTGGGTTTACAAAAATATTCATTTGCGAGGTGGGTGGTCTTTCTGTGCAGTGATTTATTGATTGGTTGGTTTACATTGGACTCAATGGCGAGTTGGGTGGTCTATATGCACAGTGGTGTATTGATTAGTTGGTTTACATAGGGTTCAGTGATGAGGTAGACTGTCTGTCTGCACCAAAGAAGCTCATGAATATGCACGCTCCGTTTTCAGTTATTGCACACATGGACAAGCACAATATGGACATCCACAAGCACAATATTTTTGTTTTGTTTGTTTTTTGCTCAGCAGCGTATCCGTGAAACAATGTAGGAAGAAGCGATAGGATACACATACGTGCACGCCCACGCGCGCGCGCGCGCGCGCACACACACACACACACACACACACACACACACCACCACCACACACCACACACACACACACACACACACACACACACACACACACACACACACACACACACACACGCACACTTTGTTGAAGGAGAACAAATGGAGAAAGCTGACATACATACACTCGAGCCAAAACCAAAAAGCAATTTTAAGAAGTAAAGAGTGTAACACGCTTCATAATTATTCCCATCAGATAATGTTAGATAACGATTCCAAAAAGTTGACAATAATATGGGTCGTCATTGACACTGTGGACGATCATTTCTGCGGATATCTTTGGCATTTCCTAGCCGTTTCTTTATGTATCCTGAGCAAAGAGCTCAGCGACTGGAAGCTGACATACTTCAAACTGCATAGCCATTGCACGTTGAACTAAGCCATGGCTTTGTCATCCGGAGGCATCATTTTAGCCCTTTAATGCCCCAGCCTGTAACATTTTCGGGCTGAAAAGCGCGCGCACACGCCAGCAAACAGTATTTTTCCCGGTCCTGTAACAAATCTACTTTCAATACTGTGCCTCTGGATGAAAATCCTTTCAGACGCTAATGCGAAAAAGAAAACAACGAGGCTTAAGGATTTCAAATTTCACACTTTTATTGGTCGTTTGCAAGGGATGTGATAGCAGTGAAAGTGTTAATGTCCACAGGGCACGCGTCTCAAGTCTCCTCCACGCCGTGTAGAGTTCACGTGTGGAACTGGTTGCTCGTTGAATGGAGATAGACCAGTGAATGAATCGTCCACCTGTAGGGGTTTTGTGGAAATAGGTTATTGAGGTTTGAACAGCTGTGCATTGTTGTAGAAAGTAGCTTAGCGTTTTGAGCTTGTTTATATTTATTATTAAAACAAGATTCCACAAATGACTGTAAATAGCAGGTAGACCAGTGAATGAATCGTCCACCTGTAGGGGTTTTTATGGAAATAGGTTATTGAGGTTTGAACAGCTGTGCATTGTTGTTGAAAGTTGCTTAGCGTTTGAGCCTGATTATATTTGTTATTAAAACAAGATTCCACAAATGACTGTAAATAAAGAAAGCTAAGTAAATTGTTTCAGGGGGATGGGGGGGGGGGGGGGGGGTATATTTTCTTAATTCTTTTGCTGACGCGATAAAGAATTCTTCCTTACCAATGTGAATCACTTTCCGCGAGGAAAGCGAACAACGACAGAGTCACTCTACCTAGCGTACTAATTACTGTACTTCCTAACGTTGACGGAATCTGTGCACAGTTTTTGACTGGACAACATGTTTCTACTGCCGTGGGATCTTTAACATGCACGTGCACACCACAGAGGCCATTATCATGTGATCTTTTTGCATGCATATACGCACGGGGGAGTTAATTAGCGCTCGGTTTATAGTCTCACGGACGAGACTGTCTCAAGGGCTGGGCAAACTCAGTTTGGAGTATTCACAAGAATCTTGTCTTGCACGGGACGCCCGAGTTTGAGAGTGGTCTCATCTTCGTAAACCAAAGGTGCAAAATACATTTAGGAACAGCGTTGTGCACACAAAATCTGGAGTGAAATATATGTAGAGAGCGTGTTGTTGCTTTTTAGTTCTTGTGTGCACCAGTGTATTGCTCCTTTTCGTAAGTAGATCAACAAACAGGGGAGTTAATTAGCGCTCCAAATACGTAACACTAGTACAACAAAGATCAGAGTCGCCTACGGTAACTCTCACCTGGCATGCGTGTAAAGACAAGGTACATAAACTCCACCAGGGGTACATCCTCTATTCTGCACGAGCGCTCTGGGCATCGTTGTGTTTCAGATTTGTAACTAGATCATTTCAACAGTTTCGTGTGTCATCCGAAGGACTTGTGTAGAGAAAGGGTTGTTGCTTTCATCGGGACTCAACCCTGCAACCCCGCTACCAATGCACTCTATGCACCGCTCGCTAGACTCGTCCTTCGATCTCTTGCCCACTGCGATCCATCTCCGATGTCACAGAGTTACTGTAGGGCTGTGTATACTGATCCATTAAAGGACAAGTCCAAGGTTAGGGGTGATTTTTGAAACGATTTCCTTTAAAGCTCGCTGAGAACGATGATGTAGGTGAAACTGTGATCTGAGGGTTATAAATGCACGAAAAAAGGCATTTTCTGTCGTACCGAAAGCGTCGCCATGACGCTCAAAATCACGTGACCATATGCCTACTACGTCACTCTGGGGAGTCGCTGCAAAATGGCCAACTCGAGCTCCGAAGACGAAACTGATACGTTGCCCGAGAGACCCACAAGGATACAGCCGTATCAGTTTGAGCCTGTCAGGCAGGATTTTGAAAGAGTACCGGAATCGTGTCAGCTTCGAAGCAAACCCCATGCGGTATTCCATGGGGTTTGCGAAATCGCACTCACCGAAGTGCTTGCTACACAAATGGGCGTGATGCGGCGCAGCAAGAAAGTCAGCTCGTTTGAATTGTATAAATTTAATCCACTTTGACTCACTGCGGGTCGATTGCGCGGGAGCTCGTGCATTGTTATACCTGGGGTCGTCTGCGAATTGTTACAGTTCGCGGCAACACAGTAGGCCGGCATAGTTAACTTTTTTGTCGACCACACCATACACAGTTTACTGAAGAATCTAAGATGGCAACCGCACTGACTCCCCAGACTGACGTCACTTCCTGGAAAGTCACGTGACTGATGGAGAACCCGAGACTGTAGTCTCGGCCAGCCTACAGAAAACAAAATCGATTAAAAACCCAATTATTTTTTATTTAATTTTTTTATTTAATTAAACTGAAACTAGTGACTCATTTGTCAATCATTTCGATGGTCATCGCATACTTAAAAAACCTTGGACTTTTACTTTAAGAGCCACATCTCGGCCACACTGCTTCACCCCGTCCCTAGTAGGCCAACACGCCTCCGTGGACGTTAAGCACCAAAGTCTCTCTCTCTCTCTCTCTCTCTCTCTCTCTCTCTCTCTCTCTCTCTCTCTCTCTCTCACCACACTCACCTCCACACACACACACACACACACTCTTCACTGCCACTGCATTCCACCACGCCACAGAGTACGGGTTTGTGTATAGATCCATTACAGCCACTTTCCCCCCAATTTCCCTGTAGTCCACTGCGTTACTGGAAAAGGTTACTGTATACTATCTATTACAAGCCACATCTCGGCCAAAACTGCTTCTGTAGTCCACTGCGTTCAGTCTGGAAAACCACAGAGTTACTGTATACTATCTATTACAAGCCACATCTCGGCCACACTGCTTCTGTAGTCCATTGAGTCTGGAAAACCACAGAGTTACTGTAGAGCTATGTATACTATCTATTACAAGCCACATCTCGGCCACAACTGCTTCTGTAGTCCACTGCATCCAGTCTGGAAAACCACAGAGTTACTGTAGGGCTCTGTATACTATCTATTACAAGCCACATCTCGGCCACATTGCTTCAGCTGCCTACTGCGTCCACTCTCGAACGACACAGAATTACTGTAGGGTTTCTGATCCATTAAAAGTTGAATCTGGGCCCAAACATTAGCTTCTCCTGCCTAGTGCGTCCGCTCCCCGAACGCTGCGAATTACGGGGCCTTCTGGTCCGTTACGGGAACCACGGGCTCAACAAGACCGTTCTCCTGCTCAGTGCTTGTCTGTGCGAAGTTCTGTCTGGTGTTCAGCCATCTGTGGATATGTGTGTGTGTGTGTGTGTGTGTATATGTGTGTGTGTGTGTGTGTGTGTGTGTTGTTGTGTGTTGTGTGTGTGTGTGTGTGTGTGTGTGTGTGCGTTTATGCGTGCACGTGTGCGGCTGTGCACATGCGTGTGTGTGTGGTGTGTGTGTGTGTGTGTGTGTTGTGTGTGTGTGTGTGTGAGGGAGAGACAGAGACACAGAGAGACACAGAGAGGAGAGAGTGGCTTAGAAATGGCTTAGAACAGAACAGGCTCAGTTTGGGGGGGGGGGGGATCGGGGGGGGGGGGGGGAAGAGAGGAGGGGAAGTGGGGATTGAAAGAAGGGGATATTTTATCCACAACAAGGAAACAGAAGGGAAAAAACACACTTCCTTTTTGTTTCTCCGAGTATTGTATTATTTACTTTATCTCTCGTTTCCAATCCGTTTTTAATGAGTTTCCTTCCACTCCTCTTCCTCACTGTGTGTGTGTTTGCATTGAATAATGATATACATCTTCTGTTTCTTTGCCGGCGTGTTTGCTTCCTTGCTCGCTCTTTGTCTAAAAGGAGATGTGCGTGGATACAGGCACTCTGTTATCTTTCCTGCTGGGGTCTCTTCTGCTTTCTCCTGGCACTTTCCGTTCGTCTGGTGTCCTTCTCCATCAGAGGCGGTGTTGTTTCAGTTGTGTTTATGCGTGCCGTCATTTTCCTGCTTTTGTCGTTTCTTGTTTCCAGTGTTTATAGCTTCTTATTCTTCTTTTCTTTTGACTCTCTCTCTCTCTCTCTCTCTCTCTCTCTCTCTCTCTCTCTCTCTCTCTCTCTCTCTCTCTCTCTCTCTCTTTTCTCTCTCTCTCTCTCTCTCCACTTTCATGTGTGTGTGTGTGTGTGTGTGTGTGTGTGTGTGTGTGTGTGTGTGTGTGTGTGTGTGTGTGTGTCTCTCTCTCTCTCTCTCTCTCTCTCTCTCTCTCTCTCTCTCTCTCTCTCTCTCTCTCTCTCTCTCTCTCTCTCTCTCTGTTCCTGTATGTTTATTACTATTAATAGTGGTAGTATTATGTTTGACTTGTTTGTATATTGTTTATCCTGTTTAAGTATTAATCGAGTTTGTAAAGTTAATCTTCTTTTTTACCTCCATCATTCACTTAATCAGTAGTTTAGCAAGGATTAGTTGTTAGACAGGCCTAAATGAACCCAAACTACAATCCTTGGAAAATAAAGTTTTCGAATTCTCTCTCTCTCTCTCTCTCTCTCTCTCTCTCTCTCTCTCTCTCTCTCTCTCTCTCTCTCTCTCTCTCTCTCTCCCTCCCTCCCTCCGCCCCCCCCCCCCTCTCTCCCCATTGGTGGGGGTGCTGCGGACGCATATATTGGTGTCCCTTCTGATGAGAGTGCAGATCGCCATCAAAGACTTTCTCTTTTGAAGCGTAGGCAGGTCAGTTAGTGTCTCTTCTGGTTAAAATGCAGAGCAGTCAAAGACTGACTTTTGAAACCTAGGCAGGACAGCTAGTGTCTCTTCCGATGAATATGCAGTGCTATCAAAGCCTGAAGTTTCCTCTTCTGAAGCCTGGAGCAGGACAACTAGTGTCTCTTCTGGTGAAAATGCAGAGCTATCAAAGACTCTCTTCTGAAGCGTATAGCAAGTAAATTAGTGTCTCTTCTGATGACAATGCAGAGCTATCAAAGACCAGTCTCCTCTTCTGAAGCTTAAAGCAGGTCAGTTGGTGTCCCTTCCAGTGAAAGTGCAGAGCTATCAAAGACCTTCTCTTTTGAAGCCTAGGCAGAACAGCTAGCGTCTCTTCTGATGAAAATGCAGAGCTATCAAAGACTTGAGTTTCCTATTCTGAAGCTTACAGCAGGTCAGAATATAACTATGCATGCTTGGCCCGTTTCCAGGGGTGCTTTCTTTCTAGTTTCTGCACGCCGTCTGAGCTCATTTGCCATCGTCTGTTCTCCCCACCATCTGTCGTGTTGTCTAATAATAATAACAATAATAATGACGGGCTCTAATACGGACCAAATCTTTGTTGCAGAACAAAATCTCCGTGCTCTGGCTCACACCATTCACGCACACATAATGATGCAGACATGTACGCACAGTCATAGACTCATACACATAATGATCGCCCTGATATAACCGCACTGGTTGACTGGGCGTAAAACACCAATTTACTTACCTACTTACTCATACACATAATCGATGCTAACGCAAGTGGCGAAAAGGTCTGTCTAAACAGGGAAGTCTCAGACTGAGCTGGGTTTTGAACTCAGACAGAGTTGGGAGATTTGGCAGACAGGCAGGCAGCCAGTTCCAGAC
Organism: Alviniconcha marisindica; assembly: GCA_018857735.1. Lineage (NCBI taxonomy): Eukaryota > Metazoa > Mollusca > Gastropoda > Provannidae > Alviniconcha > Alviniconcha marisindica. The sequence goes on from JABMCL010000629.1 coordinate 536,754, forward strand.
GTGACAGATGGGGCGATGCAACTGAAAGAGTGTTAAGCAAGAGTTCAAAAATTAATTACATCTAGGAATTTTGAAAAGCTGCTTGTCCGAGAATCGGAGGGGGGTGTTTAATACGTGCACAGCGAAGCTGAACTGCAAGACGGGAGTGTACTGTCGAAGTGACGGTACGCCAGAGTGATATGTGATATGTGCTGTGAGCAGTGGGTGACGCTTTCACCTGTGCTGTAGAGGCTTGTGGTTTATCCGGACATGGCCGTTGCGGTTGACTGCAAGGGCTTTAAATGTCTAGTTCAGTTCAGTTCACTTCAAGATGGTGTCTGTGTGTTCGGAAAAGCCCATATGCGCTCCAACCCGTCCCTCAGAAGTTAAAGCAAGTAAGTGAACATTTTGCTTAACGCCCACTGAAGCATGGATGCTTATTAGGGACGGAACCTCAGAAGTTTTCCCAACGGTGCCTCTTAAACAGTTTGACTGTCCAGCGACTCCAGTTGCTCACCTCTTTGGTTGTTTGTTTTTCCTGATTCAGGTCCGGTACCGGTTCAGCCCCCGCCAGACGGACGACAACGCCAACGCCTTCACCATCCACGACACCACCGGCGAGATCCGGACCGTGCAGGACCTGACGCACCTACAGGGCAAGACCCTGAGTCTGGTGGTGGAGGCGGTGGACCGCGGGGCCAAGCCGCTCAAAGCCCAGGCCATGCTCAACGTCAGAGTCCTGGACGTGGTCAACAACTACCCCAGCATACGTCTGACCACCATCTCGGGCGGCAACATTTCGCTGGTGAAGGAGAGCGCCCCGACGGGTTACGTGGTGGCGCACTTCATCGTGGTGGACACGGACACCGGAACGAACGGGATCGTCAGCTGCTCCGTCAGCGGGGGCAACTTCGCCCTGCAGAAGCTCGTGGACAAAGAGTACAAGATCACGCTGGTCGGGTCCCTCAACCGCGAGCAGCGGGACCGCTTCGACGTCAGCGTCAGGTGCTGGGACTTCGGGAGACCGTCGTCGCTGACGTCGTCGGTGTCGTTCAGCGTCATCGTGGAGGACGTCAACGACAACACGCCGGTCTTCTCCCGGAGGATCTACCGGCGCAACGTCACGGAGGAGCAGGGGCCGGTGGTTCTGATGAGGGTGCACGCCGTCGACGCCGACATCGGGGAGAACGGTCGGGTGACGTACCGGCTGGGCAACATCAGCTCCTTCATGACGTCGCTGATCAACGTGGTGGGCAACGGCGACATCGTGGCCAAGGCCTCCTTCGACCGCGAGGTCTACAAGATCCTGGACTTCATCGTCGTGGCCGTGGACCACGGCGTGCCCCAGAACACGGCCACCGCCAGGGTCATCCTGGACATCATGGACATCAACGACCGCAAGCCCAGCCTGCCGGTGGGCTACACGCTGGCGGTGTTGGAGAACCAGCCCAGGGGCACCGTGGTTGGCACCATCGAAGCTATCGACGAGGACGAGGGCAACAGCGGCAAGATCTCCTACCACCTGCTGTCCGACAACAACGCCACGCGCTTCTTCACCGTGGAGAAGACGGGAGTCGTTCGGACCCGCATGCAGTTCGACCGCGAAGCGAGGGAATACTACCACTTGTCCGTCCTGGCCAACGACCTTGGCGACCCGCCCAACACCAACATCCTCAGCGTGACGGTGGAGATCACGGACGAGAACGACAACACGCCGCTCTTCGTGCGGCCCAACAACACCTTCAACGTCGTCAACATCTCCTCCGTCACCCCCGCCCGCTCCGTCATCTTCCGGGCCAAGGTGAAGGACGCGGACAGTGGGGTCAACGCTCGGGTGGACTTCGGCTTCGCCTCGGACGACTACGGCGCCTTCGCCATCAACAGGACCTCGGGCACGGTGTCGACGATCCGGAACCTGCAGCCCATGGACTCTGGCACCTACAGACTGGTGCTGCTGGCCAGGGATCGCGGGGTGGGGCGAGCGAGGTCCGCCATCGCCACGCTGTCCGTCGTGGTGGTGGCGGAGAACGCCACCATGCTGCCCTCGGAGAAGGTCAACAAGGACCACATCATCATCGTCGTCGTCCTCGTCTGCCTCACCGTCCTCACCGCCGTCTGCGTCTCGCTCATCCTCCTCCGCTTACGTCACTCGGACCGCCGCGAGCGGCGCCACCACCACGGCCTCCCGCCGGACTCCAAAGCCTCCTACCACCTCCGCGAAGTGAAGGGCTCAGCTTCCAGCCTCAGCGGCGGTGGCGGTGGTGGCGGCGGCGGCGGTGGAGGAGGAGGAAGGAAGGGCGGAGGAGGAGGAGGAGGGGGGAGCACCGTGGGGTCTGGGAAGGACAAGAGTTCGTGGGGAGGTTACGACGCGGTCAAAGGTCACGGCGTGGAGGAGACGGGGACGCCGGAGCTGGGCCGGGAGTCGGAGGACGACCTCATCCTCTTCAAGCTGCAGCTGGCCGAGCAGTACAAGGAGAGGGACCTCTACTCCGCCAAGGTGAGTCGGTCTGCGAGCCTCTGTCAGATTGCCTGCAGTCTGCTGAGTAAAGTTAACATGGTGCTTAACGTCCACAGAAACCATAAGGCTTATTAGGGACGGGGAGAAGAGGGGGAAGGGGGTATGGAGGTGGGGGGAGAGGGAGACTATATACCTATCGCTACACTATCACCACCAGAATGATTCCTGCATTAAGGTTGGCAGCGACGAGAGCCATTTAATGTTTCATAATTGTGAGGGACAAAGTAACAAGACAGTGTCCACAGACCACAAATTTTGAAGAGAAAGGAAAGCCGAAGCAGATTCGAACCGAGGTCCCTCTGCTTACCAGCCTAACGCCTTACCGCTAGGCCAAACCGGCTCACTATCTGCTGAGAGCAACTGCAAGTATTATATAGTATATAATTTGTATACGTAGGTTAGTTTTATGGGTCACTGGATTCATTTACACGGCCTGTCATCCGCTCAGGGTTACCTCAGGAGGAGGATGATAATAATAATAATAAAGAGGATTTTTAGAGCGCCCATCTACCACACAAGGTGGCAGCACAGGGCGCTTTACAATAACACTAACCACACACACACACACACACACACACACACACACACACACACAGAGCGTCGAACGAGGGGATGGGCAGGGCTGTGAAAAACAGTTTAGAAATAATTATTGGAGGTGGGGTGTCAGACTGGGTTGGTCTCAAGGTAAAACACGGGAAGGATTGACCAAAAAAAAAAAAAAATGTGCAAAGTGAGGTGTCTGTCTGGGTT
>JABMCL010000629.1:547500-550000 GCA_018857735.1 Alviniconcha marisindica
TCTCTCTCTCCTCTCCTCTCTCTCTCCCCTCCCCTTTTTCCTCTCTCTGTCTCTGTCTCTCTCTCTCTGTTCGTTTGTCTCTCTCTGCTCTCTGTAGTGGGTGTGTTCTCTCTCTCTCTCCTCTCCCTCCTCTCTCTCCTCTCCCTCTCTCTCTCTCTCTCTCCTCTCTCTCTCTCTCTCTCTCTCTCTCTCTCTCTCTCTCCCACACACACACACACACACCACACACACCACACACTCCGCACCACCCCTCTCTCCTCCCCTCTCTCTCTCTCTCTCTCTCTCTCTCTTCTCTCTCTTCTTCTCTCTCGCTCTCTCTTCCTCTCTCTCTCCTTACACCACCCACACACAACAATCGCACACAAAACACTCCACACACCTCCTCTCTCTCTTCTCTTTTTTTCTCTCTCTCTCTCTCTCTCTCTCTCTTTTCTCTCTCTCCCCTTTTTTTGGTTTGACGGTTCTTCAGTCGTTGCGGTCTAGTCCGCAGACATGGCTTTTCCCCAAAGGGAGTTAACTACCACGTTTTAGGGGATTGTTCGGCTTATCTGTTCCTGAGCCATAACCATGTAGCGGAGGGAGTTCTAGCTCTCTGTCTTCCTTCCCGTGAGCCTTCAGTCTGGGTGGGATGTCAGAGACTAGCTGAAGTTTGGTAGATCTGCGAAGCTTCACGCTTTTCTCTCCGCTTTTCTCCACCACCACCACCCCACCACCACCCCCCACCACCCGTCCCCCGCCCCACAACCCCCCAGCCACCCCCCCGCGCGCGCGCACACACACACACACACAACAACACACACACACACACACACACACACACACACACACACACACACAGGATTACGCACACACAAAGCCAATAAAGAACATACGCGCGCGCGCGCGCACCGCCGAAAAGAACATGAAAAAAGAGGCTATGCTGGTTTGAAAAAGTAAGTTTAAAAGACAAGTTAAAGGCGGGGAGAGAATGGCTGTGATGGAGAGCGAGAGAGAGAATTCAAGATGAGTGCAGCAGAGAAGCTACTGGTCAAAATGCTGCCTGAAAAGGTACGTTGTAAGACTAGTTTTGAAGACAAGGAGGGAAGGGCTGTGACGGAGATCGAAAGGGAAGAGAATTCCAGATTTGTGTCGCAGAGAAGCAGAAAGCACGGCCACCATGCTCGTTTCTTTTGAAGATGGGAATGCAGAAAGTTCTGTCATCCTAAGAAGAACACAGAGACCTAGAAGGTGCATATATACTGATCTGGACTTGTTCAGCCAAACACTGAGGGGCAGTGCCAAGGATGACCTGATAGCAGAAACAGGCTGTTTTGTATTTAATTCCATGTCCTGTGGGGAGCCGGTGCAGTTGGTTGAGAAGAGGTTTGGCGTGGATGAATGCCCTACTAGATAGGATGGGTTTGGCTGCAGCGTTCTGTACTTGTTAGAGTGGTTTGATGACTATTGTGGATAGATAGCCTGCCAGTAGAGAATTGCAGCTGTCTAATCTAGTGTGTTAGTGAATGGAACTTAGTCATCTGATTTCAGTGTATGCAGTCTTGCATGGTTTGATGACGTGTTGTTTCATTGAAGAGGAAGCCAGTGTTGCGGACGATTCCAGGAAACTCGATATTAGTATCGGTGTAACAGAGGATCATACTCGTTTGTGTGTCTGATCAACAGTCAGGGGAGAGTGTGCACGTATTTGTGTAGTCATCCAACAATGAGATAAATGTACTTGTATTTGTGTAATGATAATAATAAAGTATTTATAAAGCGCAAAATCTTGCCCGTAGAGACTATTCTAAGCGCATACACACACACACACACACACACACACACACACACACACACACACACACACACGACACGACACCGCACCAGCACGCACGCACGCACGCACGCACGACACGCACAGCACACACACACCACGACACGCACGCACGCACGCACTGCATACACACACAACACACACACACACACACACACACACACACACACACACACACACACACACACCACGCACAAGCACGCAGCCGCACGCAGCACAGCACCACAACACACACATAAGCACGCACGCCGCACGCACGCACAACACCACGCACACACACACACACACACACACACACAAGCACGCACGCACGCACCACACACACACACACACACACACACACACACACACACACACACACACACACACACACACACACACACACACACACACACACACACACACACACACACACACACACACACACACACACACACACACACACATACGTGCATACTGACTATACAATAACACGACGGACAACAAACAGAGGCGTGAGGCGGAGGAAGACATTGCGCGGAACGGTAAACATGGCAGGTCTATAGATTAAACTTTGGAAAAGGAAATGTCTTGTGTTTGATCTGAAGGAGTCCAGAGAGGGTTTCTGTCGTAGAGGAATGGGAAGGACAATCCCCGTAGAGGGGCGGGAGACAGAAGAAACTGTCATCCAACAGCAAGGCGAACATGCTC
>JABMCL010000629.1:557500-570000 GCA_018857735.1 Alviniconcha marisindica
CCTCCGAAATAGGCTGATGCATCGAACGCTTGTACTGATCTGTCGGCGAGGACTTGTAGCCAATTGTTCACGATTTGGGAAGCGTGAGAGCGAGGTAGTTGAGTGAGCTTGTCTCGAGTGGCTTAACGCGTCCAGTCAGTCGTTTGAAGGGGGGGCCGTGGTTGAATGGGAACGACACTCGACCTTGGAGGGAAGGCTGCAAGCACGACGGTTATTTGATCGATTTTTAGTCTCAGGTCTCAGACTGGACTCGCGCTCTCCATCGGCTCTGACCTGGGGAGGAAGAGTGCTGCCGTCGTTGAGACTGTTGTTGTTGTTGTTGTTGTTGTTGTTGTCGTCGTTAATATCGAGAAATCGATCAGCGGTTTAAGACTGTTGTTGTTGGTGTTATATCAGTCATCGAAAAAATTCGTTCAGCGGTTTGAAATGTTCTTTTGCGTTTCTTCAGATCCTAATGGTTATTTTGTTTATGATTTATTTTTATTTGTTTTGATTTGTGATTAGTTCTCTCTCTGTCTGTCTCTGTCTGTCTCTCTCTGTCTCTCTCTGTCTCTGTCTCTGTCTCTCTCTCTCTCTCTCTCTCTCTCTCTCTCTCTCTCTCTCTCTCTCTCTCTCTCTGAGAATTAATGGTGATATGCAAATCGATTTGTTTTTGAGTGTTTGTGCCATGACTGCAGGGTCATTTTCTTTTCGTTTCATACCGGGCTTGTTTGGTGGCCATAAAAAACTTAACCCCTTTTCTCATGTAGATATGTCTGATGGAATGATTGGTATGAATTGATGAGGTTGAAGGTAAGCGTGGGCTGACTTTAGGTGTGATGACTGTTTTGTTGTTGTTGTTTTAAACAAAGTTTATTTACATTCATGAAAATATGGACAATCAAAATCATTGTATGAGCATTAAGCAAGCTAGGTAAATGCTCACAAACATAATTTACATAATTGTTGTTGTTGTTGTTTGTGGGTATGTGTGTGTGGTGTGTGGGGGTGGGCTAGAATGTAATATTTTACAGCACTGCAGTTTATAGCATAATATGCGCCTAACGAGTGTTTCGGTAGTAGTATTATTTTCCCAGCTCCTCTCATGCTATGTGGTTGAACTTCATTTTGAAACAGCCACCCTGACCTCTACGAGTTTTGATCCTCCCACCGACAATAAATCCCCGCCGATATGTTTCCTTTAATTGGTGAGCCGGTTTGGCCTAGCGGTAAGGCGTTAGGCTGGTAAGCGGAAGGACCTCGGTTCGATACCGCTTCGGCTCTCCTTTCTCTTCAAAAGGTTGTGGTTTGTGGACACGTCTTGTGACCTTGTCCATCACTTCCTACTGAAACATTAAAATGGCTTTCATCGCTGCCCATCTTAATGCAGAAGTTATTCTGGTGGTGAGAGTATAGCGATAGGTATATAATCTCTCTCTACCTCCACCTCCATACCCCCTTTCCCCCCCTTCTCGCCGTCCCTAATAAGCCGTATGGTTTCTGTGGACGTTAAGCACCATGTTTACTTACTTACTTTACTTTCTTTAATTTTAGGCGGTTACTCCACTAGCACTGTGTCGACCTCGCTGCTTGCAACGCACTCTTGTGTTAAAAGTACAGTTAAAAAAATCGGTCCACGTTCCTAATTTGAAGTTGGCTAATTCAAAATGGAAACGCAAAACGTCGCCTGTCGTCTTTGTTTGAAATGTTTGCTATTTAACTCAAAAAGGGGTAGCGGCACATTGATTGTAACACAACGTCATTGACACTGTTTCGAAGCAAAGAAGATCAAAGCTGCAGCATTTTTTATTTTATTTTTATTCTACGGATGCATCACGTTTTCGAAAGAACTGTGAGCACTCTGCCGAGAAAAGTCTGATTTACTGCTTCTGAAGTTCGACGTCTTGCACACCACTGTTCCTGAAGAAAAATGAAAAAAAGAAGAAGAAAAAATGATTTTTTTATATATATAACTATACATTGTTTCTCTGTTCTTTATTGTTTCATTCAGTTCATTATTGTTTCCCTCTCTCTCTCTCTCTCTCTCTCTCTGAATCTCTCTCTCTCTCTCTCTCTCTCTCTCTCTCTCTCTCTCTCTCTCTCTCTCTCTCTCTCTCTCGCACGCACGTACGCACGCACGCACACACACACACACACGCACACACGCACACACACACACACACACACACACACACACACACGCCGCGCGCGCGCACACACACACGGTGTGTAAATGAAAGAGTGAGAGAGAGAGAGAGTGTGTGTGTGTGTGTGTGTGTGCGTGTGTGTGGTGTACTCAATGATACCCAAGCCTCTCGTTGGTGACAAAACCTGCAGGCATCGTTTTGTTACAACACAAAACAACGTGCTGCAACAGGCGTTACGTTGAGAGCATGGCAGCAAAGACTGATGTGGTCTGTCTTTAATACTTGGCTGAGTCAGACTTTAAGCACCACGTGGGCGAAGTAACGGGCCTGGGTTCAGCAGAACGTTCCGGTTTTGCTGTTGATGTGGTCCCCTGAAGTGTAAGCCTTTATAAGCGGATTCCTTCTGAATGTATACTTCATAATTATATAGATCTCTGTTCTTTCAAAACCTGTTCTTCAAAGCCGATGATGCCTGCCTTTCCTTGAAATCTCTGTCTGTCTGTCTGTCTGTCTGTCTGTCTCTCTGTCTCTGTCTCTCTCTGTCTCTCTCTGTCTCTCTCTGTCTCTCTCAGTCTCTCTCTCTCTCTCTCTCTCTCTCTCTCTCTCTCTCTCTCTCTCTCTCTCTCTCTCTCTCTCTGGTTGACTGGGCGTAAAACACGAAGTTACCACTACTACTACTACTCTCTCTGTCTCTGTCTATGTCTGTCTGTCTGCCTATCTGTCTGTCTCCCTCCCTCTCTCCCTCTCTCCCTCTCTCTCTCTCTCTCTCTCTCTCTCTCTCTCTCTCTCCTCTCTCTCTCTCTCTCTCTCTCTCTCTCTCTCTCTCTCTCTCTCTCTTCCCCTCCCCCCCCCCTCCCCCCTCCTCTCTCCTCTCTCTCTCTCTCTCTCTCTCTCTCTCTCATTTGTTCGAAAAGGTGAAAACCATGGTGTCCAATTACTCTCAGGTCGTGGTGCAAATTAATCGCTTCTGTTTGCTGACAGTATTGTATTCTTTATCTTTTTAGACAGTAAGGATTACAAAATGAAGTAAACGCCCTACCAGGATATACTGTCTAACGGTAAGCCTAGACCGAATAAAGGCGATGAGTTTTAGGAAAGGTGGTCTATTTTAGGAGGCAGTACGGTTGTGTAATGGAACAAGACCTGAAATCATGTTAAATAGAAATATTTTACACTCAACGCAGTTCTTGAGTGTATGAGTGTACGAGTTTTATGTCATATGCAGAGCTAGCTTGATGCCAGTGGGACTTTTCATGTATTTATCTCTGAATGACTTTTTACCTGGATATATATTTGCTCTTGTTGTAATTTAATGATGTTTTATGATTGGAGTGAATGTGTGATGAGTGTACTTGGCACCAGAAAACATTCCCCGTGCAATTGTATTGACACTTGGCAATGAAGTTGTATTGTATTGTATTGTGTCTCACCGGAAAGTGAAAACCTGTTTGGACTTTAAATGCAATCACCAACGTAATTTAAAAGAGCAGAATGTCGTCGTTTCCCGCTAAATAGCAGTTGTCCTACACGCGCCGAAACAAGGTGGCGCAGCTAGAACAGCCGACGGTCGTCTGTCTGTGATACAGTCGAGGACTCCAAACCGATGTAACAATCCCAAGAGGGACAAGGATGCTAGCGGAAGAGGCGCCAGTATTGGGGCCGTGTTCGATGGTTGGCTCTGGCACCAGCAGGACAGCCACACACACACACACACACACACACACACACACATCACAACAAAAACACGCGGGCACACATACACCACACACACACACACAGCACACACACACACCACGCAGCGCACGCACGCACGCACGCACACACCACACACACACACACACACACACACACACACACACACACACACACACACACACACACACACACACACACACCACAGCAAACCACACACACACACACCACACACACACACACACACACACACACACCACACACACCACACATCCCACACACCACACACACACACACACACACACACACACACACACACACACACACACACGCACGCAGCACACACACACACTACACACACCACACACACACCACACACACACACACACAACACACACACACACACACACAACAACCACACACACACACACACACGCAACACACACACCACAACGACTGCAACAACCCCAGCGGGGCCTAGAGTGCCGAAAGAGGTGGCGACGCCGTTGCTGGGCCCGGCCAGACCTTGGCGGAGATAATAAAATTGTTCTCGTTAACATAATTGAATCAGCTGTCGGGGCTAACTGCAGAGGTCCACCTCCCCTCCCCAGAGTTCAGCAGGGTTGATGAGTTCGATCTGTGGAACTGTGAACTGGGCAGTAGGGAGGGGGGTGGAAGGAGGGGCGGGGGGGGCGGTCGTGGGCCGTTGCTATGTACTTACATCAAGACTGTGACAGGGAGATGGACTGAAGCAAGGCACACTCACGCTGTTGCATGGTGCCTTTTTGTACAGATGTGACTACTGTTGTGTACTGACATGTAGATAGACTAAAGCAAGGCATACACGGCTGTTGCATGATGCCTGTGTGTCCAGATGTGACCACTGTTGCGTACTTACATCAAGACTGTGACATGTAGATAGACTAACAATGCACACACGTATGTTGCATGATGCCTGTGTGTCCAGATGTGACCACTGTTGCGTACTTACATCAAGACTGTGACATGTAGATAGACTAACAATGCACACACGCATGTTGCATGATGCCTGTGTGTCCAGATGTGACCACTGTTGCGTACTTACATCAAGACTGTGACATGTAGATGGACTGAAGCAAGGCATACACGGCTGTTGCATGATGCCTTTTTGTACAAATGTGACTACTGTTGCGTACTTACGTCAAGACTATAACACGTAGATATATAGACTGAAGCAAGGCACACGCGCATGTTGCATGATGCCTTTTTGTACAAATGTGACTACTGTTGCGTACTTACGTCAAGACTATAACACGTAGATATATAGACTGAAGCAAGGCACACGCGCATGTTGCATGATGCCTTTTGCCCAGATGTGACAACTGTTGCGTACTTACGTCAAGACTGTGACACGTAGATATATAGACTGAAGCAAGGCACACACGCATGTTGCATGATGCCTGTGTGTCCAGATGTGACCACTGTTGCGTACTTACGTCAAGACTATGACATGTAGATAGACTGAAGCAATACACACACACATGTTGCATGATGCCTGTATGTCCAGATGTGACCACTGTTGCGTACTTACGTCGAGACTATAACATGTAGATAGACTGAAGCAATATATACACACACGCATGTTGCATGATGCCTGTATGTCCAGATGTGACCACTGTTGCGTACTTACGTCAAGACTATGACATGTAGATAGACTGAAGCAAAAAACACACACACATGTTGCATGATGCCTGTATGTCCAGATGTGACCACTGTTGCGTACTTACGTCGAGACTATAACATGTAGATAGACTGAAGCAATATATACACACACGCATGTTGCATGATGCCTGTATGTCCAGATGTGACCACTGTTGCGTACTTACGTCGAGACTATAACATGTAGATAGACTGAAGCAATATAACACACACACATGTTGCATGATGCCTGTGTGTCCAGATGTGACCACTGTTGCGTACTTACGTCGAGACTATAACATGTAGATAGACTGAAGCAATATATACACACACGCATGTTGCATGATGCCTGTGTGTCCAGATGTGACCACTGTTGCGTACTTACGTCGAGACTATAACATGTAGATAGACTGAAGCAATACACACACACATGTTGCATGATGCCTGCGTGCCCAGATAGACACCCGGCGGTTGGCTGATGTGGCTGAAGAACCAGCTGCGTTGCTGAACACGTCAGAAACTGGCCGGACAGCTGTCTGCAGACATATGTACAGAAAATAGAACATTACGGACAGTTGTCTGCAGACATATGTACAGAAAAGAGAACATTACGGACATTTTTAGAAAAGACAGAAAATAGAACATTACGACAGTTGCATGAGACCCGTATGTACCCGAAAAGTGAAAAACCACTTTTTGCGACATTTCGTCGAAAATAGAACATTAGGAATAGACTGAAGCATATGTACAAATAGAACATTAGGACAGTTGTTGCAGCTATGTACAGAAAAAGAACTTACGGACAGTTGCTGAACTTACGTCAGAAACTGACATCGGACAGTTGTCTGCAGACTATGTACAGAAAATAGAACAATACGGACAGTTGTCTGCAGACATATGTACAGAAAATAGAACATTACGGACAGTTGTCTGCAGACATATGTACAGAAAATAGAACATTACGGACAGTTGTCTGCAGACATATGTACAGAAAATAGAACAATACGGACAGTTGTCTGCAGACATATGTACAGAAAATAGAACATTACGGACAGTTGTCTTTAGGCTTATGCACAGAAAATAGAACAATACGGACAGTTGTCTTTAGACTTATGCACAGAAAATAGAACATTACGGACAGTTGTCTTTAGACTTATGCACAGAAAATAGAACAATACGGACAGTTGTCTTAGACATATGTACAGAAAATAGAACATTACGGACAGTTGTCTTTAGACTTATGACAGAAAATAGAACAATACGGACAGTTGCTGAGACATATGTACAGAAAATAGAACATTACGGACAGTTGTCTGTAGACATATGTACAGAAAATAGAACAATACGGACAATTGCTAGACACATGTACAGAAAATAGAACATTGCGGACAGTTGTCTAGCTAGACAGAAATAGAACAATACGGACAGATTGCTGTAGACAATCGTACAGAAAATAGAACATTACGGACAGTTGTCTGTAGCTAGACAGAAATGTAACAATACGGAAAATTGTCTGTAGACATATGTACAGAAAATAGAACATTACGGACAGTTGTCTAGACATACGTACAGAAATAGAACATTACGGACAATGTTGAGACATCATGTACAGAAAATAGAACATTACGGACAGTTGTCTTAGACATAATACAGAAATAGATACAATAGGAAATTGTTAGACGACCCATGTAGAGACAAGGATGGAGAACAGCGGACAAGTGTCTGCAGACAGGTAGATACAAAAAGGAACATTCTGTAGACGTCGAAAAGAAAAGAGGACTTTTGAGTCAAGTACTAGACAATGTAAATTACGTGTTAAAATTTTTGAAAGACCATCTTACAGATGTTCACATTTAAACATTCTGCTTGTTCGCGACCCATAGGCTCTGTATGTTCGGACAATTCTAGCTTTCAAACAACGGCAAAGCGCAGCAGCATGTAATCATTTAAAGAAGGTACTCTAGACGCCTCAGAACAATGGGATTTAATCAATACTTAGACTAGTACAGATACAATGTTCTTGTAACTCTCTCTCTCTCTCTCCTCTCTCTCTCTCTCTCCTCTCTCTCTCTCTCTCTCTCTCTCTCTCTCTCTCTCTCTCTCTCGTCTCTCCATCCGTGCTCTCTGTCTCTGTCTGTCGGTCTGTCTGTCTGTCTGTCTTCTTCTCTCTGTCTTTCTCTCTTCTGTCTGTCTGTCTGTCTCTCTCTCTCTCTCTCTCTCTCTCTCTCTCTCTCTCTCTCTCTCTCTCTCTCTCTCTCTCTCTCTCTCTCTCTCTCTCTCTCTCTCTCTGGTTCTCTCTCTCTCTGTCTCTCTGTCCGTCTGTCTCTCTGTGTCTGTCTGTCTGTCTGTCTCTCTGCTTCTGTCTGTCTGTCTCTCTTCTCTCTCTCTCTCTCTCTCTCTCTCTCTCTCTCTCTCTCTCTCTCTCTCTCTCTCTCTCTCTCTCTCTCTCTCTCTCTGGTTCTCTCTGTCTCTCTGTCCGTCTGTCTCTCTCTCTGTCTGTCTCTCTCAATCTCTCTGTCTCTCTGTCTGCCTGTCTGTCTGTCACTGTCTCTGTCTCTCTCTGTCTCTCTCTGTCTGTCTGTCTGTCTGTCTGTCTGTCTGTCTGTCTCTCTCTCTCTCTCTCTCTCTCTCTCTCTCTCTCTCTCTCTCTCTCTCTCTCTCTCTCTCTCTCTCTCTCTCTCTCTCTCTCTCTCTCTTTCTCTCTCTCTTCATTTCTTCCCCCTCTCTCATGTTCGTCTGCCACACGCTCCCTCTGTCTATCTTATTTCTCTGTCCCCCGCACCCCTTCTCTCTCTCTCTCTCTCTCTCTCTCTCTCTCTCTCTCTCTCTCTCTCTCTCTCTCTCTCTCTCTCTCTCTCTCTCTCTCTCTCTCTCGCTGCTACCTTCCATCAAAGCAGCACCCACGACTCAACATGGAGCAGGTTGATAATTAGGTTTTTGTTCGTGAAAGATTAACGAGTTTTAACAGGCTTGTGGCGTGTGCCTGCCACCCAATCCCTTGTTAGCGTTTGCAAAAAGCTGTTTGACAGGGGAGGGAAGCGGGGTTAGCGGTGCAGCCAAATTTGTCGGCCGTGTCACCCCTGGCAGTTATGTCAAAGCTCTCCATAATGAGCTCGGAAGCTTCCAGTGCAAAATTAATTGTAAAGGCGTCAGTGTTTGTTTTTTTACTGCATCGTAGCGGGAAGGATCTGATATGTCTGCTGTCTGCTTACGTAGAAAATACTGCGCACTGTGGTAGAAACGGGTAGCGCTGCTCTTGCGGCGGCTGTGGCCTTATTCCGGAATGGTCTCCCGAATCTCTCGCAACTAATGAATGAAGCATGTGTGAAAGAAACATTTCTGTAGATGGCTCATGACTTCTGGCTTTAGAAACCTTTATTTCAATCCAACCCCCCCCCCCCCCACCCCCTTCCCGTTTGTAGGATAATTATTGAGGCGAAAAGTAACTTGATACGTAACGCCAGCCAACCTCAAAGTAACTGGATACGTAACGCCAGGCAACCTCAAAGTAACTTGATACGTAACGCCAGCCAGCCTCAAAGTAACTGGATACGTAACGCCAGCCAGCCTAAAGGTAACTGGATACGTAACGCCAGCCAGCCTCAAAGTAACTTGAACGCCAGCCAGCCTCAAAGTAACTTGATACGTAACGCCAGCCAGCCTCAAAGTAACTGGATACGTAACGCCAGCCAGCCTCAAGGTAACTGGATACGTAACGCCAGCCAGCCTCAAAGTAACTTGATACGTAACGCCAGCCAGCCTCAAAATAACTTGATACGTAACTCCAGCCAGCCTCAAAGTAACTTGATACGTAACGCCAGCCAACCTCAAAGTAACTTGATACGTAACGCCAGCCAGCCTCAAAGTAACTTGACACGTAACGCCAGCCAGCCTCAAAGATCATATCGATGCGAACCACATGTCATCAAATCAAAACTAAAAATATGATTCGCAGTGGAAGGTACTGCATCACTGTATGTTTGAAGAGGATTGCAAAAAATGAAGATGAATAAACCAGGTAACTTGGTGTTTTACGCCCTGTCAACCAGTACGGTTATATCAGTGCGAGACTGATGAACCAGGAAGGCAATCATTAGAAAGGCATTCTTCCTGGCACTTCAGGAAGCATGCAGAGCTATATTCTGACCTCCCGCTGCTTCAGAGAGGTTTGGTAGCTCTAAATTCTCAGCAGAGGAGACACGCGCAAAGCCTAGCTTTCCGTCATCCTTCCTCCAAACACTGCCGTAAGTAACTACACTACCGAAAAGGTACTGTACTTATCTCCGCGCATCTGTCTACCGAAATCGCCCCTACTATACTTATTTTCTTGCATCTATCTACCGAAATCGCCCCTACTATGCTTATTTTCCGCGCATCTATCTACCGAAATCACCCCTAAGCTACTATACTTATTTCCGCGCATCTGTCTGCCGAAATCGCCCCAAAGTCTCGATCTCACGCTGTCAGCGCCCTCCATCAAATTTGCCCCCAAATTTTTTGTATCAAGACGGGAATCCATAGAGTCGAAGCACGCACAGAAACATCGAACGTGTCCGCTCCGGGAAAAAAATTAGTTCCATCTCGATTGGAACAATTTTCGTTTAATATGTGTTCTGACCCGATATAATTTGAACTGTTTGTTACCAGAATCTGAAACAAGAATGACTGCTGTTTAAGTGTTGTTTTGTAGCTTGGTAAAGGGGATTACCGCGAATTTTCGCATGTTGTGTTTTGTCCTAATAAATAGCGTTCATTTTGAACGTGTTTTTTTTTTTTAATTTGTATTTTTTTTAGCCTTTTATGTTTTTGTCTGTTACAAGCATACTAATGTTGTTGAAGTGTTGCTTTACGTCCACAGAAACCGTAGGCTTATCAGGGACGGTAGCCCAGGACGGCCACCTCGACTTTCATACTAATTTTGAACACCAACCAGTTATCTCACAGCTTTTCGGAGACGTATGACGTAGCCAGTTTGGGTAGCGGTTGGAGGGAGGATGTCGTAAACCGTTCCTTGGAGTTCATGCACATGGGACCCTCGTCAGTTTCTGCGTCCACGGTAGCCCTGTGGGGTAGCAGCAGTGATGAAGACAAGTCAGCGAGGGTCATTGTTTAATGTTCATATACTCTTCCTCTTCCCTTCCCCGCACGCTCCTGTTCTTTGTGAAGGTGCTTGGACTTTGAGTGTTTGAGGTTGTGGGCTATAAAAACAATCATTATCATTATTGTTATCAGAGTTCAGGAGATGTGTGAAAGTCGAGGTGGCCGTCCTGGGCTTTCCGTCCTAATGAGCAATATGGTTTCTGTGGACGTAAAGCAACATCCGAGGACATGAAGCTCTACTTCATCATATTGTCATTGTTGTTGTGATTATTATTATTATTATTATTGTTATTATTATCAACGTTAGTGCTGTGCGAATGTCCAACTGTGCATTCTTTATGGACGCAACTGGTTCGTGTAAAAAGGCCGCATGGTGATTCTGAGTCTACGTCTGTTTTCTGTGCAGCGACTCTCTTTTTTTAAGTTTTGGCTCTTTAAGGGGGTCAGTTGTATTCTATTTATTATTGGGGGTGGAGTCTTTGATCTGACAGTGTTCCTTTGTCTCTCGTGCTTCGCAAAATAGCTGCTGTTCGTCTACCTTTCTTGTCTTCTTCTTCTTCTTCTTCTTCTTCTTCTTCTTCCCTCCACCTCCTTCTTCTTCTCTTTTTTCTTCTTTGTTGATGTTCTTCGTCTCTTCCTCTTCTCCTCCCGCTTCTTCTCTTCCTCCTCCTTCTCCTCCTTCTTCTTCTTCGATCTTCTTCCCCTCCTCCTCCTCCTCCTCCTCCTCCTCCTCTTCCTCCTCCTCCTTCTTCTTCTTCTTTTCCTCCTCCTCGATCTTCCTCCTCCTCCTTTTTCTTCTTTTACTTCTTCTTCTTCTTCTTCTTCTTCTTCTTCTTCTTCTCGATCTTCCTCCTCCTCCTTTTTCTTCTTCTTCTTCTTCTTCTTCTTCTTCTTTTTCTCTTCCTCCTCCTCCTCCTCGATCTTCCACCCCCTCTTCTTTCTTCTTCGCCACTGACTTTGTTTTTTCTTCTGTCGTCTCTTTTGCGTTCGCGCTTCCTGTTTCGTTGTTATATTTTCCCTCGTTGATCTGTTCGCACCTTGTTCCCCTATCAGGCTAAATCTCTTTTCCAGCCGTCTACCCCTCATCCGCTGCCAGTTTACATTCTTCACCACCTCATTTGTTACCCCGCTTCGCGTAAACCTGTCAGCTTTGTTGCGTAATGGGACGCTTTTGTTTTGAAATGGGCCCCCTCTTTTCCTCACATAGGCAGCAACCCGATCCGTGTCCAATGGCCGTCGTTTGCAGCGCTGCTTTGGCAAGCTAGCGGGGCGTGGCGGAGTAAGATTGGGGAGGGCGTGTGTGCACGGATGTTCGCGTCTTTCGCTCTAGACCTGAGTTTCTCGTCTCGGAAACGATGGCGCCCTCTGTTGACACCGATGATTTATCGAAGGTTGCTGCCTCTGTCTGCCTCTCTGTCTCTGTTTGTCTGTCTGTCTGTCTGTCTGTTGTCTAGTCTGTGTCTGTCTCTCTGTCTCTGTCTCTGTCTCTCTGTCTGTCTGTCTGTCTGTCTGTCTGTCTGTCTGTCTGTCTCTCTCTCTCTCTCTCTCTCTCTCTCTCTCTCTCTCTCTCTCTCTCTCTCTCTCTCTCTCTCTCTCTCTCAACGCTGTGGTAGGTCAGAGGTCAGACTCTAGCTTTGCTTTGCCTACTGCCATGAGTTGTCTAGTTTATGTCTGGCCGGGTTCATTCAACTCCCATTTCTCTCATTCCTCTTTAACATGAAGTGACGTGCCACTTGCACGGTGAAACAGGCTTACTGGACTGGATGACTTGTGTCTCGCCCTAAGATGACGTTCGCACTGACTGGTGCGTTAAGTTAGAAGAAATTGGCCACGGTTTGCAAGTCTTGTCGTAAAAGAAAGGTACGCAAAAAAAATATGAAACAGACAGACAGATACAGAAATACA
>JABMCL010000629.1:577500-597500 GCA_018857735.1 Alviniconcha marisindica
TGTGTGTGTAAGAACGAGTAAAGGCGGAGGGGGTGGGGGGGGGGGGATGTACATATTGTTCCAGAGCTGTGATTAAAGTCAATGTAAAAGCGAGCAGGAAAAGGGGGGTCGGGTACTTAGTGTTCCAAAGTTGTAGTTAAAGTCTGTGTAAAAGCGAGTAAGGGCGGAGGGAGGGGGGATGGTGGGGGGAGGGGAACACTTAGTGTTCCAGAGTTAAAATCTGTGTAAAAGCGAGTAAGGGCGGAGGGGGTACTTAGTGTTCCAGAGCTGTGGTTAAAGTCTGTGTAAAAGCGATTAAGGCGGGAGGGGCAAGTGCGTGTGGTGTGTGTGGGGGGGGGGGGGGGGGGGCGCCGGGGGGGGGGGGGGGTACTTAATGTTTCAGAGTTGTGGTTAAGTCCGTGTAAGGCGAGCTAGGGGCAGAGGGTGGGAGCAAGCGGAGTGTGTGTGTTGGGGGGGGGGGGGGGGGGGGTAGAGGATGAGTTTAGCTGTGAGATTAGGGTTGGATTACCCGTGGCCGTGAGACGAATGTCATAATTGTGTGTGCATTTGTGTGCAGTGTGTGTATGTGTGCGTGCGTACGTGTGTCAGTGCCTGCGTTTCTACATGCATGCAGACAGACCGGCAACTGTCTTGTGGGAAATGAAAGTCGTGGTCTTCAAAGTGCAGAAAACTTGCTCTTATCTTGTATACTCTTACCTTTGCTATGTTCAATTGTCCACCTGTCCTTTCATTGTGTGATCTCCCTGATATAACCGTAATGGTTGACTGGGCGTAAAACACCTAATTACTTTCTTATCTTTTATTGTGGAATTCGAGTGACCCAAAAGACATATGTATTTTTTAATGCAGTTATTATGAATAATAAAGTTCTGTTGTATTTGTATTTGCAGCATGGTTTCAAATCGGCCGTAAACTTTTTGAACAGGAAAGACGTGTCGGAAAAGAGCCGACCTCGTTTGCCGTCGAAACGGCGGCCTGACAAAAACGGATTTGTAACTGTCAAACGTAGCTAATGTACCTCAGAGGGATGTCGAGACCCACACGCCGTTCATTTTGTACCTAACGAGAAGCGTTTCGTTGGAAACGTAATCGTTCTGTCTAAGGCACGCTGCGGTTTCAAAATAGACCCGCGATAAGCATCGTGAGCTCAAAACCCTTCGTGGTTCAAAGTCAGATTTGTTAGTCTGGAAATGGAACGGTAGCTGACAGGAAGAACAAAGTGAGGAATGCCGCGGTAGCAAGAACCGTACAGCTTTCATAATGAACAACTAATTCCAGCCGCGGCTTGTGGTCCGTCAGTATCGCCTGATTCGTCTCGACAACTTCTATTTGCCATGGGAGTCTCCAGTGCGCTTCCTTTGCTAATGGAACCAGCAGGGTGTCGTCCTTTGCTGGTAGCGCATGCGCAGTATCGGACTTCCGCCTTGCCGCAGGAATTCATAGCTGAAGGGGACCTGTGGGTCATCTAACTTGTGGCCCAATGGCTTGTTTACACACATAACATTCCTCCTGTGTGTCTCCCACTGTTTCCTAACCATTAACTAATTGATCAGCTTCGGGAGAAGCTGGGAGCTTGAGGATGCTCCCTGCGACGCCGGCGAGATTCAGCGGGTTCCACTGAAGGCTTGGGTGCCTTTCGTTATCTTTGATGGCGGGGAGAGGGGGGGTGTTTGGTGGACAAGCAGTGGGGTGCCAGGGTCTGCCTACGTCTGGAAACTGCTTCTGGACCACTTGGCGAGACGGCTTTGCACTCAGAGAGTCTTTGTGCATTAGCTGCATCGTCAGCAAGAGTTGATGGTGGTGGGTTCCTTTACCTCCATCCATGACAGCCTGTGACTGCATCTGTAATGATAATAATAATAATTATTATTATTATTATTATATCGCCCTGAATAAACCCGTCCGGTTGACTGGGCTAAAACACCAACTTTTACTATTATTATAATTTTTTTTGGGTTTTTGTTGTTTGTTTTATTATTATATTGCGTTAAAATGTGTTTTGTTTAAGACCGGGGTTTGACTGTCCTGAGGTGTCCCTGGTGGTCGACGGACATTAAAATCCAATTACTACTACTTTTTTTTTCTCCAGGGACCAGGGGGAACAAGACAAACAACCCAGGAAAAGACAAACAGATCCAAAACAGGAAAAGGTTCAAAAGAACGCTATTTATTTGGAAAAATCACAACAAAAAGGAAAAGAAGCAAGTACG
The DNA here is from genome assembly GCA_018857735.1 of Alviniconcha marisindica. Taxonomy (NCBI): domain Eukaryota; kingdom Metazoa; phylum Mollusca; class Gastropoda; family Provannidae; genus Alviniconcha; species Alviniconcha marisindica. The sequence goes on from JABMCL010000629.1 coordinate 579,711, forward strand.
TTGATCCCAAACAAATAAAGGTACAAAAAAACGCTTTTTTTTAGACAATCACAACAAACGGAAAGAAGCAATACGGTTAGATCCAAACATATAAAGTACAAAAAACGTTTTTTGGACAAATCACAACAAACGGAAAAAAAGCAATACGGTTAGATCCAAAAAAATAAAATGTACAAAGAACGATTGGCAAAAAACAAAAACAAAAAAAGGGAATAAAAATCCCCAAACACATAAAAAGTTCGAGCGTTTTATTAGGGCAAAACACGACATGCGAATTTTCGGTGTAATCCCCTTTATCGAGCTACAAAACGACATTTAAACAACAATTAAACGGTGAAAAACGATGAAAAATGAGATGGAGAGCTAATTAAGCCATGGCCTTATCTGTTATTGGTTGGTTACGGTTAGGCTACAACGAGAGATTTCCCGGCGTACGTTGCAAAGACTGAGAAAAGCGCCTTCTGCACTGAATCCACGATGCACTGCACTGTTCTAGTCATAAGGAAGCAAAGACAAATGACATCAAAAGCACACACAATTGTAATATGCACAGATTTTCCACTAACACTCCCTCCCATCTTCTCCCCTGTCGTAATGACCCTGTTTACGGCATGGCTTGTGTTTTTGTCTCACTAACCAGCAGCCTTAATATACTAACAAACCGACAAACAATCAGCCAATTAATGTTTTATTTTATGTCTGTTCACATCGAGGTGATATTAGACAACTAAAAAAAAATATTAAAAAAATATATATATACTAACTTACCCACAGGACTAGGTGCAATCAATATAACAATATAAATTATAATATCAGTATTATACAAAATGTGTAACGTTGTTACAGTCATTGAAATCATATCCATTTTTCTGAAGTAAATCTATGGTAATAGGACATTCAAGTAGCATGTGTTTAACGAGCCGACAAACTAACACCGTTTAAAAACGAACTAATTCCAGTTGTTGTTGTTTTTGCTGGCTGATGCTTTCAGTCGCCGAGCCCAAGCCGACACCCCCTTGTCAAAGACGTACAAGACACTGCGTCATCGGACGTCAGCAGTGGCAGCGGAAATGACGTCAGTACGAAGAATATGACGCGGTTAGCAGCCCTCAAAGTTCAGCAGACCTTGTTACAGCGAGCATGGCAGACCGAGGAAGGGCAGAATAACACTGTAAGACCTTATTTTCAGCCAAGTGTAGAGGTGTTTGGTTTTAGTTTTGACTTGAAGATAACCAGGGCCGTAGCCAAACTGAAGCTTGCTAAGTATAAAATCATCAGGTGCACGGCTGTGAAATGTTGAAAATTTATTGTTGCAAAACTAGTCATGTAATTATACATCAGCGCATATTGCTAAAGCTTTGAAATCCTGTTGCCGCCTCATCGGTAGATACGCTTTTCCTTTTATGTTCCATTGATTGCTGCATGGAGAGGACTGTTATTCATTTTGCCATTGTGTATATTTCCCCCCACCCTCACCCTTCATATTGTGTGGCGCTTGGAGCTGTTATGGATTCGCGCTGAAAAAATAACCAATATTATTAACTGTTATTTTTCATAGCTATCGCAGCTGGCTTACCTTTGCAACTTGTTTCTGCGGTTGTTTTTCGTTTTTCGTTTTTCATCCATCAGTGCATCTGAAAAAGCTGTCTTCACAAAAGGATCGAGCCATACTTTGAGTCGAAGCTCGAGCACACACGTGCAACACGTTCTGCAAAGAGTGAATCCGCTTGCAGCGAGGCTCTAGTAAAGTAGGGTATTAATTAATCTAGCGGCAAGATGGAATGCTGTGTGAAAGAGATATGAACAATAGCGCGGGATATTGATTGTTACATAACGGTGGCGTTAACAAGGGAGATGAAGAAGTGTCACATTGATGGGTTTTCTGTCTGCTTTAGCCCCAATACCTTTGTGCAGAGGCGGAAGGGGGTGGGGGGTGGGGGGGGGGGGGGGCGGTGAAGATCTGCGGTGAAGATCTGCTCATTATAACCCATAACGCAGTGTCATGAAGTGCATGGTAACTGTCAGAACAATGACGGTGGGGTGGGGGGGGGGGGGGGGGGGGAGGAGGTGGTTTCACCGCGGGTGAAACAGATCAATAGAAAGTGGATATGTCTCTACAGTAAGCTGATCGCTTCATGATTTGCAGTAGTGCTGAACGGTGCCTGGGTGCAGTATTGTGTGTATATTTATTATTAAGTCATTGATATCCTCCGTCCCATTCATTACTGCCCTTCCACAGATTCATTTCTTCATTCCCGGACACTCTCTAAAGCCCCTAGCGCGGGCGAAAGTTGAACTCCCCTTCTCAGATTCTTCCATCTGTCGTCGACATAGTCAGGTCTCATTTTTAGTATATTTTATTTTTACAAGGGCTCCAGAGGAGACTGAGACTGCACTGTTCTCTCTCTCTCTCTCTCTCTCTCTCTCTCTCTCTCTCTCTCTCTCTCTCTCTCTCCTCTCTCTCTCTCTCTCTCTCTCTCCTCTCTCTTTCACACACACACACACACACACACACACACACACACACACACCACACACACACAGTTCTGATTATTTTATCACTTGATCAACCACATATAAAACAGATACACATGGGTGCGTACACACATGCAAACAGACAGACAGGCATGCGTACATGCAAACATACAGAGTCTCTCTCTCTCTCTCCTCTCTCTCTCTCTCTCCTCTCTCTCTCTCTCTCCTCTCTTCTCTCTCTCTCTCTCTCTCTTCTCTCTCTCTCTCTCTCTCTCACCACACACACACACACACCACACACACACACAAACACACACGTAGTTCTGATTATTTTATCACTTGATCAACCACATATAAAACATACACACATGGGTGCGTACACACATGCAAACAGACAGACAGGCATGCGTACATGCAAACGTACAGAGTCTCTCTCTCTCTCTCTCTCCTCTCTCTCTCTCTCTCTCTCTCTCTCTCTCTCTCTCTCTCTCTCTCTCTCTCTCTCTCTCTCTACTTATTAATAGTTATTATATTTACATATATATTTATGTGCAAACTTTTTCAAAGAATTACTGTTGTTTTTATATCGATTTCACAGGGTAACTTTTTTGGACGTCATCATAACGTTTGTTTCACGAGCTCCATGTTACGTGCTCCTCCCCCCCCCCCCCCCCCCCCACCCCCCCCCCCCCCACCACCCGCCCGCCCACCCCCGCTTATTTTGACGTCACTAAAATGCCTTTGACGTCACCAAGCTCTCAGTTTTTGTCCTGTTCACAGAAGATATACTTGTTGTGGATGGCAGTCAGTTTTGTTACCGATTGTTTCTATAATTATCTGTGGAATGAACTTGTGATGACGTATTGCAGAGTTCTAGATTATTATTATTATTATTTTATTTTTTTGTAAGTCCACGAGAAAAGGTGTGGTACATTGGCTTTTACCCCAGTCTATTTTTAAATCATACTGAATAGTACGTTTTGGGTAAGATTAGCCGGCAGATGAAAACAATAATGCAACAGACAAGACATGACTAAAATATATAGCGGATCATAGCAAAACAATCGTTTTGTTGTTGTTGTTGTTGTTGTTTTTTGGTTTTTTGGTTGTAGTTGATGTTGTTGTTGTTGTATGTATGTGTGTGTGTGTGTGTGTGTGTGTGTGTGTGTGTGTGTGTGTGTGTGTGTGTGTGTGTGTGTATGTGTGTGTGTGTGTGTGTGTGTATGTGTGTGTGTGTGTGCGTGTGTGTGTGTGAGAGAGAGGGAGAGTCTGTGTGTGTGTGTGTGTGTGTGTGTGCGTGTGTGTGTGTGTGTGTGTGTGTGTGTGTGTGTGTGTGTGTGTGTGTGTGTGTGTGTGTGTGTGTGTGTGAGAGAGAGAGAGAGAGACAGAGACAGACAGAGAGTCTATGTGTGTGTGTGTGTGTGTGTGTGTGTGTGTGTGTGTTGTGTGTGTGTGTGTGTGTGTGTGTGTGTGAGAGAGAGAGAGAGAGAGAGAGAGAGAGAGAGAGAGAGAGAGAGAGAGAGAGGAGACAGACACAGAGAGAAAAGTCTGTGTTTGTGTGTGTGTGTTTTGTGTGTGTGTGTGTGTGTGTGTGTGTGTGTGTGTGTGTGTGTGTGTGTGTGTGTGTGTGTGTGTGTGTGTGTAGAGAAGAGAGAGAGAGAGAGAGAGAGAGAGAGAGAGAGAGAGAGAGAGACAGACAGACAGACAGACAGACAGACAGACAGACAGACAGACAGAGAGAGAGAGTGTGTGTGTGTGTGTGTGTGTGTGTGTGTGTGTGTGTGTGTGTGTGTGTGTGTGTGTGTGTGTGTGCGTGTGTGTGTGTGTGAGTGTGTGTGTGTGTGTGTGTGTGTGTGTGTGTGTGTGTGTGAGACAGAGACAGAGACAGAGACAGAAAGAGAGAGAGTCTGTGTGTGTGTGTTTGTGTGTGTGTGTGTGTGCGTGTATGTGTGTGGTGTGTGTGTGTGTGTGTGTGTGTGTGTGTGTGTGTGTGTGTGTGTGTGTGTGTACTTAGTGTTATTGCAAAGCGCCCTGTGCGCCCACCTTGTGCGGTAGATGTGTGCACTCGAAATTATTATTATTATTAATTTATTTATTTGTTTTTATTTTATTTTATTATTATCATTATTATTTCCTTGCAGCTCTCTCTTCGTGATCAGCGAGCGAGGCTCATTTCAAATCTCGACGCTTTAGCGTTAGCGTTAGCAAAACATGATCAGCCAGCGAGCCTCATTAACAATCTTGATGGCTTCGTTGGAAATCCCTATCTTTGACTCTGTCGTTGCACTTTAGCGTTAGCCAAACATGATCAACCAGCGAGCCTCATTACCAATCTTGATGGCTTCGTTGGAAATCCCTGTCTTTGGCTCTGTCGTTGCACTAGCCAAACATGATCAACCAGCGAGCCTCATTACTAATCTTGATGGCTTCGTTGGAAATCCCTGTGTCTTTAATTGGCTCTGTCGCTGCCCTTTAGCCAAACATGACAGCCACTCTTTCTGCTTTTCGCGTGGAATATTATTTCAGACGTTATGACGTTATTACCGGGTGAAGCTTCTATGGTGATTGGCAGTTCGGAGCCGTCTGTAAAGTGTCAGTGGACATAGCAGTTTATGCCAGACAGGTCACCGAGAGGAAGCTTTTATGTTTTATCCGACGTGTTTACACTTGTCTGCACCCCACCACCCAACACCCACCCGCTTTCCGACTCGACAGCGTGATGCTTCATACGCGCAGGACTAGCGACGGTCCCATCTTGTCATTGTTAATAATGGGTCATCTTTTATTTGTTAATAATGGGTCGTATTTTCATTGTTAATAATGGATCATTTTTTATTTGTTAATAATGGGTCATCTCTTATTAATTTGTGAATAATGGGTCATCTATTGTTTGTGAATAATGGGTCATCTTTTGTTTGTGAATAATTGGTCATCTTTTGTTTGTTAATAATGAGTCATCTTTTTAAATTGTTAATAATGGGTCATCTTTTCTTTGTTAATAATGGGTCATCTTTTATTTGTTAATAATGGGTCATATTTAATTTGTTAATAATGGGTCATCTTTTATTTGTTAATAATGGGTCATCTTTTGTTTGTAAATAATGGGTCATCTTTTGTTTGTAAATAATGGGTCATCTTTTATTTGTTAATAATGGGTCGTCTGTTATTTGTAAATAATGGGTCATCTTTTATTTGTAAATAATGGGTCATCTTTTATTTGTTAATAATGGGTTGTCTTTTATTTGTTAATAATGGGTCATCTTTTGTTTGTAAATAATGGGTCAGCTTTTATTTGTTAATAATAGGTCGTCTTTTATTTGTTAATAATGGGTCGTCTTTTATTTGTTAATAATGGGTCGTCTTTTATTTGTTAATAATGGGTCGTCTTTTATTTGTTAATAATGGGTCAAGGGTCACACGCCTCAGTGGCTGAGTGTACGCTAGCTCCGCTGCACGGTTTACCCGTGTTTTTGCTGAATCCTGTAATGAATTACGTGTTTATATAGATAGATAGATAGATAGATAGATAGATAGATAGATAGATAGATATGCTTCTCTCTTGGTTTGTAAAACACCTTTTGTGCACAGCTTGACTCTTGAGTTGATGTGTGGATGTAGAGGAGGTGGCGTTAATATGATTTCTGACATCCTGTACAGTGTAAATATGTACATACTTTTTGTGTGTGTAAAGCGCTTACAGCTTAAGTCATGTTGCGGACATTGCGCTTTAGAAGTGCTCTGTATTAGTAGTAGTAGTAGTAGTAGTAGTAGTATTTATTATTATTTATTTATTTTTCATTGTTTTTATTATTATTATTATTATTATTATTATTATCATTATTATTATTTCAGAACGGCAAGACGACGCACCTGGAGAAGCCGGCCCAGCTGGACGAGATGATGAGCAGTTCGTCCAGGGAGACCAACGGCACGGACAGCGGACGAGGCTGCAGCGAGGACGACAGCCAGGCAGTGGAATCCATTCGCTCTGAGACAGGTAGGCATTGCACGGAAGAGGAGGTGGTTGTGGTGGCGATGGTGGTGCTGGTGCTGGTGGTGTTGGTGGTGATGATGGTTGTGGTGGTGATGGTGTTGGTGCTGGTAGCGCTGGTGGAGGTGGTGCTGGTGATGGTGGTGGTGGTGGTGGTAGTGGTGATGATGATGACATCTTTATTGTCGGACGCTCCGATGGGATGGGATGGTTATGAAAAACAGATGCAGATAATCATCCATTCTTAGTGTTCGAGGATGAGAGGATGGTGATAGTGATATGACGGTAACGGCGATGTTGATATGTCTTCAGTGTCGAACGCTCGGGTGATATGGGTTCATTATGAAAAACGTTAATTAAACAAACTGTCCCAGGATGAAAGGATGGTGATGGTGATGATGATGCTTATCTGATGAGATAATAATTTTGACCCATGGAGGACGACGAGAAGGAGGAGGAGGAAGATGATGTCTTCAGCATTATACAGACACTACCGTTGGATGGCGGGGTGCAGACATTGCCGTTGGATGGCGGGGTGCAGACATTGTCGTTGGGTGTTCGGGGTGCAGACATTGTCGTTGGATGACGGGGTGCAGACATTGTCGTTGGATGGCGGGGTGCAGACATTGTCGCTGGATTTGCGGGGTGCAGACATTGTCGTTGGATTTTGCGGGGTGCAGACTTTGTCATTGGATGGCGGGGTGCAGACATTGTCGTTGGATGGCGGGGTGCAGACATTGTCGTTGGAGGGACGGGGTGCAGACATTGCCAGGGAAAGCAGTGTCCACGAGTTGTGGTTGTGTCTTTGACGCAGGAGCATCTGTCAAACTGTCGCTGGTTCTCTCATATGCAGCTGCAGTTGTTTGTTCATCTCCAGACCGGATCAATAGGTTAACCTTTATGAAGTTTGCCTGAAGGATTTATAGACACAAAAGACACATGCGCCTCGAAACGTACTGCGTGAACTAAGCGCCATATTGCTGTTAAGACAGACTCACAGATTTAGATAATACTGCAGTGAGCATTTTCAGGGAGACATTATCAGCAGTTTTTCAAGCCATTCGTTGCCCTTTAGAACGTTATTTGATTTATTTTAGAGGATGCTCCCATAGTGGAGTTCATGTACCTTTTGTATTTACTCACATGCCAGGTGAGAGTTACCGCAGGCGACTCATGTCTTTGCTGTGTTTATGCGTGAGTGATGTCATTCGAGCGCTAATTAACTCCCTTGATTGTTGACTTTTATTTTTCGCCTTTTAACTTGTGTTTGATATTCTTGTACTGTTTCCGGACCTCCAAACATATACCCACACGGATGACTCTATAGGCGTTAAGCAAAAAATAAATATATATGACTTGCGTAAAGTGCTGTAACGTTGTGTAGATCAAAGAATAGCCCTCCAAAAATAATGTGATGTATTAATATTGCATAACTGTAGTCCTTTGTTTGTTGACCGGATAAATATTGCATAACTGTACCCTTTTGTTTGTTGACTGGATTAATATTGAATAACTGTACCCCTTTGTTGATTGGATTAATATTGCGTAACTATAGCGCTTTCTTTGTTGAATAGCTTAATATTGCATAACTATAGCGTTTTGTCTGTTTGTTTGATTAATATCGCATAACTGCTCCCCTTTGACTAGATTAATATTGCATAACTATACCTCTTTGTTTGTTGACTGGATTAGTATTGTATAACTGTAGCCCTTTGTTCGTTAAATCAACACACAAGGGACTTAATCAGCGCTCGAAATACATAACACAAGTACAACAACAAAGACATGAGTTGCCTAAAATAACTCTTACAGGATGTACATTTGGTGGAGTTTATGTGCCTTGTATTTACACGAATGCCAGGTGAGAGTTACCGTAGGCGACTCAGGTTTTGTTTTTGTTTTGTTGTTGTTGTTGGTGTTGTTGTTGCTTGTGTTACGTATTTGGAGCGCTAATTAACTCCCTTGTGTGTTGATTCTGCACGAGCGCTCTGGGTCTCGTTCTGTTTCCTCTGTTTGTTGATTGGGTTAAAGGTTAAAAAAAAAAAAGTTAAAGTATTTTTCTAGCACAAAATCTAGAGAGACTATTCTAAGCGCGCGCGCGCGCGCGCACACACACACACACACACACACACACACACACACACACACACACACACACACACACACACACACACACACACAGGAATCCGCATTCACAAGCATTCTGACTATACAAAGCTAAATGTACACAGCTGAAAACGGGCAGCAAGCGCCAGGGAGACTTGGAATGGATATAAAAGACGTACGGGACAGAAAACGTGGCAGGACTATAATTTCGGAAACAAGAAATGTGTTTAGATTAGTTTTGAATGAGTCGAGAGAGGGTTTCTGTCGGAGAGGAAGGGGAAGGGGACAGTTTAATAGTGCCTAACTTTTACCCATTTGATGGTCGTTTGCAGAGTCTGGGTTCTCCAGTTTCCTGGCCATGCCCCTCAAAGACGGCTGGCGCCACGTCGGGCACCACGACTACGTCAACTCCCAGCACACGTCGCTCAAGACCGCCCACGACAGCGGCCACTCTCCCACCTACTCTACCTTCAGCAGGTCCGGCTGCAACCACCCGGCCGATAAGCTGCACGACCGCAACTGCGCCTGCAGCATGAGCGACCTGGACATGTCGAAGGGACGCATGTACGAGAACACCAGCAACGCGGACGGGTCGTTGAAGTCCTTCCGGACCTACACGCCCAAGAGACCGCCGAGGACCGTGCACTTCAGCAAGGACGGCGGCGGTGGAGGCGGCGGGGACACGTCCAGCAGACAGACTCTCCCTTCCCTCAGTGGCAAGAGCAGGGAACCTCGGTTCCAGCCTCAGTTCCAGTCCTCGAGGCCCAGGTCCAACCCCGCCCAGCCCGCCAATGCCGTCTGTGACTATGTCAACATGGGGAGCGGCGGGGTCTCCTCCGGCGCGGGTCTGTCCCCGACGGAAGGGAACCCGCGGTTGTACGGGGAGTTAGCGTTTTACGGGAGCGGGAGGCGAGACCTGACCGGAGACAGTCTCAACGACAGCGCCGACACGGCCGACGAAGGCAACACGACCACCACTTCCGGTAGCTACACCATAGATCAGGAGGACAATATGCAAGATCTGCAGAGCGACATATTTGTGTAATCGTACGCTGAAAGTGATATACGAACGCGGTTTTTGTTTTGTTTTGTTTATCTGTTGTTGTTGTTATCGAGCTCTGAACGTCTTACAGGGCTAGCAAGGCAACAGTTGTGTGCGGTCATTCTGTTCTTTGATGCCATTGGAGAAAACACTTTCATGTGAGTGTGGTTCGACCTGCGTGTCTTGTGGTGTATTCCGTGAATTTCATGCAATACTGTCAAACCGCTCTCATCCGTTTGGACGAGCATCCCTTTTTGGAGTGTTGCTGTAAACAGGCTGTCTCCGTTTTGTTCATTTTGTTTTTAAGCAACAGAGTGTATGCGTACAGGCGGAAACAGTCCCGACCATGCTCATGTCAAACTATATCAAGTATACTTTATTTTTAACAAACGTTTGTGTTCGACAGTAACGATTCAAGTACACAGTTATTTTTTAGCTTTAATTAACCCTTTCACTGCCAGGCTTGCCACGCCGTCACTCGGAAAACGACCAATAAAAAGACAAAAATTAATGTGAAATCCTTAAGGCTTTTTTCCGCTTTTGCATGCGCGCGTGAAGGATTTCTGACAAAATGCACATTTATTTTTTGTTATAGGGCGATCAAATATACTGTTTGCAGGCGTGTATGTGTGCACATTTCAGCCCGGAAATATTACAGGCTGGGGCAGTGAAGGGGTTAAAGAGTACCGTCTTATATCAGTCTCGTAATAGTTGATGTCCAACCCCGCTCAGTCTGCCAAGAACTTAAAAGCGGAACTTTAGCTGAAAATCAAGGTGTCACGAATTTGTGTTTCAGTTAATCGCCATGCTTAGACTGGCCAGCGGATGTTGTTTTATAAGTTGATCTAGTTGCTGTCTGCTTCTAGCACAACATGTTAGGATGTGCGTCACTTTTATGAGCATAGTTTGGTTAGATATTTTACGATAAATGTACATTGGCAAGTTTTATTATTGACAAGGGACAGTTGCAAGGGTAACTATCACTCTTCGGTGACTGTCAGTATCTCATGTTTTGAAAAACAGACCAATGTGTTTACACAAACTCAGCATTTACCCAAAGCCGTTAATTTTTCCTGTGTTTTTACCAAATCTGTACCTTAGTGTAACTGCTACAGTGAACACGCGTGAAACCGCCGCCGGACAGTTTATTTGTTTTTCGCCATAAAAATAATGGCAAATGCAAGCAAGCACGCTCAGAGCAAAGAGAATACACTTCACTGATCCAGTGTCCCGGATATTTTATATTCCAAGGGGTCTTCCCGGAACTATCTCCACCAGTATAAGCTCCACAAGCACAGTAACTCAGCGTTAAGTTGAACAGACCTTTGTGTCATATGGCATGTCTGTGATGACGCACTCGTTCCCAGGTGGGGGCTGCCTCCACGAATTGATGCTTGAAGCAAACCGCTTCAAATTGTCATGCTATCGAAACTGCTTCCTTCTCCTGTGAGAACTCCGCCCCACTTACCCCCCTGCCCCCTCCTCACCCCCCACCCCCACCATCTCCGCCCACCCCCCTCCTCTCCTCCCTCCCGTTCGTTTGAAAATAACTGATCTACCAAGGGTGACTTTTGTATTGATCACTGAACAGTCATATAAGAGAAAACCCAACGGCATGCAGTTATTCTGCAAAAATCTTCTTCTTTGTTAATGTTATTTTTCTACCCAAACTGATTGAGACCAAACATATTCAAATGCTTACCAAGAAGTGATTATGTTTTCATTGTTTGACACCTGACGCCTACTAGTTTTTTGTAGGTGGAGGTGTAGAAAAACAATGTGATTTGTAATTGGCACCGTATCGTTTGCTGAAATGAGGGAACTGCAGTAACATATACAAGAGGACGCTTGAGAATGTGGCTGGCAGTATTTATTTGGCTGTGCTGTTGTTTAAGAAAAACAGAATGGCGCAAACGTGTGTCGCTTACCGGCCCTCAAATCTCTGTTGTGTGATGAATTTGTTCAGAGTCATTAATGACTCCCTTTTTTTCTCTCTCGAAGATGTGCAGGGTCTGTTTTGACACTGCTTAATACGAACAAGTGCAGAAATTTAAAACTTCTGTTGTACCAATGTTTAGACAAGGAAGTGCAGAATTATCAAGTCTCTGTTGTACCACTGAGTCAGGCGAGCCACAGCACAATTATATTTCTGTTGCCTAAGACAGAACATGTGCAGAATTATCATGTTTCTATTGTGCAATTCCCAAAGACGAACATGTGCAGAATTATCATGTTTCTATTGTACAATTCCCCAAGACGAACAAAAGCAGAATTATTATGTTTCTATTGTACAATTCCCTAAGACGAACAAAAGCAGAATTATCATGTTTCTATTGTACAATTCCCTAAGACGAACAAAAGCAGAATTATCATGTTTCTATTGTACAATTCCCTAAGACGAACAAAAGCAGAATTATCATGTTTCTATTGTACAATTCCCTAAGACGAGAAGTGCAGAATTATCATGTTTCTGTTGTACAATCCTAAGGCGGTCAAGTGCAGAATTATCATGATTCTGTTGTACCACATCCTAAGGCGGTACAAGTGCAGAATTATCATGATTCTGTTGTACCACATCCTAAGGCGGTACAAGTGCAGAATTATCATGTTTCTGTTGTACAATTCCCTAAGACGAGCAAGTGCAGAATTATCATGATTCTGTTGTACCACATCCTAAGGCGGTACAAGTGCAGAATTATCATGATTCTGTTGTACCACATCCTAAGGCGGACAAGTGCAGAATTATCATGATTCTGTTGTACCACATCCTAAGGCGGTACAAGTGCAGAATTATCATGTTTCTGTTGTACCACAGCCTAAGGCGGAACAAGTGCAGAATTATCATGATTCTGTTGCACCACAGCTTAAGACGAGCAAGTGCAGAATTATCAAGTTCCTGCTGCGAAACATGCGGAATTATGTCTCTTCTGTTTGTCATTGCTTAGTGAAACTTATGTTGTCCCACAGACTTATAGCTAAGCACACATGCACACAACGTATGCGGCTTCGAATAAAGTGACACTGTAAACTGGTGCATGGTCAGTCGTATGGTTTACACAGAACATGCGCCGAGACTGCAGCAGTTTCATGTGGCACCAGCCATGTAACAACCAAACAGCGTTGTAAGTACACCACTTCGGTGGATATTTAATAACAAAAGAACAAGTTTAGAACAAATTAAACGCGCTGTGCAAAGCTAGCCACAATCACTCCTTCGGAGTTGCATACGACCAAGTGCAGTAGGCCTGCTCGGATGGATGAAGTATAGCTTCGTGTCCTCGGATGTCGGTTGACATATTAGGGACGAATTGTGACCAGTGCCGAAGCACGGTTCAATGTTGCTTTACGTCCACAGAAACCGTCAGGCTCATTAGGACGGAAAGCCCAGGACGGCCACCTCGACTTTCGCACAGCTCCTGAACTCTGTCTGCTCGGAAGCAGAGAACTGCGTTATATAGCTGCCATTGTAAAGGGCTTAACCGTCGTCTCGCGATGACGCGCTGAAGAAATGTTCGTAAAATAACCATGATAATTCAGAGGACCGAATGCAGAATTGGCAGCCTTCCTGCTCTGCTCAGGGGACAAGCATAAGCATTCTGAACCTTCTGTTGTGTCGCTGCTTTCGACTGTCAGGTGCAGCAGGACTGTGAAACCGATGTTGTCCACTGGTTAAAGCCAATCGTCCGCTGTTCAAAGTGAGCAAGTGTAAAGGCGAACAACTTCTGTTAACACTACTCCTTAAGACGAGAAAAGTATTAATGCGGAATTGTAAAACCTTGGTTGTTGAACCGAAACTAGAGCACGACCGTGACGCTTCAGTTACGCAACTCCTTAAGACGAGAGAGCAGGCAATCTGAACAGGAACTTTATTGTTTCATTTGGAAACTTGCTGAGGAAACGTTTCTTGCAGTCATCTGTGAAGTTTCGTCAGGTGTTCTTTGAGAAGATGCGAGGCCTTTTGGAATTACACAGTGCTGGGCAGTAAATGAAAGCGCAGGAATCCTTTTGCATCAGGGTGTAAAAAGTAGAGGTCTCATTCCACATCCACCCCACCAAAAGCCCGGAGGTTATTATTGGGTTTCGTGCTTTGATGTCGAATTTTTGTTTCACCAACTTCAATGTATTTACGCACAGAATTCAATGAGAGGAATCTTTTGGAGCTTTCCTTTTTATCGTCGTTCGGATAAAATCCAGAACTAATATCTGCTGGTTGTTGGTGACACAGACGTACAGGACTTTCAAAGACAAACAAAGTAAAGAGCCCTCAATAGATGCGACACGTGTCGTGCCCGGGGAATTACGCACTTGCCTCAATGGAAGTCGTCGTCGTCGTCGTCGTCGTCTTTGTGTCCGCTGTTGTCCGGCACTGCACTCAGTCTGGGTTCTTTGCGTTGATGGATGTTGCTGTGCTCTCCAGCTCACGTTTGCTGCTAGAACCGCTCTCTTGGTGGAGTTGGTGGAGTTGTTGAGCACCTTGCCGTCGTTGCGTATTTCGTGCAGAAGGGGACTCAGCTTGAGGACGTGCTCCGTCGCCTTGTCGCCATGACCACAGTTGGCGGTTGGGGGAGGCGCCAGCTTGAACCTTCCCCTGCACGCTAGTCAGTCGAAGTGCAGTCTGTTGTGGCCGGTGCTGAGGAGATGCGTTAGAAGTGAGCTTTGAGGAGAATCCTCGCACGCTTATGAAGGGAGAAAGGCGGTAGGGCCGTGAACGGTGTCAAGAGAGCAACCCCGCCTTCAGTGCGGTCAATGGATATCCATGTCCCAAAGTGGACTTGCTCTGTCGTCATGCTGCGAAACGATCGAAGGACTACAATAAACAGAACGAGGCCCAGAATCAACACACAAGGGAGTTAATTAGCGCTCGAAATACGTAACACAAGTACAACAACAAAAACTTGAGTCGCCTACAGTGACTCTCACCCGGCATGCGTGTAAATACAAGGTACATCAACTCCACCAGAGGTACATACCCGCAGAATGGACTGCCTTGATCGACCGACTTGACTGCGGCTTGTAGGGAGACGCATCAAAGGTGCCAGCTGCGCTCTGGGGTACAGGTAGCGGTCCACAGTCCAGCAGGCGCTGTCACTGGGCTTGTCTCCTCTTGTTGCACGTTTTGCACGCTGGTCCGCCCTAGCATTCCACGGGATACCACAATGGAAGTGACTTCAGACGTTTGTGTACTCCTGCATGCAGTAAAAACTGATGTGCGTAGCAAACATGTGTGCAAAATGAACTTTGTACTCCTGCATAAAGCAGCAAAAAGGGATGTGCGGTAGCAAACCTGTGTGCAAAACGAACGTTTTCCTCCTGCATACAGCATCGAAAACGGATGTGCGGTAGCAAACGTTTTGCAAAACGAACTTTGTGCTCCTGTATACAGCAGCGAAGACAGAGGTGCAGTAGCAAACCTAGACAGTGCAAAAGGAACCATGTACTCCTGCATACGGCACAAACGGATACGCGGTAGCAAACCTAGACAGTGCAAAAGGAACTATGTACTCCTGCATACGGCACAAACGGATATACGCGGTAGCAAACCTAGACAGTGCAAAAGGAACCATGTACTCCTGCATACGGCACAAACGGATATATGCCGTAGCAAACCTGTGTGCAAAAGGAACTATGTACTCCTGCATACGGCACAAACGGATATATGCCGTAGCAAACCTGTGTGCAAAAGGAACTCTGTATTCCTGCATACGGCACAAACGGATATATGCCGTAGCAAACCTGTGTGCAAAAGGAACTCTGTATTCCTGCATACGGCACAAACGGATATATGCCGTAGCAAACCTGTGTGCAAAAGGAACTATGTACTCCTGCATACGGCGCAAACGGATACGCGGTAGCAAACCTGTGTGCAAAAGGAACTCTGTACTCCTGCATACGGTACAAACGGATACGTGGTAGCAAACCTGTGTGCAAAAGGAACTCTGTACTCCTGCATACGGTACAAACGGATACGTGGTAGCAAACCTGTGTGCAAAAGGAACTCTGTATTCCTGCATACGGCACAAACGGATATATGCCGTAGCAAACCTGTGTGCAAAAGGAACTCTGTATTCCTGCATACGGCACAAACGGATATATGCCGTAGCAAACCTGTGTGCAAAAGGAACTCTGTATTCCTGCATACGGCACAAACGGATATATGCCGTAGCAAACCTGTGTGCAAAAGGAACTCTGTATTCCTGCATACGGCACAAACGGATATATGCCGTAGCAAACCTGTGTGCAAAAGGAACTGTGCACGCTGTCGTCTCTGTTGTGCAAGCTAATGTGCAAGAGTAGCGCAGTCCGGTGAGGACGACGAAGGTCGGCGATAGGACAACATGTGTGTGGATGATTTGACACCTGTAGTCGTGATTGTTCATTTGATCAGAAAACCTTCTGTTTGCAATACGTTTCATGCAGTCGTGCCCCTTGACCTGATCAGAATCTGTTGCAATGCGCAGTTATTATACATACGGAAAACTACGTACGAGGTTTTCTTTTAGTCTACAGACGATACGCTGCCTGTTTGTTCGTCTGTGTGTGTGTTTTGTAGTGTTTTCTGGAGGGTGACAGTTTACCGCATAGCTAGTTGTATTGTTTCGTGTGCGAGTGAAAGGTGAAGGGAAAATGAACCAGAGGGCTCATTCGTGTCTCTTGGACTAGCTGTTCGTCGTAGTTTCGTGCGTAAAGTTATACCGCGTTGTCTATCAACCAATTTTTGTGTACACTAATGACGCCATTACCAGAGTGCTGAGCCACTATATCCATGACCTGAGGCTGTCCCATACCACTCCTAATTGCTCAATGACGTAAAGGCTGTCAGCGGAGAAAAGACTTCACAGTTTGGGGAGCTTTTTTCCAGACGGCCGTGCCTTTAATGTCTATTCCTTCTTTCGTTGTTGTTTTGGTTTGTTTTGGTTCTTTCTTTTGGTGCATTGTTTTTGCTCTTCACCAGAAGACTGGAAATAGTTGACCGGACCCGAGAGCAGCTCTCCGTCGCTGGTTTTCATTTTTTTGCGGGTAAGCTGCCATCTGTTGCTGTCCCTTCCCGACCACCACTCTGAAGATGAACCAAGGACCCAGTTATTCGTGGCGACTTTAACATTCAAAGACTTTATTGAAAGCGATATGAGACGTGCATTTCATCCCACATTACAAAATTATGTACCGTGCAAGTTTAGTGTAGAAATCGTAAAGAAGCGAGCCTTCTCAAGGTGTTTTCCTCAAAAGGGCCGTCCTTTCTCCAACGGGTAGAGAGATCAAAATGAAAACTTCATATCATATCGATGATTTTGTGCTGCAGTGAGCACAGTCAGTGCTGCAGTGAACACCGTCAGTGCTGCTGTGAACACTGTCAGTGATGCAGCGAACACCGGCAATGCTGCAGTGAACACCGTGGGTGCTGCAGTGAGCGCCATCAGTTCTGCAGTGAACACTGTGAGTGCTGCAGTGAACACCGTCAGTTATGCAATGAACACTGTGAGTGCTGCAGTGAACACCGTCAGTTCTGCAGTGAACACTGTGAGTGCTGCAGTGAACACCGTCGGTGCTGCAGTAAACACTGTGAGTGCTGCAGTGAACACCGTCAGTGTTGCAGTGAACACAGTGCTGATGTGAACACTGTCAGTGCTGCAGTGAACACCGTCGGTGCTGCAGTGAACATTGAGTTTTGCAGTGAACACCGTCAGTGCTGCAATATATACTATGAGTGCTGCAGTGAACACGGTGTTGCAGTGAACACCGTCAGTGCTGTTGTGAACACAGTGTTGCAGTGAACACAGTGTTGCGGTGAACACAGTGCTGCAGTGAACACAGTCAGTGCTGCAGTGAACACATTCAGTGCTGCAGTGAACACCGCCAGTGCTGCAGCTGGCTGGCTAGTCGTCTTCCTGTAGCCTCATGCAGCTTGTTCCCCTGGCGACGGCGTAAGCACGCAATATTCGTGCCTGATATCAAAAGGGCGGTGCGTGCAACACGGGCGAGTTTCGGACACCTGTTGTGTGCAAGCCGGTCCTCCTGTCTGTCAACATACAAGACAATTTTATTAATGCATTATGGAAGCTGCACGGTTTTCCTCGAACCGTGTTAGATAATAAGGCATAACAGCAACGACCCATGTTGTTGGAAGCTTTCAGACCACGATTAATTCACTCGCACAAGCAACTGTCTCCCATTCATT
>JABMCL010000629.1:602500-610000 GCA_018857735.1 Alviniconcha marisindica
TGGCAAGATGGCAAATTGTTGTCAAAACGTCAGAGGCAACAAAACCAACAAAGACCAAAATGACAACAACAACAAAACAAACAAACAAGCAAACAAAACAAAAAGCAAAACAACAACAACAAAACGGGAGGAGGGGGTGGGGGTCAAAAAAGCAAATAACTAACCGAATGGTCTAGTGATGTTGTCATAATTATTGATCTGAGAGAAAGAATTATCACTTACAACAGTTCTGTTCTGCCCGTTTTGCCGACTGACAAAACTCTTGCGGACCGACGCCGAATTGTGTAACATCTAACCGTGTTTGTCATTTTCTTACTGGTTCGTCTGCATGCGTTTGTTTTCCGGCGTCTTATTGATTTTCTTTCCAGCACGTAGTGAGATGGTGTCGCGAGAGGCATATCATTGTGCAAGAGGACAAAAACACGTCCCAGTGCTTAACGGTCGATGCTAGTTTGTGCACTCGCGTATTTGTAGTGAGGCTATGAGGAGGATTTAGTGAGCAACGGTTATTCATATATATACCTGTACCAAAATGTAACAAGGTGGATATAGAGTTAATAGGCTTACTAGTAGATTGTACAATATACCTGCGCCAGTATGCAATAGGCTTGCTAGTGGACTGCGCACTTCGTACATAGTTTATGAGAAGCATGTTGGTACTCTGGAGTTAGTAACGGTTACCTGTATCAGTATGCAGTAACTGGATTGTCAGTAACAGTAGCAGCAGTAGTAGTAGTAGTAGTAGTAGTAGTAGTAGTAGTAGTAGTAGTAGTAGTAGTAGTAGTAGCAGCAGCAGCAGCAGCAGCAGCAGCAGCAGCAGCAGCAGCAGCAGTAGTATAGATAAGCTATCAGAAGCTTGTTAAATAATACGGATTAATGGCTCCATGTCCCACAATGCCATAGCTAGACCGTCGATACCGTCAGCAGCCCGCTAGTGCCAGAGAGACTGTCAGAAGCATGCTGGCCGTTGTAAACGGCTACAGTTTACAATATTCATAGTCTGTTTGTTCCGGGCCTGTTAAGAATGACGACACACGCACTTGTTACCAGCTGATTGGACTGTAAGGTCGTGTCAATGGCACGAGGTTATCTAAGGACGAAACTTCTTACAAAACTCCGTCGGGGGGTGGGGGGTGGGTCTTTTCTGTTGCTGTTGTTGTTGTTTTGTTGTTGTTTTTGTTTTTGTTTTGTTTATTTTGTTTTTGTTTTGTTTTGTTTTTGGGGTTTTTTGTGGGGGTTGTGTGTGTGTGTTGTTGTTGTTGTTGTGTGTGTGTGTGTGTGTGTGTGTGTTGCGGGGTGGGGGGGGGGGTTGTTGTTGTTTTTGTTTTGATGTTATTGTTTATTTTATTATTGCGAAGCGTTGACCTCAACCCCCTTCCCCAGAAAGGTAACTACATGTAAGTATTTTGACTGCATTATATACTACCGTTTATCATCCATACTATGGCACCACTGCGAATGTAGCATATCGAATGACTGTTAAAATGTCTTTGGAGGCGCTGATATCAGGCACTTTATTTATAATTTATATATATATATATACACGAGCCCATATTTGTGTATTACATATATTATTTGGTTTCGATCGTGTTCTTGGTCAGTATAAATTTGGCAAATGTTTTCAAGTGCAGTGTAATGCTGCAGGTTTGCTGTTTATGAATAACCTAAAAATTTCGAGCCCGTTTTCGAATGATCAGATTTGTTAAACAATGCGATTTGCACAGTACACTGTGTGTTGTTGTTTTTTGTTTTTTTGTTTTTTTTGTGATGTTGTCTTTCCGTCCTTTCTTTCTTTCTTCCACCCCCCCTCCCCCCCCCCCCCCCCCCCCCCTCCCAATCCCCCCCTTTCTTTTTTTGTGTGGGCGGGAGGGGTTGGGGGGGGGGGGTGGCGCACATTTTGTCGCCACCACATGTTTGAGTAAAATTACACTGCGTCTTTGTGGAGGATGGGGGAAATGAAGAAATACAATTATGTTCAGTTGTTTTTACGCAAGTTTAGACTTGGATTCTAAAGAAAATAGTCATGTCTACAGAGCAACGCAAAGAGAGAGACAGACAGACAGACAGACAGACAGAGAGACGAGACAGTACAGAGAAGATGATGATGATGTGAAATAGAAAAAGAAAGAGATGAAGTTTGACGAGTTTCATACAAATTTCTTTTGAGTATCGTCGTGCGAGTATACATTCAAGATGTATGAAGGTGGTAGTATGCGCGTGCATGTCACTTTGCGTGTGTGAGATAGAGATCAGGTGTAAACAACTATGTGTATAGATTCATATACAAATGTATGTTTGCTTTTGCGACTGCAAAGAAGTGTACAGTGTGTGTGTGTGTGTGTGTGTGTGTGTGTGTGTGTGTGTGTGTGTGTGTGTGGTGTGTGTGTGTGTGTGTGTGTGTGTGTGTGTGTGTGTTTGTGTGTGTGTGTGTGTGTGTGTGTGTGTGTGTGTGTGTGTGTGTGTGATTACACCGCTTAAGAGATCACCAAAACTGCATGAGAAGACGTCAAAGAAAGAAGGAAAAAGCTTGAATGGTATTTATTATTACAAAATTCGGAAGTGCTTTGATTCTGTAGTCTCCGAATTCTGTATTAGGACAACCCAAATGTCCATCTAGTTTGTGTGTCTGTGTTGTGTGTGTGTGTGTGGAGGGGGGGGGGGGGGGGGGGTCTTCGTATTCTGTATTAGGAAAACCCAAATTTCCATCTTTAGTTATGTATTCGGTCTTTAAAGTTACAGATCCAGCTGCATTTTCAGGTGGTAACGCTAAAAAAAAATTTAAATTATATATATATATATATATATATATATATATATATATATATATATATATATATATATATATATATATATATATCAACATAACCGAAAAAGAGAGGCTGAGAGACAAAGAATGGAGGATGAACCTCTGGTGGAGTTTATGTAACTTGTATTTACTCGCATGCCAGGTGAGAGTTATCTCTGGCGAATCCCGTCTTTGTTGTCGTGTTTGTGTGACGTCTTTCCAGCGCTGATTAACTCCCTTGCGTGTTTGTTCCGCACGAGTGCTCTGGGCCTTGTTCTCTCTCTCTCTCTCTCTCTCTCTCTCTCTCTCTCTCTCTTCTCTCTCTCTCTCTCTCTCTCTCTTCTCTTCCTCTCTCTCTCTCTCTTGCTCTGCTCTCTCTCTCGTCTCTCTCTCTCTCTCTTCTCTCTCTTCTCTCTGCTCTCTCTCTCTCTCTCTCTCTCTGCTCTCTCTCTCTTCTCTCTCTCTCTCTCTCTCTCTCTCTCTCTCTCTCTCTCTCTCTCTCTCTCTCTCTCTCTCTCTCTCTCTCTCTCTCTCTCTCTCTCTCTCTCTCTCTCTCTCTCTCTCTCTCTCTCTCTCTCTCTCTCTCTCTCTTCTTTGTTGTTATTTTTTACAGGGTATTATTGACCAGTGCGTGTTCGTAATCGTTTTGTTGGTTCATTCTACGTATCCATGTGGAGATAACGGACACACCCACGACATCACCAGATTAAGTAGCAGTCACGTAGGTTTAGTGAAGGCGTCGCTTGAGCCACCGTGTCGCTTGGGTGCTAAACAAATTCCGCTATGGTCTAGGCGCATATCCCTCGAGTACATACAGCGAGGATTGATTAACCTTTCGCTGTTGTTGAAGTCTTCCTCTTTGAGTGCGAATAGTCTGCTATTGATTTTTTTACTTGGGCATTATCGGCACCCATGTCCCCGCGGGAACCCGTTATGAAAAGTTCAGTTGTCTGTTTTCTGCCGATCCCAGGGTCTCTCAGCTTTACCAAGTGACTATACATAACCAGGACTGCATCTTGAAGTGGATACCAGAGCATACACCATTTTGGATCGTTGTTGAAGCAGTGGGTAGGCGTCTGACTCGCCTAGTTTTCGCTTTACCTTTGCGTTGCATTCCGTAACAAACGAACGACTGACGTTGTGCATGATCTGATTCTTTTAGACAGAAATCTTGGAGGGGCGAGGGTGTGTGTGTGTGAGAGAGAGAGAGGGGGGAGGGGGGGAGGCAGGTGTGAGGCGGAAGGAGGGGGGGGGGGCTTGGGTAGCATACAAATGAAAGTATAGCCCTGCCATGCCGAATTCAGCCCCCCCCCCCCCACCCCGCCCCTCCCCTCCCCCCTTCCCCCCGCCCCCAACAAATAATGCTAGAACCTGGAGAAGGAAGCTGAGGCGCAAAAAACAAAACAGATAGTGGGCGTAATGACATGAATTTGTTTCGAATGCTGACAGTTTTATACGCTTGCGTTCAGCAAAACGTTCTTGATGGAAGACGCTGTTCCTTTAATTAATAATTGATTTTATTGCGTGTTGGATTCATTTCCTGAGAAACTGTTTACTGTAGTGCCTGTAAGCTCAAAGCTATCGGCCCGCTGATCATTTCTTCTTTTAGTGTTGTGTTTCTGTGTGCACGTGACTTTAATTTCTCAGACTGATTTTGTTTGTTTGTTTGTTTGTTTCAGGAGGCAGTTAGTTTTACTCTTCTTCTTCTTCTTTTTTCTTCTTTTTCTTTTTCTTTTCTTTTTTACATTTTGTGTTCGTGCAAGTCAACTGTCCGTTTAAACAAAATGCATATCACTGTTATTTCTGCGTTCAGTTTACTGTATATTTATATTGCATGTTGAAATATTCCATTTTTAAATGCTTCCCCGCATAAAGACTCTTTTCTTTACTTTTGGTTTTGTTGTTGTTGTTTTTTGTTGTTGTTTTTTGTTTAGTTTTTTTGGGGGGTCTTCTTTTTTTCCGTTGTTGTAACCCCGGAAAGGCCGGACGACAAAAAAATATAGTGGCGAGTACAGAAGGGTGTATGTACGAGGCATGTGTTGATCACGTTGACCATGAACAGAGACTAGGCATGCACACACACACACACACACACACACACACACACACACACACACACACACACCACACACACACACACACACACACACACCACACACACACACACACACACACACACACACACACACATCCACACCACACACACATACACACAACTACACACACACACACACACACACACACACACACACACACACACACACACACACACACACACACACACACACACACACACACACACACACACACACCTCTAAAGTCCCGTACCCTTTTCCTTCTTGGCGCCCTCATCTCCGTTTTTTCTCAACTATTTCCGCTCTTCACTGGAAAGAGCGAAATTGCGCTATGAAGAACGTCGAATTCGAAGCAAAGGAACGTACTTCTCTTGCATAGATATTGAGAGAACCACCGGACGAAGCCTCCACGTAAATGACCAACTTGAGCCTTCACTTAAGTTTCCCTTTGATTGTCTTTAGAGGTGTGATTTGAAAGTATCTTAAAGTTGGAATAGACGGTTTGTTGGGGAAAACGTTCAAGTTTCACGATGTATTCAGTGACGTGTCTTCTCTTGTCTGCTTGTGGTGTATACACGGTTTGAAATATTGCTGACAAACATCAACAACGCACCAAGAGATGTGTGACATGAACGAGATTATGGCGAGCAGAACAGAAATTAATAAACCGGCACGAGTAACGCTGTGATTTTGTGATTCTTCTTTACGCAAGTAAATTTTTGAAACTATAATGCCCGTCATTATGGCAATAATATAGAGTTTGGTCTTATTTTTTGCTTCCCTAACAAATTTGAATAAAGCGAAAATGTAACAGTCTTATTTTGACGGGCCCGTGACCAAAAAGGTAAAACTGGATACGCTGTGCGGACGGTAGCAATGTTAATACGTGTGTGCTCAAATATGTGAATGGAATCATGAGTAAATAAATGTGTGGCTCATTTTTCTGTACTTTCTGACGGATTAAACGTAGTACGTGCTTTGTTAAAGCACTGGTGACAGAATAAACGTAGTCCGTACTTTGTTAAAGCACTGGTGACAAAATAAACGCAGTCCGTGCTTTGTTAAAGCACTGGTGACGGAATAAACGTAGTCCGTACTTTGTTAAAGCACTGGTGACGGAATAAACGCAGTCCGTGCTTTGTTAAAGCACTGGTGACAAAATAAACGCAGTCCGTGCTTTATTAAAGCACTGCTGACGGAATAAACGTAGTACGTGCTTTGTTAAAGCACTGCTGACAGAATAAACGTAGTCCGTGCTTTGTTCAAGCACTGGTGACAGAATAAACGTAGTCCGTGCTTTGTTCAAGCACTGGTGACAGAATAAACGTAGTACGTGATTTGTTAAAGCACAGCCGTCATCCCCGTGTGACAGGGCTCAGTGTATTATGTACTAAGTGTAACGACCATAGAATGATATGTACGCATTCATAAGCCTACCTGCCCACTGACAAGTTTGATCTGATACGAGGACTGTGAAAGGGAAGACAACTGTGGAGAAAACAAAAACAGCGGAAAATAATAGACACTTTAAAACAATGCCGTCTTCCTGCTTCTGCTCTGCCACTTGACTGCAGATATCCTCTGTGTGTGTGTGTGGTGTGTGTGTGTGTGTGTGTGTGTGTGTGTGTGTGTGTGTGTGTGTGTGTGTGTGTGTGTGTGTGAGAGAGAGAGAGAGAGAGAGTATGTGTGTGTCCGTGTGTATCTGTGTGTGTGTGCGTGCGTGCGTGTGTGTGTGTGTGTGTGTGTGTGTGTGTAGTGTTTTTGTTGCTGTTGTTGTTGTTTGTTTGTGTGTGTGGGGGGGGGGGGAGGTGGGAGTGGGGGTAGGGGTTGTTAGTTTTTGTTTTGTTGTTCTTTTGTACGTGTGCTTTGTTGTTGTTTTGATGCGGGGGTGTTTATTTTGTTTTCGTTTCCCGCTACGGTGTTTATTTTATTTTTTTCGTTGCCCGCTACGATGTTTATTTTGTTTTCGTTGCCCGCTACGCTGTTTATTTTCCAAATTGTCTCCCCATTCTTGTGAACGGGAACTCGTTCGTAGTTTCCCTTTACTTTTGTCTTCTTTACTCAATCCCGCCCCCGTGTAAGTTTTGTGGTTGTGTCCGACTGCGTTCACGTTCACGTTTATGATAATTATATTTCATTTCGTTAGTAGTCAAGCTGAGCTGATTCAAAATATCCGTTTGCTTCTGTGTGATTTATCATTGTTTATTAAGCTTTTCGCTTGCATTTCTGCTCCCAGCCAGGTCCTTGAACGTATGTCCACCTCTGTTTCGCTCTCTGTCTGCCCGTGTTTGTCTGTCTGTCTGTCTGTCTGTCTGTCTGTTTTGTCTTCCTGTGTTTGTCTGTCTGTCTGTTTGTCTTCCTGTGTTTGTCTGTCTGTCTGTCTGTTTGTCTTCCTGTGTTTGTCTGTCTGTCTGTCTGTTTGTCTTCCTGTGTTTGTCTCTTTGCCTGTCTGTTCGTCTCTATCTCCAACCCCACCTTCTCTCATTTTGCTGTGGAGCCCCGGCATTCTTCTTGGAGGCATTCAGTTCAATTTTTTTAAATATTTTTAATATTGTCCATTTAAAAATGACATTAAAAACGGAAATCTTTCTTTTGGTGCACTTTGCCCTCTCAGCAATAAAAGAATACTAGATCAAACGA
>JABMCL010000629.1:615000-617500 GCA_018857735.1 Alviniconcha marisindica
ACTTCCCATTAGCTAAACGCAAAATTTGCGACAGCGATTATTTAATACTTGTTGGCGATGCGTAGTGCAGTCTGAAATCGCTGTGGAACAGAGACATAAGAGACAAAGAATCAAAAGATACAGATCCAGTTCACAACTTGCATTGCTCTTTTTTCTCTCTCTCTCTTTTTTTCTTTTTTTTTTTCTTTTTCTTTCTTCTTGACAATTCAACTGAAAACAATGAAGGTGGTGCAAAGGTCCATAGGCGTCCGGTGCACTTGCACTGTGAAAGACCGGCCTACCTTCCCCCCTCCCCACTCCCTCCTCCTCCCAACACACACACGACACACACACACACACACAAAACACACACACACACACACACACACACAACACACACACACACACACACACACACACACACACACACACACACACACACACACACACACACACACACAAAAAAACGCACACACACACACACACCCCACCACACACACACACCACACACACACACACACACACACACACACACACACACACACACACACACCACATAGCACGCCCCCTCCTCACGCACCACCCCACACACCACACACACCACACCACACACACACACACACCCCATCACCCACACACACACACACCACACCCACCTCACCCACACCACCCCGCCCCCCTCCCCATCCCCCCCACCTCCCCGGCCTAGACAGGGTTTAGGTACCTCGTCTGGTTCATGCCAAGAGCCTTGTGCGTAAGAATCAACAAACAGCTTCACCTTCCTAGGTAAGCCTCCTGTATTGTTCGCAAATTGTCTGTGTGGAAAGCGGACGAGATAGAGCACGTAACCCCTATGTCACTTCGCGAAATTGAGAACAAAATCAAAATCCTGGCATTTGGAATCGAGATTAAAAGCACGAACCCCATTTGCAATGGCGGGTGGATGGTCGGGTTACCTTCACGCATAATCAACAAGTTAACATTATGCGAGTCTGCTTGCTCTTGCGCTCGCTGTACACGGAAACCCCAGAGACTCTCTCTCTCTCTCTCTCTCTCTCTCTCTCTCTCTCTCTCTCTCTCTCTCTCTCTCTCTCTCTCTCTCTCTCTCTCTCTCTCTCTCTCTCTCTGTATATATACTCTCTGGTGCATTATCTCTCTATATTTATAAACAAGACCTTGGGAGGGACCTTATGTGTAGCCTCAGTAAACACATCAAAACTGATCGAATGCTTCAGTTTCCATATTTCGTCAACCCCTCTTCAGTGGAACGTGCCAGGTTATTTCCAGTGCCATTAAGCTGTCAAGTTTGGCCAGAATTTCTAAAGTATCAAATCATGCACTCAACGGCAGTCGACAAATAAAAGAAGCGTACGAAACAGACGCGCATGCGCTCTCGACAGGAAATGGCGAGCACCGAGTGAGACAAACACAACGTCCATTTTCTGAACCGTCCAGACAGTGTGTGCTCGGCATTGAGGGTGGGGTCGTGTCACCAGCCGACTGCTTGTGGAGAAAGGCAGCTCTTTGCACATATGCACACACACACACACACACACACACACACACACACACACACACACACACACACACACACACACACACACACGCCGCACGCACACGCACGCACGCACGCACGCACCCACCATCGCACCGCCACGCACGCACGCACCGCACGCACGCACGCACCACACACACACACACACACACACACCACACACACACACACACACGCACGACACACACACACACACACAACACACACACACACACACACAGCCACACACACACACACACACACACACGCGCACAACACACACACACACGCGCGCGCGCACGCACGCACGCACCCCCCACCCACCCCCACCCCTCCTCTGTCGGTGGGAGGACATGACCTGGGTCACGGACTTCGGCCATTGGCAAACTGAGGGTGGCAATGCGGCGATAAGGTCACTGGAGATAGAGGAAAAGGGGAGGGGGGAGGGGGAGGAGAGAGGGGGAGATAAAAGTGGGGAGAAAAAGAGAAGGGGTGCAAAACAGAGAGAGAAGGAGATGGGGGAAGAGGACGGGGGGTGGGAGAGATGGGAGGAGGGAGAGAGGGGAGGGGAGGGGGAGAAAGAGGGAGAGAAGGGAGAGAGAGGGGAGGAAGGAGAGAGAGGGGTTGGAGAGAGAGGTAGAGGAGGGAGAGAGGGTGGGGAGGAGGGGGGGGGGAGGGAGGGGGGGGGAGAAGGAGAAAGAGGGGAGGGAGAGAGAGGGGGGGAGAGAGAGGGGTTGGGGGGAGAGAGAGGGAGGAGGATAGAGGGGGGGGAGGGGAGAGAGAGAGGGGGAGAGAGTCGGGGGAGAAAGAGGGAGACAAGAAAGGAGAGGGGAGGAAGGAGAGAGGGTTGGAGAGAGAGAGGGGGAGAGGGGTGGGGAGGAGGGAGAGGGGAGGGGGAAAGAGGGAGAAAGGGAGAGGGGGGGAGGAGGGGGGGAGAGAGAGAGAGGAGGAGGAGGGGTGGGAAGGAGGGGGAGAGGGGAGGGAGGG
>JABMCL010000629.1:620000-632500 GCA_018857735.1 Alviniconcha marisindica
TGACCTTCTCTGGGCCAATGAAGGTCACAATGTCCTGCTCAGGGCCAATGAAGGTCAAACTGACCTGCTCAGAGCCGATGAAGGTCAAACTGACCTTCTCTGGGCCAATGAAGGTCAAAATGTCCTGCTCAGGGCCAATGAAGGTCAAACTGACCTGCTCAGAGCCGATGAAGGTCAAACTGACCTTCTCTGGGCCAATGAAGGTCAAAATGTCCTGCTCAGGGCCAATGAAGGTCAAACTGACCTGCTCAGAACCGATGACGGGCAAGCCTTAACAGCTCAGGGCCAAATGAAGCTAAAATGCCGCAACCCAGGGAAAATGAAGCTCAAACTGGGGGCCTACTTTTTTGCGTCCGATGAGGAGGACAAAACCTTTAACATTTTTCAACAGTTAAAAATAAACTTAAACTAAAATTTCCAGGAGCTAGAGGTTCTGAGGAGAAAAGAAGCTTTAATGAGCAGAAAAAAGGGCACAACTACCCCGTGTTTCTCACGGCCGGGGCCATGAGGAGGACACATAAGCGCTAATCATTTTATCGAACTGTATAAACCATAAACTGTATCCAAACATTTCCTGGACGTTTCCTAGAGCTGTTCTGTGACAAAGACAGTCTGGGTGCACAGTGCAGATTTACAGACAGTTTCCCACACAGCGGCGGGACTAACTGGACCGCGTGTTTCTACACAAGGCGCGTGCGCATCGGAAAGAGCAACTCGGATGAGCTGCTGTGTGTACACAGTGCTAAGTGTTCTAAAGCCGATTGGCCGGCAAACATCAAAATCAAATCGATACCCACAAGAGGCCAAGATGTTAAAAAGAACGATGTTTTTTATAGGACAATACGAAACATGCACAGAACATGAAAACCTCAGGTCGGTTGATGACATACTGTATCAGCATTTGTGTGTGTGTGTGTGTGTGTGTGTGTGTGTGTGTGTGTGTGTGTGTGTGTGTGTGTGTGTGTGTGTGTGTGTGTGTGTGTGTGTGTGTGTGTGTGTGTGTGTGTGTGTGTGTGTGTGTGTGTGTGTGTGTGTGTGTGTGTGTGTGTGTGTGTGTGACACCGCATCCTCCGCCTCAAGTTACAAAACAACACAAAAACAACAGGAAAACAACATAGTTCAACCAAAAACAGATCAGTGGTTTAGCTTTCCATCTCATTTTTCATCGTTTTTTGTTTTTGTTTTTTCATCGTTTAACTGTTGTTTAAGTGTCGTTCTGTAGCTTGCTAAAGGGGATTACCCCGAAAATTTGCAAGTTGTTTTGTTTTGTCCTAATAAATAGCGTTCTTCTTTTTTCTTTTTCTTTTTAACCTTTTGTGTTTTTGGACCACTGTCTTCGTGTCTTTGCTCCGCACAGCTGTTGAAACAGCAATTAGCGAAGTACACAAGTTGCTTGGCACTGGCGGGGTCCCCACCTCCTTCACATTGTTGTTCTGACAGTGGCTGACGGTCTCCTCGGTCTTTACGGGTCGGAGCGATTGGACGACCTATTCATCTCTCCCCCCCCCCCCCCCCCCTGCCCCCCCCCCCCAACCCCCCACCCCACTACCCCCCTCCTTTTCTCCGTCCCTAATAAGCCTTATGGTTTCTGTGGACGTAAACCACCATGTTTGCTTACGTTATCAAACCAGTCTTGGCTTGACAGTCACAGTAAGGACATCTCTCTGCAGTCTCGGTATCCACGTGCAAAGACCTGTCCGCGTTTGTGCTTGCTACAGGGGCAGAATTCAGATTTGTTTTCTCTCAAGAATATATGAATATATCAACAATAAAAATGAAATAAACACTAAGTTACAAATTCCGATTTTCATAAAAACAATACAGGCCATTCATCATCCAGCCTTTGATTCAGCCACTGCTCTTCTTCTTATGCAAATGTATGCATAATATCACTTTGTATAATGTGGAAAAGAGGAAGGATTGAAGGGAAAGGAAGAAGTAAGAACAACCGAGAGAGAGAGAGAGAGAGAGAGAGAGAGAGAGAGAGAGAGAGAGAGAGAGAGAGAGAGAGAGAGAGAGAGAGGCGAAAGAATATTGCCAACAACTGCAGCAACACCACTATCAGCAACAGCAATGGTGAAAACAAAACAAAAAACTTCACACACACACACACACACACACACACACACACACACACACACACACACACACACACACACACACACACACACACACACACACACACACACCATCTAACATAATGTAATCTTTCTTATTCTAATTCATTGTTCAACCTTTTTGAGATTTCCTTCTTCTAGGTTTGTCTGTCGATGTGATTTGTGTGTGTGTGTGTGTGTGTGTGTGTGTGTGTGTGTGTGTGTGTGTGTGTGTGTGTGTGTGTGTGTGTGTGTGTGTGTGTGTGTGTGTGTGTGTGTGTGTGTGTGTGTGTCGTCTTCTTCTTCTTCTTCTTCTTGATTACGTTTTTGTTACTGTTATGATAATAATAATAATAATAATAATAAAGAGGATTTCTAGAGCGCCCATCTGCCACACAAGGTGGCAGCACAGGGCGCTTTACAATAACACTAACCACACACATACACACACACACACACATGATCATGTCTCTCTTTCTCTCTCTGTGTCAGGTTTATTGTTTTCGTTTCACCCTTGTTGCTGCTCACTGGTGGTGGTGTTACTGCAACTGTCGGTTGTTGCTTTTCTTCTCTCATTCTCTCCATCTGTTTCTGTCTTCCTTTCACTTGATTCTTCTGGGTTTTCGACAAAAAAATTCTTCTTCGGGTGCAAGAAGATAGACGACAAAAGAAGAAGGAAGTAAATAAGACAGACATGAAGAAGCTTATCTATTTCTCTTCTTGTACCCGAAGAATGTTTTTGTCGAAAGCGGTCATGTATTATTGTTTCCTTGTGATTTGTCGTATTGGTGAATACATTTCCTCTCTCTCTCTCTCTCTCTCTCTCTCTCTCTCTCTCTCTCTCTCTCTCTCTCTCTCTCTCTCTCTCTCTCTCTCTCTCTCCTCGCATTTCTTTCGTTATACAAAGTGATGTAATGCATACATTTGCATCAGAGGAAAGGGACGGGGTGAAATAAATAGGGGCTGGATGACGAATGGCCTGTACTCTTTTTTTAAAAATGAAAATGGAATTTGTAAAGAGAGCATTTAGTAGGATATATATACTAATGTTTTCTTGAAGAAAATCTGCATTCCGCCCCCTAGAAAACTCAAGCGCGTAGTGTCAACAGACAGGTCTTAATTTGCACGTGGATACTGAGAGATGTTCTCACTGTGACTGTCGAGCCCAGACTGGTTTGATCACGTAAACTAAACATGTTGCCTTACGTCCACAGAAGCGAGATGTCTCATTATGGAGGGGGAAAGGGGCGGGGGGGGGGGGGGGGGGGGAGAAAGAGTGAGTGGATCGTCCGCGCTCTCCGACCCGGAAGGACCGAGTAGGCCGTGGACCACCGCCACAACAACTACTATGTTTAAGGCGGTGGGGACCTCGCCATTGCGTAGCAGCTTGTGTACTCCGGAGCTGCTGTTTCAACTGCTGTGCGGAGCAGTCACAAAGACAGTGTCCGTAGCACGTACAGCTGTTGAGGAACAGCTGAAGAAAAAGACTGTCCAACTTTCTGAGCCCAGCTCCACCTCCCTGCTCTTGATCTCTCCTGGACTTTCTTGAAGGTCCAGCACCACCTCCGTCCTCTTGATCTCGCCTGGACCTGCAAATGACTGTTCAACTCTTCCGGAGAGTTCAGCTCACCTCCCTCCTCTTGATCGAAGTAAGTAAACATGGTGCTTAACGTCCACAGAAACCATAAGGATTATTAGGGAAGGGGAGAAGGGGGGAAGGGGGTATGGAGGTGGAGGGAGAGGGAGATTATAGGCCTATACCTATCGCTGCAAAAACCAAAATTTCTGCGTTTAAGGTGGGCAGCGATGAGAGCCATTTTAATGTTTCATAATTGTGAGGGACAAAGTCACAAGACAGAGTCCACAGACCACAACTTTTGAAGAGAAAGGAGAGCCGAAGCGGATTCGAACCGAGGTCCCTCTGCTTACCAGCCTAAAGCCCGTTCTTAATTGGGCGAATGTTTGTTCGCGAACCTAGTTGGAAGTATTCGACGAACTTAGCTGGTCCTTAATTGGGCGAACTTTTCTTCGCGAACCTAGCTGGGAGTATTCGTCGAACTGCGACGAAGCTATATTCGGGTCCAAAAAGCTTTGCTCAACATGTTCTGGGAACATTCGCCCTATTCGACGAACCTGCCTCTGATTGGCTGAGAGCAGAGCTCTCCTGTGGATGAGGAAGAAATAATTAAAAATTGATGATAGTGTCGCTAGGTTCTTCACTCGCTTCGGAGGAATTTGTTTATTTGTTGACTTGTGGGAGGCGCAGCCTTGTCTCAGGGACCCAGAATGAGATAGTAGTTAGTTGAATTACCCTGTGAGGGATGATTAAAGTATACTGACTTGACTTGGCTTGACTTTAGCCTACATTTTCGATCATGCTGTCTGCTGCGCGTCTGCCGCAAGTTCGGGCCGAAGCTTGCATCTCATTGCAAGCCAGTTGAGAACGAAGTAAAGTTCGTCGAACTGTCCGAACCATGATCGGCGAACTAAAAGTTCAATTAAGAAACGAATCACGGTTCGTCGAACTGTCCGAAGTATGTTCGGCGAACAAACATTCGCCCAATTAAGAACGGGCTTAACGACTTACCGCTAGGCCAAACCGGCTCACAGCCTCTTGATCTCGCCTAGACTCTGGTTTTATACCTGCTGACGGCGGGCTCCAACTTTGCAGCTTGGCAATTAGGCTTTGGAGATGAGAATTCTGCACTGTGCAGCGGATCACCTCTTAGGGCCTGGGACGTTTTTAAAATACAAGTTTCTCTGCTTCTTGCTGCGGAAGCGAGCTTGAAGAACGCTCCATCGGACGGCTGTTTCTTCGGGACTTAAAATCCAAGAACCAATTGGCAAATCTTTTCCTCCCATTCTAGGTAGGCCTACTTTTAGCGAACAGGACCTCTGTTGAAAAATACTCCAATTTTCTGTTGGATGTTTGCCCTTTTCGTTTCTTCTTCTTCTTCTTTTTTATTATTCTTATTATTATTATTATTATTATTATTCTCCTCCTCCTCCTTCTTCTTCTTCTTCTTCTTCTTCTTCTTCTTCTTCTTCTTCTTCTTCTTCTTCTCTTCTCTCCTTCTCCTTCTCCTCCTCCTCCTCCTTCTCCTCCTCCTCCTCCTCCTCCTCTTCTTCTTCTTCTTGTTCTTCTTCTTCTGCTGCTGCTGCTGCTGCTGCTCCTGCTCCTCCTCCTCCTCCTCCTCTCTTCTTCTTCTTCTTCTCCTCCTCCTCCTCCTCCTCCTTCTTCTTCTTCTTCTTCTTCTCCTCCTCCTCCTCCTCCTCCTCCTTCTTCTTCTTCTCCTCCTCCTTCTCCTCTTTCTTTTTCTTCTTCTTCTATTTTTTTAACCGTCACAAAAAACAAAATTCACTGTTGATGACTGCCGTTCCTTTCAGTGGTGAATTCGACCAAAGAAATAATGATAATAACGCCAGAGCGCTTCTCTTGCTTGTCCAGGGCGTGCGTGCGAAACTGCCTTCAATAAGGGGCGTGGATCGATGAGCGAAGCGGTCGATAACTCCGTTTGCACAGTGTTGGGCACGAGCACTCCGGTAAAAGCAGAGAGCCGAAGGACAGAAAGTGCTGACAGTGGCCCGGACTCAGTGATAGCACACACAAGTGCAGAAAAACAACCGGGTCTGGCGACCGTGCATTTTTCCGTTTCCATGCATTCTGTGTGCAGTCCTGTTCACTTTTGCCAGGGCCACCTTTCACATTGTCAAAAGGATCTTCAGGTTTAAATACCCTGTCTCTGTTTGTGTGTGTGTGTGTGATATGAGGGCGTGCTGGCATTCACGACTGTTTACTTAGGTTTTAAAATCGTGTCTCAGCATTGGGTGGTTTTCCTGGCACCTGTACCACACTCGTGTTTCAGCACTGGCTGATGGTTTACTTGGCACCTGCATCACATACACTCAACAGTTTCTGCCAGACGATAGCATCTTGTGACTCAAATGTAACGATTTAAAGTAACAAAGTACTCTGACTCATTAACATTTTCGTCCGTGAAGCTATGCTTTCAAAACTACTCTTCTCAAGCGACTAATATTACCAGTGGTAAACACAGCGGCTAGAGGACTGATTTAATTAACCGAACCACAGAAAGGCCAACTGAAGAGAGAGAGAGAGAGAGAGAGAGAGAGAGAGAGAAGAGAGAGAGAGAGAGAGAGAGAGTATCTGCGTTCTCCATTCATCAAACAGGCCATGGAAAGGAACTGGAATGCCATGAACATTTTAACTGTATATTTGCTTTGTGCGGTGACCGGTTGTGTGCCTAAGAGTGACATCTTCACCGTGGCGGAGCAGAACGAAAGTTACCTAATTCGCGAAGTTCTCTTGAAGAACTACGACCTCGCCGTCCGTCCAGTGAGCGACCCGAGGCGGCCTCTTATCGTCAACATCACCATCGGCATCAAAGGTTTCATCGAACTGGACATGAAGAAACAGACGATGACTTCGTTTGGTTGGCTGGCGGTGACGTGGTTCGATGCGTTCCTGGAGTGGAACGTCTCCCAGTTCCCGATCGACGCTGTGTTCCTGCCCGGGGAGACGGTGTGGCGTCCCGGACTGGTGGTCTTCAATACGGTCAACCAGCTGGACGAGCTGGAAGCTCAGGTGATGAAAGTGGGAGTGGGGAGCGACGGCCTGGTGCTGTGGTACGCAGGGGGGCTCTTCAAGACCTTCTGCTCCATCGACATCTCCTACTACCCCCTGGACACCCAGTCGTGCTCCATCGAAGTGATGAGTTGGTCTTTAAACGAGCTCTTCCTCCTCAGTCGCTTCGGCGACCCTGCCATTGACGTGTCACTGACGGAGACTCACCCGGAGTGGGCGCTGGTAGGGACTGACTACCAGTACGTTCCGCGGAGTGGCGACTTCAAGGTCTTGCGGTACACCTTCACCTTGAAGCGGAAAGTTCTGTTCTACGTGGTCAACATCATCCTGCCCATCGTGCTGCTGTCGCTGATGAACTGCCTGGTGTTCTTGCTGCCCGTGGAGTCTGGGGAGAAGATGACGGTCAGCGTCACGGTCTTCCTGTCCTTCGCTGTCTTCATGTCGCTCATCAACGACTCGCTGCCCCAGAACTCAGACTCGCTGTGTCTCTTCAGCGTCTACGTGGCCGTTCAGATGTTCCTCAGCGCGTGCTCCATCGCCATGGCCGCCGTCATCGTCTTCATCTTCAGCAAGGCCAAAAACGATGATAAGGGCGACGAATCTGCCAACCAAGCCTCCTCTCCTTCTGACGACTCTGCCAAAGGATCCACTCTTAGCGACTCACTCACAGCCTCAAGCTCCGTGTCCGAGCCTGTTCCCGAGTGCCCATCCGCGATGACTTCCACGACCGAACCAACGACAGACGCGGCACCAGCACCGCTCCCGAATGGAACAACAGCCGCTCCTTCCACGGGGCACAAGACCAGCTCCTGGCGCTTAATTCCCAAGTCCGCGGGGACGAGAGGATCCTCGGGCTGCTCCGTGGCGACGGTCCGTGAGTTCTGGCGGATGATGAGAAGAGCTCACGGCGGGAGTGCCGAGGACATGAGAAACGTGTCGAGAGCCTTGGACAAGCTCTGCTTCGTTCTCACCATTTTCCTCAACGTTTTCAGCGGCGGCGTCTTCGTCGCCGTTATGGCTAGCTCGTAGACATGCGGTGGTTCGTGGACACAAGACTGTGAGACGATGCACCTAACCTTGCTACCTGTGTACACCTGCCCGGGTCTTTTACCGCCACACACCTTAGCGGTTATCTCCCACACAGCTGTGATGAAACAATGGAGTAATGCGCGAGGCAGTGATGCTTAGACGTTTCACATTTCCTGTGTGGATGACTATCACTTTGTAACGGATAATCTATTCACTGGATCAAACTGAACTGAGGTGAAATGAACCGGATGGATATCCACCTAGATGAACTGATTTGAAAACCGATTCAAAAATCAATTTGCACGCAAATACGGTATTAGAAAACCTTGTTTGTTTTTGTTCGTTTGTTTGTTCTCTCTCTCTCTCTCTCTCTCTCTCTCTCTCTCTCTCTCTCTCTCTCTCTCTCTCTCTCTCTCTCTCTCTCTCTCTCTCTCTCTCTCTCTCACCAGCTTGAAAACCAGCTCCACAAATGGTTCAGAAGCAGATTACTGTAAAGAACTAAAAAATATATTTGTTAGTTTGTAATGTGTATATACGTACATGAATGTATAGTCTCCCAGTGCTAATATAAATTGATTTACTACTCTTTTGTATTATTCATAATTGCCGATTCGCATTGATTCCCCCCCCCCCCCCCCCCCCACCCCCACCCCCACATGATCACGTAATTATATGTGTTTAAGTGTTTGTAATTGCTTCAGGGACGGCATTCGTGCCTAAACCTTTATCCTTGCGTAATTAAAGTTCAATCAATCAATCAATCAATCAGTTAATCTCTCTCTCTCTCTCTCTCTCTCTCTCTCTCTCTCTCTCTCTCTCTCTCTCTCTCTCTCTCTCTCTCTCTCTCTCTCTCTCTCTCTCTCTCTGCGTGTGCGTGCGTGCGTGTATGTGTGTGTGTTTGTTTGTGTGTGTATATGTGTGTTTGTGTGTGTGTGTGTGTGTTGTGTGTGTGTGTGTGTGTGTGTGTGTGTGTGTGTGTGTGTGTGTGTGTGTGTGTGTGTGTGTGTGTGTGTGTGTGTGTGCTTGTTTTCTTTTCTTTTCCTTCCTTTCTTTTGCTTTTTACTACTTTCTGGTATTAGTTTGGAACTGAACTCTGTGGCAAATACTGGTGAAGTCAGGTTTCATGGTCTGTGTTGCTGAAATGAGGCACTATCTGTTTCAATAACTCCCCAGATTTCAAAACTTTCAGCCGCATCACGCTTTGAACTGACTTAAAAACGATTGAGACGATTTTGTTTATTCAGTGTTTTATGAAAAATGCGACTTGCGACTTCTCAGTGCAGCCTCATAGGGTGTGTATGGGGTGTGGAGAAGCTCTTTGGCTGTGTAGCCAACAAACATTTTGATTGTGGCGCAAAATGAATGTTTCCGGAGAAAAGAAAAAAACTACATGGCTTCCACTATATAATACCGTCGATTTGCTATTTGTTAAGATGTATTACCAAGGAAGTCGCGAGTGGTGAATGAATTTTAAATGGAGAAACTGGGACGACAGATAGAGAAACAGGCCTCGGCACACCTGCTATCGTTGTCCCTACGTGACACAGTCTTTGAGAGGTAACATCAAAGATAGTATACACCAAGATAGTGCAGTCCTTTTTACGGCTCAGGACATATTTTCCTTCAATCGAACCGGTTCTTGTCCCTGCGTGACACAATATTTGAGAGGTGACACCAAAGATAGTATACACCAAGATAGTGCAGTACTTTTTACGGCCCAGGATATATTTTCCTTCAATCGAATCGGCTCTGCGATTCATTTCCTTTTCACTGACAACAATACGTCACGTAGTCCACACAGTGTCCTCTGAAAGAATACGCGACATAAAATCATTTCATTTCCCGATTTGATTGTGTTCTTTACTCAAAGCACAAACGTACTACAATAAGCGGCTTGCCTCACTTCAAAGGATCGGCCAAAAGTTAACAAAGACTAGCTGTTATGTTTATACTAGCTAGTTTTTTAAGTTAGCTACAGAGCCAGTTACGAGGGACGGTAACTCTGTGCGCGTTTGGGTGTGGACTGTGCTATCTTTGTATAGAATATCGTTGGTCATATGTGCACGGTATTTTCTTTACCACCCCTCCCCCGTCCAGACGCACACACAAGCAGACACGCATGCATGCACACACAGCTCGCACGCACACACAGGCACAGACACATGCACGCACGCACGCACACGCACACGCGCACGCACACACACACACACGCACGCACGCACGCACGCACGCACGCACACACACACACACACACACACACACATACACACACACTCACTCACGCACAAGCATGCACGCACATACACACACACACGCACGCACGCACTCACGCACACACACACACACAAACAAACACACACCACACACACACACACACACGCACGCACGCACGCACGCACACACACACACACAAACACACACACACACGCACACACGCGCGACCACACACACACACAAGCACACACACACACACACACACACACACACACACACACACACACACACACACACACACACACACACACACACACACACACACACACACACACACACACACACACACTTTCATTCAAATCTGCGTGCACACTGAGCGGAAAACGTGGCTAGCAGGACATTCTAACTTCGCTTTAACAAGTAAGACATTCATTTGCGCCTTGCGGCTGTGTTGGTTATGAACAG
This sequence comes from Alviniconcha marisindica, assembly GCA_018857735.1. Taxonomy (NCBI): domain Eukaryota; kingdom Metazoa; phylum Mollusca; class Gastropoda; family Provannidae; genus Alviniconcha; species Alviniconcha marisindica. Next base: position 630,411 of record JABMCL010000629.1, read on the forward strand.
TTACGTCTAAACGCTTACAATTGCAAATGGCGACTGTTTCGGACGACCGCGCCTTATTAACCCTTTCACTGCCGTGCTTGCCGCAACATCATTGGGAAAGCGACCAGTAGACGTATCCAAGGAATGAGTGAACAACTGCTGGTGAGGTTGACAAAATAGGACAGCTCTAGAGAAATGTATTCACCTATTGTTATTATTATATTTGACGTCGTTTTAAATCTACGTTTAGATCCTTAACAAGGGTCTTTACCTCCTTATCTTTCTTCATCTCTCTGCACTTATGAACCGCCTCGCTCTCCGATCTTCTAACGAAAAGCTGCTAAAAATTCCAAAGCGAAATCTCAAATCATTTGGACAACGTTCTTTCAGTTTCATGGCACCATCTCTCTGGAATTCTCTGCCGGCCACTCTAAGAAATGTACCAACACTGTCTCAATTCAAATCGCAGCTAAAGACCTTCTTGTTTGCCCAGGCCTTCCTGTAGAATCTGAAGAAATCTGTGTCTGTGTGTGGCAGTTGAATGTAGATGGATGCATATGGATAGGGAGAGGGGGAAGGGAAGGGGGAGGGAGAGAGCATGAGAGATCTAGGTAAGAGAAGGAGGCACGGGTTGGGTGGGTGAAAAGACGATTCAAATTGTTGTTGTTGTTTGAGATCATTAAGTTAATATTTTGTTAATTGCTATATGAGTGGACGAGCGGAGACTGGTGTGCGCATGTCATTATGTGTGTGTGTGTGTGTGTGTGTGTGTGTGTGTGTGTGTGTTGTGTGTTGTGTGTGTGTGTGTGTGTGTTGTGTGTGGTGGTGTGTGGTGTGGTGTGTGTGTGGTGTGTGTGTGTTGTTGTTGTTGTTGTTGTGTTTGGGGGTGGTGGTGGTGGTGTGGTGTGGTGGTGGTTGTGTGTGTGTGTGTGTGTGTGTGTGTGTGTGTGTGTGTGTGTGTGTGTGTGTGTCTAATGTTCGATAGGCGATAATGGTAATTTAAGCTACAGCGCAGTGAGTTTAACTCTGGTTAAAGAATAGCGCTTTATAAGAATTATTTATTATTATTATTATTAACCTTGTTTTACTTCAACTTCTTGTCTATCTTCTTCTTTACTTCCTTCTTCTTTTATTATTTTCTATCTCTCTTCTTCACCAGACGAAGGCCATGGATCGAAAGCGCTTGTGTTTTTAATTGTTCTTTATGTGTCGTCGTATAGGTGAATACATTTCTCTAGAGCTGTTCTATTTTGACCAATAGAAGTGCCAAATTTGAGGTCATTAAGGCTTTTCCCCTATTCGCACTAGCATGTGAAAGGACTTCTACTAAAATGCACAGTACTGAAAGTAGAGTTGTTATAGGACCATCAAATAAATATGCTGTTTGAGAGCTTGCATGTATGCACTTTTCATCCCGGAAAATTTAGCAGCCGGGGCAGTTATGGGGTTAAGCGGGGAAAACCGACTTTTTCAGCTCAAATGACGCGATATGGCACAGAAGATTGCCGGCCGACCAGGTCATCGTCACCAGCTAAACCAGCTCACTTTTCTTTTTAGCTTTTCGTTGTTTTTATGTCACTGTAGGCTGACCGCTCGTCCCTTGCTCGTTGAATGCCTCTGTGCCGAAAATTTGCACATTGTTTTGTTTTGTCCGGTAACAACAACAACAACAAAGTAAGAAAGAAAGAAAGAAAGAAAGAAAGAAAGAAAGAAAGAAAAGGAAGGAAGGAAGGAAGGAGTGAAGGAAGAAAGGAAGGAAGGAAGCAAGGAAGGAAGGAAGGAAGAAAGAAAGAAAGAAAGAAAGAAAGAAAGAAAGAAAGAAAGGAAGGAAGGAAGGAAGGAAGGAAGTGAAGGAGTGAAGGAAGGAGTGAAGGAAGGAAGGAAGGAAGGAAGGAAGAAAGAAACGAAGAAAGAAAGGAAGGAAGGAGTGAAGGAAGGAAGGAAGGAAGGAAGGAGTGAAGGAAGGAAAGAAGGAAGGAAGAAAGAAAGAATGATTGAAGGAAGGAGTGAAGGAAGGAAGGAAGGAAGGAAGAAAGAAAGAAAGAAAGATAGAATGATTGAAGGAAGGAAGGAAGGAAGGAGTGAAGGAAGGAAGGAAGAAAGAAAGAAAG
>JABMCL010000629.1:635000-642500 GCA_018857735.1 Alviniconcha marisindica
TGCACAGGTCAGCTCTCACCTGTCTGACTGTCAGCGTCCACTCTGCCACCGTGTACCCCAGATCAAGCCTCTTACGGAGGTGGGAGGGGTAGGGGTGCGGGTGCTGGGGGGGGGAGGAGATAAGGGGGGAGGGGGAAGTTATTATTTTTCTTGTTGATCATTTTTATACAGCCCTCGGGAACACTCAATGCGCTTCACATAGTAGTTTTTCTTCTATTGTTCTTCCACCTGTAACAGGTAAGGTGTCCAGTCTTCCACTTCCGCTGTCCCCTGTAACAGGTAAGGTTTCAACTCTTCCACTTCTACTGTCCCCTGTAACAGGTAAGGTTTCAACTCTTCCACTTCTACTGTTCCCTGTAACAGGTAAGGTGTCCAGTCTTCCACTTCTACTGTCCCCTGTAACAGGTAAGGTGTCCGGTCTTCCACTTCCACTGTTTCCCTGTAACAGGTAAGGTGTCCGGTCTTCCACTTCCACTGTCCCCTGTAACAGGTAAGGTGTCCGTCTTCCACTTCCACTGTCCCCTGTAACAGGTAAGGTGTCCAGTCTTCCACTTCCACTGTCCCCTGTAGCAGATAAGGTTTCAACTCTTCCACTTCTACTGTCCCCTGTAACAGGTAAGGTGTCAACTCTTCCACTTCTATTGTCGCCTGTAACAGGTAACGTGTCCAGTCTTCCACTGTCCCCTATAACAGGTAAGGTGTCAACTCTTCCACTTCTACTGTCCCCTGTAACAGGTAACGTGTCCAGTCTTCCACTGTCCCCTGTAACAGGTAAGGTATCAACTCTTCCACTTCTAAAGTCCCCTGTAACAGGCACGGTGTCCAATCTTCCACTTCCAGTGTCCTTTCCTGAGACCGGTGCCGGTTGGTCTTTTCCCCTGCCACAGGTAAGGTGTCAATTAACTCTTCCACTTCCACCGCCCCGTCTTCAGACAGGTCTCGGTTCGCCCCTCCCCTTGTAACAGGTAAGGTGTCCAGTCTTCCACTTCCACTGTCCCCTGTAACAGGTAAGGTGTCCAGTCTTCCACTTCCACTGTCCCCTGTAACAGGTAAGGTGTCCAGTCTTCCACATTTCCCCTGTCCCCTGTAACAGGTAAGGTGTCCAGTCTTCCACATTTCCCCTGTCCCCTGTAACAGGTAAGGGGTCCAGTCTTCCACATCCACTGTCCTCTGTAACAGGTAAGGTGTCCAGTCTTCCACTTCCACTGTCCCCTGTAACAGGTAAGGTGTCATGCAGTCTTCCACTTCCACTGTCCCCTGCAACAGGTAAGGTTCCCAGACTTCCACATCCACTGTCCCCTGCAACAGGTAAGGTTCCCAGACTTCCCCATCCACTGTCCCCTGTAACAGGTAAGGTTCCCAGACTTCCACATCCACTGTCCCCTGTAACAGGTAAGGTTCCCAGACTTCCACTTCCACTGTCCATACCTGAGACCGCTGTCGGTTCGCCTCTTGCCCTAGGTACCCCAGCCTGGCCAAGAAGCTGGGGCAGAACTACACGCCCCTCCCCATGTAACAGGTAAAGTGTCATGCAGTCTTCCACTTGTCCCTTCCTCAGACCGGTGTGGATTGGTCTCTTCCCCTCTAACAGGTAAGGTTCCAGTCTTCCACTTCCACTGTCCCCTGTAACAGGTAAGGTGTCATGCAGTCTTCCACATCCACTGTTCCCTGTAACAGGTAAGGTGTCATGCAGTCTTCCAATTCCACTGTCCCCTGTAACAAGGGAAGGTGTCATGCAGCTCTTCCACTTCCACTGTCCCCTGTAACAGGTAAGGTGTCTCCATCTACTTCCCCAAAATATTTTTCCCCTGTCCCCTGTAACAGGTAAGGGTTTTTCCCTTTTATGCCCGACTAGTGTCCACCCTTCCCCACTGTCCCTGTAACAGGTAAGGTGTCATGCAGACTTCCACATCCACTGTCCCCTGTAACAGGTAAGGTTCTCAGACTTCCACTTCCACTGTCCATACCTGAGACCGCTGTCGGTTCGCCTCTTGCCCTAGGTACCCCAGCCTGGCCAAGAAGCTGGCGGCAGAACTACACGGCCGCCGTGGAGCACTTCCTGACCGTTGGTCAGAAGGAAGGCCTGCTGGGCTACGTGGACGGGGGCTACGAAGGCCGCTACACCATCTCGGACGTCACGGGTCAGCTCTTCCTCAGCGCCTCCCTGAGGATGGGCGGCGCCGTGGACAGCGTGGTCTTCAACGACACGGAGTTCATCAACGCCCACGACCACGGCCGGGAGCTGCAAGTCGCTGTGGGTCCGCTGTTTGTCTTGACTTAACACCGTACGGAAGGGGGAGGGGTGGGCATGGGGGGACGGGGGCGTGGGGGTGGGGGGGGGGGTCCGCTGTTTGTCTTGACTTAACACCGTACGGAAGGGGAGGGGTGGGCATGGGGGAGGGGGGGGTAGGGGGTCCTGTTTGTCTTGGACTTAACACCGTACGGAGGGGGGAGGGGTGGCATGGGGGGACGGGGGGGGGGTCCGCTGTTTGTCTTCACTTAACACCGTACGGAGGAGGGGACGGGTGGGCATGGGGGGCGGGGGGTGGGGGGGTCCGCTGTTTTTTCTACTTAACACCGTACGGAGGGGGGAGGGGGGCATGGATGGGGGTTGGGGGGGGGTCCGCTGTTTGTCTTGACTTAACACGTACGGAGAGGGGAGGGGTGGGCATGGGGGGGGGGGGTTCCGCTGTTCGTCTTGCCAACTTGGGGCGGGAGGGGGAGGGGGTAAGTGGGTCCGCTGTTTGTCTTGTTTAACTTGTACGGGGGGGGGAGGGGGTGGGAAGGGTCCGCTGTTTGTCTTGTTCAATGTGAGTGGGGAGGGGGGGTGGTGGGGGGGGGGGGGGCGCTGTTTGTTTTGCCTTTCACCACTGTACGGAGGGAGGGGGGTCTTGCTCAACAATGTGAGGGGGGGGGGGGGAGGGGGGGAGTCGTGTTTGTCTTGGTTTACTTGTGGGGGGGGGGGCGGAGGAGGGGGGTCCATGTTTGTGTTGCCTCAACTGTGTACGGGGGGGGGGGGGGGGGCGCTGTTTGTTTTGCCTTTACAACACTGTACGGGGGAGGGAGGTCTTTCACAATGTACGGGGGGAGGGGGGGGGAGGACCGTGTTTGTCTTGCTTTAATGTTTTAACACTGTACGGGAAGGGTGGTGGGGGGCGTGTTTGTCTTGCCGTAACACTGTACGTGGGGTGGGGGGAGGGGCGTATTTGTCTTGCCGTAACACTGATAACGGCGTGGGGGGGGGGGGGGGGGGTCTTGCTTAGCACTGTAAGGGGTGGATGGGAGGGGTCCGTGTTTGTCTTGCCTTAACATTATACGGGGTGGGTGGGGGTTGGGGCGTTCAGTGTAATTGTATTAGGGTTAATATGTGTAATATATGTAATAGGGTTAATTGTATCAGAGTTAATACGTGTAATATATGTAATAGGGTTAATTGTATTAGGGTTAATATGTGTAATATGTGTAATAGGGTTAATTGCGTTAGGGTTAATATGTGTAATATATGTAATAGGGTTAATTGTGTTAGGGTTAATATATGTAATATATGTAATAGGATTAGTTGTATTAGGGTTAATATGTGTAATATATGTAATAGGGTTAATTGTATTAGGGTTAATATGTGTAATATATGTAATAGGGTTAATTGTGTTAGGGTTAATATGTGTAATATATGTAATAGGATTAATTGTATTAGGGTTAATATGTGTAATATATGTAATAGGGTTAACTGTATTAGGGTTAATATGTGTAATATATGTAATAGGGTTAATTGTATTAGTTGTTAATATGTGTAATATATATAGGGTTAATTGTATAGGGTAATATGTGAAATATGTAATAGGGTTAATTGTATAGTTGTTAATATGTGTAATATATGTAATAGGGTTAATTGTATTAGGGTTAATATGTGTAATATATGTAATAGGGTTAATTGTATTAGGGTTAATATGTGTAATATATGTAATAGGGTTAATTGTATTGGGTTTTTTAAAAATGTTAAATTTATATTTTAATTTTAAATTGTATTATTAAAATTTATTTTTTTTTATTTTTTAATTTATAAGGGTTTTGTAAAGTTTTCATCCATGCTTTAGGGCTATTTTCGTTAGAATAAATATTTCTGATTTAAATTTAAATAAAAAAGTTTGTAAAAGTTTTCTTCTCTCCTCTTTTTCCCTCTCCTTCTCCCCTCTTTTCTTCTCTCTTCCTTTCTCTTTCCCGAACTAATCCTATATTTGTCTACGTATTTACCTTTATTTTATTGTCTTTGTTGACTTATTGCTCTTACTGTTCATTCGTTCGTTCGTTCAGTCTGTTTGTAAACTGAAATTCTTCCAGTGGACATTCACGCCTAATGGAGAGTGTTTCAACCCGACAGAGGCAGGGGGTCGTGACGACAGCAGTTCCGCAGAAACCAAGACTATAGTAGACTCCATTTCCGCCGGAAACGGAACACTCGCTTCTTCGGTAATATTTAAATGCTTGTCAAATTGTACTCCTCAGTAAGGTTTCTGTTTTCTGGTCTGAATTTAAGTTTGGTCCGAACGAGGTACGTAATATATGAAACAAGGATGGCTGCTAGCAATGATAAACAAGATCCAAACACACAAAAGGTTTTAAAAAATAAATTTAAAAAACGCTAATTTAATACGACTGACAATACACAACGTGCGAAAACAAAATCGGAGTTAGCCCCAAGGCACGTTTTTCGGAAATTCTAAAAATGGAGGGTTGGGGGGAGGGGGGGGGGATAACTTGGCGAAGGGAACCTGTCAGTGGAAGAACAGAATAAAATGTTTGAAAGTGTTTCAGTTGTAAACGAACTGAGATCCAAACGTATAAAAGGTTCAAAAGAACGCTATTTATTAGGACAAAAACACAACATGCGAATTTTCGAGGCAGACCCCTTTATCCCGAACGAAGAACTGAGTTGGTTTAGCCAGACATTGTGGCCGCATTTTGGGGTTTTTGGGGGGTGTGTTGTGTGGGTGTTGTGGTGGTTGTGTTTGTGTTGTTTGTTTTGGGGGTTGTTATTGTTTGGGGTTTGGGCGCTCAAATCTTTTTAAATTTTAAATTTTTATTACACCTCTTCTTCCAAATTATTATTATCATCATCTTCCTTTACTATTATTATCATCATCATCATCTTCCTTTACTACACCTTTCAGGTGTTCCCGGCATTTTGGATGCGGCCGGGAGACAAGGAGACCCAGTTCTCGGGGGCCAACTGCAAAGTCGGCAGCCCCGCCCTGAACACTCAGGACGCCTACCCGTTCCTCTTCTCCAAGACGGTCAGCATGGGGTGCCCGGGGGCGGGGAAGGACCCCTGCTTCACCTACAGCCTGGCCGTGGTGGTCGGGGGTTCGCTTCCCAACTACACCGTGGTGGAGGTGGAGGGCCCCCACACCCCCGGAATTAAAGTGTCGTTAAAACCCCTTTGGGCCAAAAACCCGGACGTTTGTTTCGCCGGGAAAAATATATATATATATATATATATATATATATAAAATATTTAAATATTAAATTTAATATATGGGCCAATTTTCCCGGGGAAAACCCATGTTGCCAAAAAAAACCCTTTGTTTGGTTTTTGAGGTTTTTGAAAAATGTTCAAAAGGAAACCCTAAAAAAAAAATTTTAAGGGGTTGGGGAAGGGGTTTTTTTCTTTTTTAAACGCACAGGGTCACCCCAGGGGGGAACAAGGAAAAATAAAAAAAACCCCCCTTCCCCCCCCCCCCCTTTTTCCCCCCACCCACCCCCCTTCCCCCCCCCCCCCCCCCCCCCCCCAATCTAAAAAAGTATTCTGACAGCGATATAAATTTCAGCCAGCGACTTCTCAAACCCAAAATTTAAAAAATCCCCCCCCCCTCCACCCCCCCCCCCCCCCCACAGTCCAAAAAAAAAAAAAATACTCTCAGCCCCCTCTTCCCCCCCCCCCGCCCCACCCCCCCCCCCCCCGCCCCCACCACCCCACCCCCGCCGCCATCCCCCCTCCCCCCCAAAATCTGAAACAAAGTAGACTGCCAATGACATACTGGCCACATACTATCAACGATTATCAATACAGTCTTTGTATTTATAATCTTTGATGCTATACAAGCTAACGATAACTGTAAGCCAAGCAGCACGCTTCGTGTCGTTGTCAAAAAGCAACGTGTGTGAATTCAACGTGCAGGTGAGCTGGTACCTTTCAACGACTCCAAGCCGCTGGTGATCAGCACGGGGAATCTGCGAAGCGCTTTCGGGGTGTGGGCTCCACCCGGCCAGGACAGCGACTACCCACCCCACTACGGCTCCGTACACGTCGCCAAGGGTAGATCGTTCGCCGACGCCACTCAGAAGTGGAACGTGGTGTGGGGCCTGAAGCCGCTGCCGCCGTTCGTGGTGCGGAGGTTCGAGTCCAAGGTCTACATCTGTGTCGGCACGCAGTCGGACGCTGCCGAGTGCACGTTGAAGGTCATCCAGAACCACTATGCCACGCACTGATTGGGCTGCGCTTGTTTCTCTTCTGTCTGTCTGTCTCTGTGTGTGCCTCTCTAGCTATTTGTCTGTCTGTCTGTCTGCCTGCTTGTCTGCCTCTGTCTCTCTCTTCTCTCTAGTTATCTGTCTGTCTGTCTGTCTCTGACCCTGTCTCTCTCTGTCTGTGTCTCTCTGTCTGTCTGTCTGTCTGCCTGCCTGCCTGCCTGCTGCTTGTCTGTCTGTCTGTCTGTCTCTGTCTCTGTCTGCTGCCGTCTCTCTGTCTCTCTGTCTCTCTCTCTCTCTCTCTCTCTGTCTCTCTCTCTCTCTCTCACACCACTCCCTCTCTCTCTCTCTCTCCTCTCTTTTCTCTCTCTCTCTCTCTCTCTCTCTCTCTCTCTCTCTCTCTCTCTCTCTCTCTCTCCTCTCTCCACTCTCCTCACACTTTTCTTCACACACACACACACACACACACACACACACACACACACACACACACACACCAAAACACACACACACACACACACACACACACACACACACACACACACACACACACACACACACACACACACACACACACACACACGTTGTAGTCCTTACAAATGAGCTGTTCCTCCCTCTTAACTTGCGGGCTTCCCGAGGACATTCTGGCGTCTGGTTAGAAAGAGAGGAAGTATGGCGGAAGAGGGTTTCTTTTTCCATTTTTCTCTCATAATTATAGTATGTAAAATATTGGCAGCCAAAAAAGTCATTGTACAATAAAAAAAATTAAAAAGGTGGGAAGCTAGGATGACTGAAAATTGGGCGAGCGTCCAGCAATTTTCATTTTTTTGTGTCTTTGACGTGCTTATAATTCTGCACGTATATGTTGACCCCATGAATATTAGACTACATGACGATGTCACCCATTGTCTACCTTCTACACCAGTGATTAAGTACAACTGAGCGTTATCTTCTACACCAATGGATAGGTACATTTGAGCGTTATCTTCTACACCAGTTATTAAGTACAATTGAGCGTTACCTTCTACACCAATGGAT
>JABMCL010000629.1:647500-650000 GCA_018857735.1 Alviniconcha marisindica
CAGAGCAAATGATGACTACTATGTCCATAGATAAAAGCAACTGTGGACTACTATGACCATAGGTGCAAGAAAGTGTGGACTACTATGACCATATATAAACATAACGTGGACTACTATGACCATAGGTAAAAGAAACTGTGGACTACTATGACCATAGGTAAAAGAAACTGTGGACTACTATGACCATAGATAAAAGAAACTGTGAACTACTATGACCACAGGTAAAAGCAACTGCGCGACTTTGGGCACAGGTAATTTTAAGCAAATGTGGACTACTATGACCACAGGTAAAAGCAACCGTGGACTACTATGACGACATGTAAAAGCAACCATGGACACTATGACCATAGGTAAAAGCAAATGAATGAAAAAAAAGCACCATTCACCTGAAACCACTTGCACACATGCTTCAGTGAGCACCAAGTCGGGTAATAACTCACAAAGGGATATGTGGCTGTATGTTACTGAAGTTTAAAACAGGCTCTATTTTGCTCCGTACAAAACCAACACAAAATCGACACTTGGTGGAACACCAGAAACTACAGTAAGGCCAGCACCATTTCCTGTCCCCACAAGTGTAGACACAAGCACATAGTTATGAACACATCTACAACAGTCCGTACAGAAGACACTGTAATGATTAATTTGAAGAATTAAACGAGCTTTGCGCAGCAATGTGAAGCTTCAGGTAAATTATGTTCAGCCTGTTTACCAGGGAGCTGGAACAGCTCAATGGTTAGAGTGCCAGACTCGTGATCGAAAGGTCGGGGGTTCGAGTCCCGGCAGGAGCGGCGGGAAAATTTCTTCTCCATGGTCAACTTTTTGTGCTGACTCTTATTTTGGTATTCATTCCACACCAATGTTACCACAGTAGCACATAAAAAAATAATAAAAAAATAAAAAATCCCAATCATTCTGCCAAAAGTGCAGGTGGCAGTTTTCAGTGAAACACCCATGTACTCTACTATGTGGATTTGCATGATGTGCCGTAATATGGTGCATGGTTGTATGGTGTACACAGAAACGCTAAGATGGCAGCAGTTCCAAGTGGCACCAGCCATGTAAGAACTAAACAACGCTGCAACTACACCACTTGGTTGGACATTCAAAGTGCGCTGTAAAAAGCTATAATCACTCATTTAGTTACATGTGACGAGAGCACAGTGAGTCTGCTCAAGAGCAGAGAATAGCTCTTTATAAAACAGATCAACATCAACAACATCAACATCCTGAGCCTTTTTACCAGAAAAAGAACCACTCAGTGCATGCGTGTGTGCGTCAATGTGGGTGTGTGCATGGGTGCATGTATACGTGTGAGTGTGTGTGCGTGTGTGTGTGTGTGTGTGGTGTGTGTGTGTGTGTGTGTGTGTGTGTGTGTGTGTGTGTGTGTGTGTGTGTGTGTGTGTGTGTGTGTGTGTGTGTGTGTTGTGTGGTGTGTGTGGTGTGTGTGTGTGTGTGTGGTGTGTGGTGTGTGTGTGTGTTGTGCGTGTGTGCTGCGTGCGCGCGGCGGCGTGTGTGTGTGTGTGTGTGTGTGTGCGTGCGTGCGTGCGTGCGTGCGTGCGTGTGTGTGTGTGTGTGTGGTGTGTGTGTTTGTGTGTGTGTGTGTGTGTGTGTGTGTGTGTGCGTGCGTGCGTGCGTGCGTGCGTGCGTGCGTGCGCATGCGTGCGTGCGTGCGTGCGTGCGTGCGTGCGCATGTGTGTGTGCGTGTGTGCACTTAAAACAGTCTCTAAGGACAACATTCTGCACTTTATAAATACTTTTATTATTATTATTATTATTATTATTATTATTATTATTATTATTATTAAACTTAAGGCAGGTGTTTGTATTGGACCTAGCTGAGTCTGGAACCAGCAGTAAGAGCAGCATCCCTATCAGGAATTTCTGTCTAAAACATGATCAGCCCTTTCCCAACATAACAGCATTCCAGTCATTTCCTTCACTACAGCCACTTCCTTCCCCACAGCGGAGCTGGTGGTGCATTCAATAGAATACAGTAAAGTTGTGTACAGTTTCTGAAACTACTTCTACTACATACATGAGTCGAGGTATTTGTTCAAAAAAGTTAAAAAATCTGAAACAAGAATGACTGCTAGCATTTTAAAACAATATCCAAACACATAAAAAATTCAAAAGAATGCTATTTATTAGCACAAAACACAACCTGCACATTTTCAGGGTAATCCCCTTTAACAAGCTTTGTAGCTTTTAGTAGCTTGATAAAGGGGATTACCCAGAAAATTTGCAGGTTGTGCTTTGTCTGCAAATTTTCAGGGTAATCTCTTTTTCAAGCTTAATCCACCTTTTTGTAGCTTGACAGAGGAGATTACCCCAAATATATATATGCAGGTTGTGTTTTGTCCTAATAAACAGTGTTCTTTTGAACCTTTTATGTATTTGGATTTTGTTCATTGTGTGCCTGCAAGTGAAACATATATGGGTAACAAATAAGGCACCGTTAGTGTTACTGAGTGTAAATCATTTCAGGCTTCTGACAAAA
>JABMCL010000629.1:655000-757500 GCA_018857735.1 Alviniconcha marisindica
TGTTGTGTGTGTGTTGTGTGTGTGTGTGGTGTGTGTGGTGTGGTTGTGTGTGTGTGTGTGTTGTGTGTGGTGTGTGTGTGTGTGGTGTGGTGTGTGTGGTGTGTATGTGTGTGTGTGTGTGTGGTGTGTGTGTGTGTGCGCATATGTGTTTGTGGTGTGTGTGTGTGGTTGGGTGTGTGTGTGTGTGTGTGTGTGTGTGTGTGTGTGTTGTGTGTGTGTGTGTGTGTGTGTGTGTGTGTGTGTGCGTGTGTGTGTGGGTGTTGGTGGGTGGGGGTCATGCATGCATGTGTGTGTGTGTGTGTGGTGTGTGTGTGTGTGTGTGTGTGTGTGTGGTGCTGCGTGCGGTGTGTGTGTGTGTGTGTTGTGTGTGTGTGTGTGGTGTGTGTGTGGTGTGTGTGTGTGTGTGCATTTGTGCATGCATGCACGTGCATGAGTGCATGTGTGCGTGTGTGTGTGTGCGTGTGTACGTGTGTGTGTTTTTGCACCCACCTCCTCCTTCTCTCTGAGGTTTCAGCACATACTTTTCAGGAGCAGAAACAGCCATTTTCACCACCTTGTCTCCCTCTGGACCCTGCACAAAGCACGCTCCATCCTCAGTTGGATCCAACAATACGCTGTAGAACTTGACAAGGAAAACCAACATGAATAGCCTGTCTTTTTCTCTCAGTGGACATACGCAAAATGTATGTGTTCATATCTCCTCATCAGGGGATGTAGTAATCAAACTGTTCTCACAGACGTGCCCAGCCTACCTGAACAGTAGTTAAAACAGACCACGATGCAGAACTGATTAACTGGTCCACCTAAGAGATGGCATTGGTATTCATAATGGAAGTAATCAACAAATAAAGTTATGAAATCTCTACAAATCTGAAACAGAACGAGTCCCACAGCGCTCGTGCAGAATCGACAAACAAGGGAGTTAATTAGCGCTTGAAATACGTAACACAAGCACCACAACAAAGACCTGAGTCACCTTCGGTTAACAGTATAAGTAACTCTCACCTGGCAAGTATGTAAATACAAGGTACCTAAATCCACCAGAGGTACATCGTCTACAGAATGCACAAACTCACCCTCATTCAAACATGCATGCACATACAAAAACATGCACAGGCAAGCACACACACATACATGCACACAAACACTCTCTCTCTCTCTCTCTCTCTCTCTCTCTCTCTCTCTCTCTCTCTCTCTCTCTCTCACACACACACACACACACACACTCTCTCTCTCTCTGTCTCTCTTTCTCTCACGCATGTATGCATGAACACATGCATGCACACACACACACGCACCACGCACACACACACACACACACACACACACACACGCATGCACACATGCACACACACACACACACAAAGAGAAACACATGCATGCACATGTCCCCACAGATGCACAGCCAGATGTACAGCACATGCACGCACAGTTCAAACATACCTGATCCAGACTGTATAGCCCAGCAAACGTGTCTCGTATCCGCTGCACAGCGGACTTGTCCTGGATGAAACGCTCCACTGCCCCCGGCCTGGCCAGCTCCTGCTGCACCTTCTTGCAGCCGCTCAACTGCGACCGCACTGTGGGGCACTTGATGGCCTTTGACCTCTCCAGTAACAGTCGGGCTGACCACTCCTAGCAACACAGGTCCTTACTCTATTAATATATATATACACCTAATAATCTTTTCTCCTCTGGACTCTGAATGCTTTGCTTGTGTGTGTGCGGTTGTGTGCCATTGGTTGTGTGTGTGTGTGTGTGTGTGTGTGTGTGTGTGTGTGTGTGTGTGTGTGTGTGTGTGTGTTGTGTGTGTGTGTGTGTTGCGTGTGAGTGTGTGTGTGTGGGTGTGGTGTGTGTGTGTGTGTGTGTGTGTGTGTTCATGTTGTGTTGTGTGTGTGTGTGTGTGTGTGTTCGCGTTGTGTTGTGTGTATGTGTGTGTGTGTTGCGTGTGGGGATGTGGGGGTGTGCGCATGCATGCGTGTGTGCATGTCCATGTGCATGTGTGTGTGTGTGTATGTGTTTGTTTGTTTGTTGGATGTTATGAGAAAGATGAAGAGTTGTAGTATGTTTATGTAATATGTAGGGTTCATCTTGCTTAGGCTGTGAATATATTTTGTTGATCTCATTGCTTTTGTATTGTGCACTTCGGGCTCACGTTAGGTGTAATCGCCTTGCAAATACTCGTCGACATTACATAATGATTATTATATATATGCAGAGGGTTCAAAACAGTGCAGCGTGGCTTGTTAAAAAAAAAAAAACATAAGCGAGATCACATAGCACCACTGTTAAATGAACTGCACTGGCTGCCTGTCAACTGCTGCTGCAAGTACAAGGCAGCAACTTGTGTGTACCGTCACTTTGACAGCGCACTCCTGTCCTACCTTTCAGTTTCACTCTGCGCATATCAAACACCATGCACTCTCCAGTCCCCCAAACCAACAGCGGCCTTGTGGACATAAACCCAGCAAACTTCTTCCGCCACTCTGGCCCTCGTGCCAGAGCAGCACAAAGACTGCACCAGGCGCAGACCCAACAGCATGTCCTCTTTCGCTCCTTCCCCTGGACACAGTCTCAGTCAGTGAATGGAGCCTCCTCCCTACCACTGTTTCTTCAGCCCCTGCGTTCCAGTCCTTCCAGAGCTGACTAGGCCGCAGTCTTCACAACCAGCAGCCAGCGCCCACCTCTTGATGAATATCAAGAAGATCATGTATGTAGTTTTAACATTCGATTACCTGTCTTGTTTTACTGTTATAGTCACACCCAAGGCACTGCTGACTGGGCGTAAAACACCAAGTTACTTACTTACATACTTACCCATGGCCACCTTTTAAACACATATCGCAGCAGGACGTGCAACTCTCTGACAGAGCCCAGTCCTCGACAAGAAGAAGAAGAAGAAGAAGAGCAACTCACTTTCTCTGATGGATAAGACTCTTCCCCATAACCAGTCCTCAGGTAAACCACAGCCACCTCCGTTTTATCCCTGAAGCAAAGCATTTCTGTACGTCAGTATGAAGAACTCTCTCTCTCACTCTGATTGGCTGTTAGGTCTAAATGCACCTAATCCTACTATCCTTGAGTATTAAAGTTTTCAAGTTCAAGTCCTCTCTCTGCAGTTGTTAGACAGGTTTCTAAACTACAATCCTTGTAAAATAAAGTTTTCCAGTTCATGTTCTCTCTCTCTCTCTCTCTCTCTCTCTCTCTCTCTCTCTCTCTCTCTCTCTCTTTCAATTGTTTAATCGTGCTTATAGTATTTGTTTGTGGTATTGTCATGTTTATTTGTGTTTGTAGTATAGCAAGGACTGGCTGTTAGATAGGTCCAAATAGACCTAATGCTACTATCCTTGAATATTAAAGTTTTTGAGTTCGAGTTTTCTCTCTCTCTCTCTCTCTCTCTCTCTCTCTCTCTCTCTCTCTCTCTCTCTCTCTCTCTCTCTGCATTTATATTCATTTTCTTGGTCACATTTTGGGGGACCCTGTTGCAAAGCAACATGTTTTAGTCATCACTTGAAGGTCATCAGTGTCTATTAAAGAACAAGAAGAACACTATACACTGTAATTTTACAAAACTTCAGGTAGATTCGGCAATATTCACTTTTAGCCTCACTGGTTTGCGGTCCTCAAATGGTGTGTATGTGTGTGTGTGTGTGTGTGTGTGTGTGTGCGTGCATGCATGCATGTGTGCGTGTGTGTGTGTGCTTGAACCTTCTTTTATGTCTACGTTATGTGTTAACTTTTGTTTAATAGCTGATAACATTTTCCATCTCGATGTACCTTATGTGTGTTATGTTTGTTCAGCGCTTTGAGCTGCAGAGTAGGCGCTTTATAAATTTCCATTATTATTATTTGTGAATGAACAATAAATCTGAATTCAATTATATGCCGTAAAATTATTATTTTCTGAAGGCATTAGGGAAACACTTAGATAACGACAACCTATACTATGACATTTTCAGGACAAGTACACACTAAAGCTGATTCTCACAGGAAAAGTTTCTTGTCATCTGAGAGGTGACCCTTGGTACGGATATCCAAAAATGTTCCACGCACCACACGGACTCTGCTGTTCAACTGGTGAACTTTGAACTCCAGCCAGCGCTGATCAATGCAGTTGCTTTCCACGTTGGACACCAAGAACAGTATGATTGCTCTGGAAAATGACATGGGAATCAGTCTCACGTTGGACACCAAGAACAGTATGATTGCTCTGGAAAATGACATGGGAATCAGTCTCACGCTGGACACCAAGAACAGTATGATTGCTCTGGAAAATGACATGGGAATCAATCTCACGCTGGACACCAAGAACAGTATGATTGCTCTGGAAAATGACATGGGAATCAATCTCACGCTGGACACCAAGAACAGTATGATTGCTCTGGAAAATGACATGGGAATCAGTCTCACGCTGGACACCAAGAACAGTATGATTGCTCTGGAAAATGACATGGGAATCAGTCTCACGCTGGACACCAAGAACAGTATGATTGCTCTGGAAAATGACATGGGAATCAATCTCACGCTGGACACCAAGAACAGTATGACTGCTCTGGAAAATGACATGGGAATCAATCTCACGCTGGACACCAAGAACAGTATGACTTTCTCTGGAAAATGACATGGGAATCAATCTCACGCTGGACACCAAGAACAGTATGATTGCTCTGGAAAATGACATGGGAATCAGTCTCACGCTGGACACCAAGAACAGTATGATTGCTCTGGAAAATGACATGGGAATCAGTCTCACGCTGGACACCAAGAACAGTATGATTGCTCTGGAAAATGACATGGGAATCAGTCTCACGCTGGACACCAAGAACAGTATGATTGCTCTGGAAAATGACATGGGAATCAGTCTCACGCTGGACACCAAGAACAGTATGATTGCTCTGGAAAATGACATGGGAATCAATCTCACGCTGGACACCAAGAACAGTATGATTGCTCTGGAAAATGACATGGGAATCAATCTCACGTTGGACACCAAGAACAGTATGATTGCTCTGGAAAATGACATGGGAATCAGTCTCACGTTGGACACCAAGAACAGTATGATTGCTCTGGAAAGTGACACAGGAATCAGTCTCATCATGTGTCGATGGTTAAACATTACGGCTACATAATATTTTCTCTACCATATTCTATGTTTTTTTACATGTGAAAGGGAGGATATGGAACATGATCACCAAAATTGTTTTAATTGAACAAAGATAATAAGGTTAAATCATGATAAAACATACGACAGTAGTATAATTACGTAGCCATATGATTCAAAAGAACACAACCACCATCACCAACAAACGAACAAAAACACCAATGAAAAATTGCAGCTAAAATGGTTAACATCATAACATAACAACACCCCTATACTCCAACTCCCATCCTCCCTCAAGCCTTCAATTAAAGGCACAAAGTAGATATGATAGTTTTGGTGATGGTGGTTATCATGCTGCCCCTCTCTCTCTCTCTCTCTCTCTCTACATATATATTGTAATAAAGCTAGTGACAATTGTACAAAAAAAGAAACCAGTCATACTTCTACATAAACATGTTTTGACAAAGGAAAGTGCAGCAAGTCTTTTACTCACTTTGGATTTCCATAGAGTTCCCAAGCTTTGACCATTCCAGCAGCAAAGCCCAGGGCTGGGTCATTGTCCGGCATCTGTGCACGCAAACAGACAACACTCTGATTCAGACCTCAGAGGTTCCGTGTGGTGTTAGGGGTGGGACATGGCTAAAACAAATGAAGAGAAGTGATTCAGACCTCAGAGGTTCTGTATGGTGTTAGGGGTGGGGCCTGGCTAAAACAAATGAAGAGGAGTGATTCAGACCTCAGAGGTTCCGTGGGGTGTTAGGAGTGGGGCCTGGCTAAAGCAAATGAAGAGGAGTGATTCAGACCTCAGTGGTTCCATGTGGTGTTAGGGGTGGGACATGGCTAAAACAAATGAAGAGGAGTGATTCAGACCTCAGAGGTTCCATGTGGTGTTAGGGGTGGGACATGGCTAAAACAAACGAAGAGAAGTGATTCAGACCTCAGAGGTTCCGTGTGGTGTTAGGGGTGGGACATGGCTAAAACAAAATGAAGTGGAGTGATTCAGACTTCAGAGGATCCGTGTGGCGTTAGGGGTGGAATGTGGCTAAACCAGATGAAGAGGAGTGATTCAGTCCTCAACTGTTCCCTGCGGTGTTAGGGTTGGGACATGGCTAAAACAAATGAAGAGAAGTGATTCAGACCTCAGAGGTTCCATGTGGTGTTAGGGGTGGGACATGGCTAAAGCAAATGAAGAGGAGTAATTCAGACCTCAGATGTTCCATGCGATGTTAGGGGTGGGGCATGGCTAAAGCAAATGAAGAGGAGTGATTCAGTCCTCAACTGTTGCTTGCGGTGTTAGGGGTGGGACATGGCTATGGCAAAATGAAGTGGAGTGATTCAGACCTCAGAGTTTCTGTGTGGTGTTAGGGGTGGGACATGGCTAAAGCAAAATGAAGCGGAGTGATTCAGACCTCAGAGGTTCCGTGCGGTGTTAGGGGTGGGGCATGGCTAAAGCAAATGAAAAGGAGTGATTCAGTCCTCAACTGTTCCTTGCGGTGTTGGGGGTGGGACATGGCTAAAGCAAATGAAGAGGAGTGATTCAGACCTCAGTGGTTCCGTGTGGTGTTTAGGGTGGGACATGGCTAAAGCAAATGAAGAGGAGTGATTCAGACCTGAGTGGTTCCGTGTGGTGTTTGGGGTGGGACATGGCTAAAGCAAATGAAGAGGAGTTTTTCAACCATTTCCCTGCCCTGAGAACATTGTATGAGATCATTGAAGAACCTTCCTGTTTACTTATGTGACATTTGTATAACAGCCCGACTGAGTTCCAGTAGATATACTGTGCATCCCCTTGTGGAATAAGTGTCCTAAAATTCATGTTTTTGATTTGCTCAGACTTTTTTAGGCCACATTTGGGAGGAACTAGAACCAGCACTACAAATTTGTTGGCAGGAAATGAGTTCAGTGTGTGAGTGGCAAAGATGAAAAAAGACAAACTGATTCTGGTGCACTTGTCAGATATAATTTCAAAAAAATAAAAAATAAAGGAGTTTTCACAATTTGATGCTATTCTTGTTTTTGTGTTGTTGTTTTTGCACATTGAAATGATCATTGAATCCAAACAGAAAAACGTCACAGCGACTGAAATCAGCATATCCGTACACAGTTCCATCACTGAGCGTTGCAATGGATTTTTATTTATAAAATGGCCTGATTTTCATTGAAAGCATTTCTAGTCAAGCATGTCCATAGTCATCTGGCGTCTCATTTCAGCAATGAAAAGCTAACTTAACCTGAAGATAATGATCATGATGACACTGACAACAGCAATAACTGTTAAATCATCATTACTCCATACCTGTCAACCCATACAGTTTACCAGTATAAAATACTTTTTTTTCATTATTTTGGGGGGATATGGCCATATTGGAAAATGGATACAGGAAAACATAATTTTCATGAGATTTTGTTGTTGTTTTAAAATTAAACTGAGCAAAAAGATTGAAAAACTGTCAAATGAGCAGCCAGCACGTGCCATCGTCAAACACACATTGACTGGCCTAGTGCAATAGGCTAAGAAATCTTGTTGGAAGTGAGATTTGAAGTTGTGCATGTGTATTTTGTACAACATTGCTTCTTCCTTCCACTGCCACACATGCCAGTTGGAATTTAAAATGCTGCTGCCACCAATGAAAAAAACAAAAGACTGTGGCCTGCATAAGGGAAATACAGGTTCACAAACTCTGGACTAAGGTTTACTCACAAAAGGGGTTGACAGCTATGTTACTCATTAAAGTAAAAGTCCAAGGTTTTTAAGTATGCAAAATGACCATCGAAGTGATTGACAAATGAGTCACTAGTTTCAGATTTAATGAAATAAAAAATAAAAATAAAAAAATAATTGGGTTTTTAATTGATTTTATTTTCTGCAGGCTGGCCGAGACTACAGTCTCGGGTTCTCCATCAGTCATGTGACTTTCCTGGAAGTGACGTCAGTCTGGGGAGTCAGTGCGGTTGTCATCTTAGATTCTTCAGTAAACTGTGTATGCATGTGGTCGACAAAAAAGTTAACTATGCCGGCCTACTGTGTTGCCGCGAACTGTAACAATTCGCAGACGACCCCAGGTATAACAATGCACGAGCTCCCGCGCAATCGACCCGCAGTGAGGCAAAAGTGGATTAAATTTATACAATTCAAACGAGCTGACTTTCTTGCTGCACCGCATCACGCCCATTTGTGTAGCAAGCACTTCAGTGAGTGTGATTTCGCAAACCCCATGGAATACTGCATGGGGTTTGCTTCAAAGCTGACACGATGTTCCGGTACTCTTTCAAAATCCTGCCTGACAGGCTCAAACTGATACAGCTGTATCCTTGTGGGTCTCTCGGCAAAGTATCAGTTTCGTCTTCGGAGCTTGAGTTGGCCATTTTGCAGCGACTCCCCAGAGTGATGTAGTAGGCATATGGTCACGTGATTTGGGCATCATGGCAATGCTTTCGGGACAACAGAAAATGCCTTTTTTCGTGCATTTATAACCCTCAGATCACAGTTTCACCTACATCATCGTTCTCAGCGAGCTTTCACAGAAATTGTGTCAAAAATCACCCCTAACCTTGGACTTGTCCTTTAATATCATCCTCATCCTGAAGTGACCATGTGCAGCTGACTAGACGTTGAAACCAAGAACTATGGTATTCAACTCACAGAACTTTACAATTTACTATGACTTGTCTGACTTGGATGGCACTGGACACATGCGTATAGAAAAAAATTAAGTACAAGATTCAAATAGCAAACACAACATGAAATTGAAGGAAGAAGAAGAAGAAGAAGAAGAAGAAGAAGAAAAGAAGAAGAAAAAGCATGCAAATCTACAACTTACGTATAAATGCACACACAGAATATTCAAATATAGCAACAGAGCTGTATAATTAGGAAACTGACCTCACTGGAAGAGTACGCCTTCCCTGCCAGGTCCAGAGTGTACCTTAAAGGGACAGTGAGACAAGACAAGGTCAGCGCAGCCAAACAACAAAATGCATGTTGTTGATCACTTTTATGTAACACTATTCCAAATTCTGGTCCGAATAGAGATGTTTGTGTGTAGATATTTTGTCTGTTTGGATTGAATTTGATGAGTTGTACTTTTCCTATTTGTTGAAAATGCTTGACCTGTGAGTGCATGTGTTCATGCATGTAACTGTTTGACTGTTCAACTGTTCAACTGTAGGGTTGACTGTTTCGGATATGTTTGTGCCCTCCAGACTCTAAGATAAAGTACTCTGTGTTTTATGTGTACTTATGTTCATGTATTATACTGTGTGTTATTTTACTGGTATCTTTTATGCAGTTGTAAGGCAAATTTCTATGTTATTCATAGACAATAAAGATTCTGTATTCGGTATTCTCAGTAGCATGTCAAAGATCCTGGTCATCCTGCCAAAAGTGTAGGTGGCAGGTTACAGCTAAATACGTATGTGACATGGTGCACGGTTGTATGGTGTACACAGAATGCACTGAGATGGCAGCAGTTTCACATGGCACCAGCCATACCAGCACTGTAAGTACACCACTTTGGTAACTTTGGTCAAAAGCTAGTCACTCACGTAAAATCACATGCAAGCGCAATGACTCTGTTCAAGAGCAGAGACTAGCACGATATAAAATTAAAAGCAATCAACAACAACCACCTTCCACCTGCACTTTTGGCAGAATGATTGGGATCTTTTACATGGTACTGTGGTAACATGGAGGTGGGGGTTGGGGGGTGGGGGGGGGGGTGGAATGTATACCGAAATAAGAGTCAACACAGAGAGTTGTCCCTGGAGAAGAACATTTTCCTGCCACTTCTGCAGCGACTTGAACCAGGGATCTTTCAATCCTGAGTCCGGCTATTCCCACTCCCTTATGCAGGATGTAAGTGCACTATCCGCTGAGAGCAACAAAAAGGGTGAGAGAGTAACAATGCCACCTCCCAAGCTGAGAACAGCCAGCCACCCTTTTGTCCCAGGTGCATCCAGGAAGTACTTGCTCCTTCTTTTCCCCTGTATCTGTCCAGTATGTACCCTGTTCTTCTTTTTCCCTGTACTTGTCCAGAATGTACCCTGTTCTTCTTTTTTCCTGTACCTGTCTAGTATGTACCCTGTTCTTCTTTTTCCCTGTACCTGTCCAGTATGTACCCTCTTCTTCTTTTCCCATGTACCTATCTAGTATGTACCCTCTTCTTCTTTTCCCATGTACCTATCTAGTATGTACCCTGCTTCTTTTTTCCTGTACCTGTCTAGTATGTACCCTGTTCTTCTTTTTCCCTGTACCTGTCTAGTATGTACCCTCTTCTTCTTTTTCCATGTACCTGTCTAGTATGTACCCTCTTCTTCTTTTTTCATGTACCTATCTAGTGTGCACCCTGTTCTTCTTTTTCCCTGTACCTGTCTAGTATGTACCCTCTTCTTCTTTTTCCATGTACCTGTCTAGTGTGTACCCTGTTCTTCTTTTTCCCTGTACCTGTCTAGTGTGTACCCTCTTCTTCTTTTTCCATGTACCTGTCTAGGAGTAGGACGTACCCTCTTCTTCTTTTTTCATGTACCTATCTAGTGTGCACCCTGTTCTTCTTTTTCCCTGTACCTGTCTAGTGTGTACGCTGTTCTGCATATATCTGCATACATTTCCACCACACAGTCGATCTGCTCAATCTCACTACCAAGTTCTTTTCAAGCACACACTGTTTCCAGAGACAGTGAATATATATTAAAGTACCTGTGCAGATGTGTTGTGGCCCCAACCAGTCCCCCAAAGCTGGCAGCGATGGTGTTAAACTCTATCTGCTTCAGCTGCAAGCAGCTGGACGGGGGGATGCCTGCCGAGGACACTTGGCTCTTGTCTGTCACATTCATCATGAAGTCATTGCGAAACAGGTCCAGGCTGATTGGCTGCAAGTGTACAGGCAAACTCTGCAGGACTAGTGTTGGCTGCAAGTGTAAAGGCAAACCCTGCAGGACTAATGTTGGTTGTAAGTGTAAAGGCAAACCCTGCAGGACTAATGTTGGCTGCAAGAGTAAAGGCAAACCCTGCAGGACTAGTGTTGGCTGCTAGTGTAAAGGAAAATCCTGTAGGACTAGTGATGGCTGTAAGTGTAAAGGTAAACCCTGCAGGACTCGTGTTGGCTGTAAGTGTAAAGGCAAACCCTGCAGGACTAGTGTTGGCTGCAAGTGTAAAGGCAAACCCTGCAGGACTAGTGTTGGCTGCAAGTGTAAAGGCAAATCCTGTAGGACTAGTGTCACTGAAGCAAAGTAGTCACTTCTTCAAAACATGTTTCATTCATCCACTGATTTCCTTATTTCCTTGTTCATTCATTCATTCATTTCCTTATTTAGTTGTCCATACATCAACTTATTTAGTTGGTCATCCACCCATTCATTTCATTATTTAGTTGTTCTTCATCCATTCACCAACTTATTATTCATTCATTCATTCATTGACTTATTTAGTTGTTCATTCATCCATTTATTTCCTTATTTAGTTGTTCATTCGTTCATTCATTGACTTGTTTAGTTGTTCGTTCATTCATTTATTTCCTTATTTAGTTGTTCATTCATTCATTCCCTAATTCCTCCTTCCCTTGCTTCAGTTAGTCATTTATTCATTTTTATGTAAATAACATATAACCCACTACTCTCTTTATTGTCTTTGTGTGAATTAGCATTCAGGATTACCATGTCATACAGTGTGCTTTGAGCCTGGCATACAAGGCATTTCAGTGGGGAAATCAGCACATTAGAAATGCATAATCACATTTATTTACTGCTCTTCACAGGGTTATTGGGCGATTCAGCGAATGCGCTTTGTAATCTTTCGCGCAAGAAGTCGCGAGAGGTTGCAGCACACTTCCGGGCCGATTTCTGAGTAGGCGTTGCTTCACGCTGTGAATAACAGTGGAAGTTGAACCTAGCATCGCGAAGCAGTACAAATGCCAATACTGTTGCAGTTGCAAAAATTACCATGGAATGGGGATGGAGGGTGGAAAAAAAGTGTCTTTGCGTGTTTTTTGGCTGACCAGAAGATCGCGAGTTCATAGAAAAAAATGCATTTTGGGGCATCCTATAGCACGAGCAACAAGTTCTTGCTTATTGCCAGACACCTTATGACTACGGGGCTCCAAAAATGTCTTTAAAGTTGGCAGTGTAAAATTCGCAAATTAACTGTCACCGCCTTCCATTGTGAAGAAAGTATGCACCAGAAGTAAAAGCAGCCAGGGACTTAAGCGATGGCAGGCAAAAGTCAAGGGAGTTAACAACCCTGCCTGAACCGCCCAATAGTTCTCCCCTACCTGAGCTGTTCCTTCGTCCCTGACAGTGTTGTAGATGTCCCACAGTCCCTTCACAAAGGGGTCCACTTTGATGACACTGCAACGTGACCAGAAAGGAATAAAGAACAACAGTTTGAAAGTGAGTTTGATATTATATGAATCATATCATGCATGTATAATGCAATTTACAAAGCTCAGTAGTTCCTCTCCATTTTATGTGTGTGTGTGTGTGTGTGTGTGTGTGTGTGTGTGTGTGTGTGTGTGTGTGTGAGGAGAGAGAGAGAGAGAGAGAGAGAGAGAGAGAGAGAGAGAGAGAGAGAGAGCGAGAGAGAGAGTGCATGCATGTGCGCGTGTTATAGAGAGACTGAGCTTTAATATTCAAGATCAACACAAATGGGAGTAAATAAGTGCTCAAAAAATGTCACACAAGAAACAACAAAGACCTGAGTCACCTATGGTAACTCTCACCTGGCATGCATGTAAATGCAAGGTACAAAAACCACCAGAGGTACATCCTCACATTTTTTTAAAATCATATTCAATTTTTATTTGTTTTTAATATTCAAGGATACAGACTTTAGGCAGAAGCCTAGTTTTACAATCTGTGCATATAAAACACAACAATAACAACAAAAGCATACAGCCATCTATGTATTGGGCGGTTCAGCACAGCTGGTTTGCACGAGTGAAAGCCCTTTGTAATCTTTCATGCAAGAAGTCACAGCGTCACTTCTCGGCCGTTTCTGAGTAGGCTTTGCTTCACGCTGTGTATAACAGTGGAAGTTGAACCTAGAATTGCAAAGCAGTACAAACGCTAATACTGTTACAGTTGCAAAAATTACCGGGGATGGAGGGTGGAAAAAAAGTGTCTTTGCATCATTTTTTGGCTGACCAGAAGATCGCGAGTTTGTGGAAAAAATGCGTTTTGGGGCATCCTATAGCATGAGCAACAAGTTATTGCTTGTTGTCAGACACATTCTGACTACGGGCCTCCAAAAATGCCTTTGAAGCTGGCAGTGTAAAATTCGCAAATTCACTGTCACTGCCTTCCATTGTAAAGAAAGTATGCACCGGAAGTAAAAGCAGCCAAGGGACTTAAGCGATGGCAGGCAAAAGTCAAAGGCGTTAACAACCCCGCCTGAATCGCCCAATAGTATAGTGGCACAGCAAATTCACCAAAAAATTAAAGTAAAAATCTAGACAGACAGATAGACACACACACACACACACACACACACACACACACACACACACACACACACTCTCTCTCTCTCTCTCCTCTCTTTCACACACACAGACACACAGACACACACACACACAAATGTCCATATATATATATTCAGTCCGACAAGGAACACCATGAAAAGCATTGCGTGCATCAGCAACAATCAATTACAGCAAACATACCTTCTCAAAGCCTCTTCCAGAAACCTGTGGTCCTGTGCCACTCTGTACATGAGAGTGTTGAAGTCTTTCATACAGCCGATGGCCTGTTGCAGGACCTGCCTGGGCACAACGCTGGGAAACAGAGCAAAGGGAGCGCACTGCGCCTGACTCTGTCCGTCTGGGCTGGTGTCCGGCTTGTACACCACTCCTGCAAACAAGGCATAACGTCACAGTATATTGTTCTCACAGTATATTGTTTGTAGCAAGAGCATGTATGCGCGAGTGTTTCATGACTTAGAATTATTGAGATATGTTCTTCGTTGAGCGATAGAACGACAGCTTTAATTTCCTGCTGGGATGAATAAAGTTTGTTGTTATTGTTATTGTTGTTGTTATTGTTAGTTTCATTATCACTTGCATGGAATGTGGGTCACCTTACCTGGGTAGGGCTACAGCAAGAGCAGTGCTACCCTTTCCTACCAGTGTATGCAGCATTTTATGCAGACATTGGTATGGCTGCTAGTGTCTGGGATTTTTAATGTGTGCGCAGCTGTTCATGCATATCATCATACATGCTTGTACATGACAGGGGCTGTGTAAACACTGAAAGAGAGTCCATTTTAAAAGGGAAATTAGTTTAATGTTAGTTATACCATTGGTCAACGCCCAGTCTCTGGCAATTCCCAGAATATATTTGATTTCATCCTCGTCCAGTGGATTGTTGAGAAGGCAGGTTGCCATGGTGACAGCTGCTTTCTCAGTCTACCCCTACCAGCACAATCAGCACAGATTACCTGGAACACAGCATTCAGATTATCTATAAAAAAAATAGATTATTTTTTTTATAGGAAATTTGTAAGCACCCTACATATCAACAATATTCAAACAGCTCAATGTACATACACTTGTAAGCAAGAACAGTAACACCATGCTACATGATAACATGCTACAAGTTAAAACAAAAAACAAACAAAAAACATCCATTCAGTGCCTTGCATGTGCACGCGCACATGTGCACACGCACACACGCACATGAACATCACTAAGCTCTGTATAGTCGGAATGCATGTGTGTGCAGGTGCCTGTGTGTGTGTGTGTGTGTGTGTGTGTGTGTGTGTGTGTGTGTGTGTGTGTGTGTGTGTGTGTGTGTGTGTGTATGTGTGTGTGTGTGTGTGGTGTGTGTGTGTGTGTGTGTGTGTGTGTGTGTGTGTGTGTGTGTGTGTGTGTGTGTGTGTGTGTGTGTGTGTGTGTGTGTGTGTGCTCTTGGAAGGTCAGTCAGTCAGTGCGCTGAACTTTTGTTTTAAAGAAAACTTAAGTGGATAGAGAAAATCGTAGTAATAATGACAAAGCACATACACACGCGTGCGCGCGCGCATGCACTCGCACACACGTCTCACTTGTTTCTACCGAGGAATGGCAGCGACGGTGACACTATTTCGTTTGGATCGTCTCTAAAATTCACTCTGGACACTCCGGTGTCTCGATGTCGGCTAATCTGATTTGCAAGTCACCCAAAAATTTACTGCGCATGTCATCATGCACATTCGCCTCACTCTATCTACTCTGTAGGATTTGTCTGCGTGTATATTTATTGTAAAGAAATAGCACACTTGCACTTTCGATTTTGCTGAGTCATTGTGCAGCTTGATGAAAATACGATTTCCGAATGATACTATTTGAGGATCTGTCGCCACTTTCGATTACGCATCTTCCGTTGATCTCCGAAAATGGCGGCATCCTTGGAAGCTATTTTGGCGGGCCTTCTTGTGCCTGATAACAACGTAATTCAAGAGGTGAGCACTTGGTATTGTTGTACTATTGTAGTTTTATAAGAAGGCGCAAAAAATGTGTGATTTGCGTGGCTGACTGTGTTTGCGATCAGGTTTTTTTGCTTCTGTTGACGTCTGCTGTCTACCAACCCGCACGTGGTGTAGATCGTCTGCGAATTTTTGCAGACGGCTTTATCGAGATTTCTGTCAGTAGTTTTGCACAGTCTTTCAGACTTTTGAGACCAGTTTTGTTTGCAGCGTGGCTTGAGACACGAGTGATTAGCTCATGGCTTTACTACTACTATTAACTATACTACTTTACTAGTTACTATACTGTTGTGTACTACTTGTACTGTTGTAGTACATTATAAAGTTTATGGTATAATAGTATACATCATTACAAAACATGTATGGATAATTTATAACCTTTGACTAGACTAAGCCAAGGGTGCATTTACAGTTTGTACCATCAGGCAATGAGTCATGAGAGTACACACACCAATTATTGAATTAACGTGAACCCTGTGATGACTAGATGAGCCTGCATAATTTACATTAACTGATTAAGGTGAAGCACTGAGTGAACTGAGACTGAGTCTGAGATGACAGTTCCACTAGTACTGTAGTAGTACTAGACACTAGTAGTACATATTACACAGGGTCATCACACATCACAGGTTGTGTATTAAGTGGTAATTCCTACTGGCATTTGAGTTTTTATCAGCTAAGAGTAAGATCAGCATAATTATATAATATGGGGATAAAATTAGCAGTCAGCTATACCACTTTTATCAGGTAATATTTAATTGACCAGTTCACAAAACAAGCCGCAAAAGCCCCAGCACAGTAAAGTAGTGTGTGTACTGTGTGTGAATGTACTATGTAGTGTGAGTACTGCATGTGATTGTGAATGTAGTGTATGTACTGTGTGTGAATGTGTGTACATGATCTACATCACTACATGTATACATGTACTGTGTGTTCTAGAACTTCTACTCTAAACAGGGGCAGGAGCTGGTTGTTTGCTACTGCTAATACTGTGTAATAGTAATAGAGCTCATAGCACTAGTAGTACTTTACTGTACTAGTCTACTAGACTATTACTAGTATTAGTACAGTAGTGGTAGTATTTCGACAGCCATGTATCTGACTGGTTACAGTTTTATGTCACTTAAACTTACAGAGCTTAGTTATCTGACCGGTTTCCATGAACCACTTTCAGTTTCCTACGTTATAATTTATAGATCTATGTCCTTTGTCACACCGGCTTGAAAAATGTCTAGTGCAGTCACTGTCACTATCATTTGTCATAGTCAATAGTCACAGACTCATAGTCATACCTCCCTCCCTCCCTCCACACACACACACACACACACACACACACACACACACACACACACACACACACAGAGTGACACACATACTTCAATCATTCCTAACTGAGTAACTCCTAAAACCAAAGGATTTGGGCTGTTACTGACTCAGTGACTGAAAAATGACAGGATCTGATTCTGTGCAAGCAATAAATTAATAATGCAAAAGAAACATCAATGTTGATTCAGCAGCTTAATTAATTTACAGAATACTGGCAAACTGAAGGAAGCATTCAAAGATCCAGCTACTCTGCCAGCTCTGTGTCATCTTCTGGGAACTTCTGATAATGCCCAGGTAGGTCTGGCCCTTTGGGCAATGTCATACTGAGACAAACTGACACTGCTGCTGTGAGTGTGATTGTGACAGTATGCTTTTGTGACGTGTTATTTCATTGGCCATGTTGATACAATGATAGTCATAACATCATAATAATTCTTAATATGCTATATTATAATTTGTCATCATAATTATTTATGAATTTAACTTTTAAGTTTTGATTTTTTTTACTTAAGAAAATAAGAAAAAGCAGACGAACTCATGAACTTCATGAAGTCACTGCCACTGCGGAAGGTTATGGGTGCAGATCTGTCCGTCAGAACTGTGTGTCTGATGTTTCGGCAGTGACTGGGTCCAGTCAATGACCATCTCCTCCCCAGAGGTGGGAGTGCTGTGGGCCCAGTGGGATTGGTAGGATCACATGCCTCAGTTACATTGTCTTATCTACTTCCATGCATTTGCTCAGTCCATATCTTTAGCTCGGGTTAGCTGACCAACACTATGGGTGCCACTTTTCTTTGTACTGGTTCACAATTACATTGGGATGTTAATTTAATTATTACATCAAAGTCAGTTGCTGCTTTTAGTGATTATACCATTTTTGGAGAGAGAGAGAGAGAAGAATATTTTCAGACTGTCACCCTCACAGCTTATGACAAAAATCATGGTCTTTACATTTCCTTTTACTGGTTTACAAAATTGCGGTTGGATATTAGTTATTATGTCCCTGTCTGTGCTGTGTCAGTACTGTTTGTGTTGTGTCACCGTCTGCTTGTTAATGTTATTCACTGCACAGACAGTAACTAATATTCCACTGTATTTTTTTACCGTCACTGTTATTAGGGCTGTGCATTATTTGCAGGTACGGCAGTTAGCAGCTGTGCTGATTCGTCGCAAGATTCAGAAGTCAAAGCAGTGGAATGCTCTGACTCAGGATGTCAGACAGGGGTAAGAAAAGCTGCTTCTGATGAGATGTTGATGAGAATGATGATACATCTTCTGAATTTCACTGATTCAGTGAGTGACCCATTGACTGACCGAGTACTCTGTGTGCATAGGAAAGTTTGTTGAATAATTACAAAAAACGTTTAGAAAACTTGGTAAGACTAAGACAGAGACAAAATAATTCAAAGTATAGTTACAATAGACCCCTTTTGTTTATGTCTCTGTCGCACAACAACAGCCAATCAAAGTTGACTCCAAAAGTTCTTACAACTCCTCCAAAGCGGACGTAGAGTGAAATGTGCTGATACTGACTTCGTGCGTGCTGAGATTTGACCAGGCTGAATCATTTTGGAAGCCCACAGACTTAGTAAAATTTCCAGTTCATTCAATCCATTGACTGAGAAAGAAGCTCAAGCACCGTGGCTGGCCCCGTTGTTTGTTATTATGTATAATATACAGCTATATTTTTCAGGGTGAGTCGGGGGGGGCATTTACTGATTTAGTGTATGCCATCACAAGTGTGTACGATCCATCTATGTGTGTGTGTGTTGATGTGCGTGCGGATACAGGTGTATGTGTGTGTGGGAACGTGCATGGAAACTGTGAACATGTGTGTGTGTACAATCATAGAGTCTACGTGTGTGTGTGTGCACGTAAAGGCAATTCTGTGAGTGCGAGGGTGTTTGTGTTTCAGTGTGTGTTAGTTTCACTTTGTATAAGTATGTGTAGTGAATATGCTGTTGATTTTTAGATGAGAATGAGTATGCATTCCATGCATTTAACTAAATGATAAAGCTCTTTGAGTCGCCGAAACATGCACTGTAAACTCCATATTATTATTAATACCGGTTATATAATTATATCATGGTTCAAACATCAGGCAGAGTTTGGCATTTCAGTTCGATGTGTGATGCCGCAGTGAGGAATAAGTATTGAACCTCAACAGAGAGATAGGTTAGGGTTGATCCCCCCTCCCCCCCCCCCTTTTTTTTTTCCTTCCCTGTTTTATCAATTCTGTGCAATTGAGGCTTAATCTGTGGTTGTCCTCATTATTTATTTGCTGCAGACTATAATAATAATAATAATGGAAATTTGTAAAGCGCCTACCCTGCGGCTCAAAGCGCTGAACAAGCATACACACATAATGTACGTCGAGATGTAAAATGTTATCCAAAAAAAGAAAAAAGAATGTATATATATATATATATAGATATATAGATATATAGATATATATATCGACGAGTGTTCAAGCGTGATTATGCAAAAGATGCACACACACACACACACACACACACACACACACACACACACACACACACACACACACACACACACACACACAGTTGTTTGGTGGTGCCTTTACCATTAGGCATGTTGGTTGATTTGTCAGGTCAAGCCAAGTACTTCTTTGTTCCATTAAAGGAACAAGTAAAACAGAAAACAAAAAGTTGAAAAACATTTATTTATTTTTTTCTAATAAAAAGAGAAGAAAGGAAAACGACCCTGTATAAATAATTTAAAATTTAATAGAGCTCAACAACAGACAGGCAATATTGATATCATAAACATTATTAAACAGAATAATACTGGTTACAGAAATGTGCTGTAAAATAAACAGTATGACACCAATTAATATGATTAATAGGCTATATATATATACTCAGCACAAGTATAATCACTATTCTCATCCTGTCCGCCTTCGCACCCACACCGATACACCATATCATTATCACCACTTCCCATCCACACACACACACATACATACCCCTACCCTGAAATCTCAGTTTCTCACACTGATGCACACCCATGCACAGAAGCGCGCGTGTCCACACACACAACTAATGGACCAAGGTAGCCTCATAAATTATTCTAAAACAGGATGAAAATAATGAAATTGGTGAAAGCTGTTACACAGGGAGAGGGAGCAAATTAGCCTAAAAGATTGTACATATATATATATATATATATATATATATATATATATATATATATATATATATATATATATATAATATAGTAAAATTCAAGGTAAGACTAAGAGATCAGAAATTAACGGTCTCAACACAGAAACACACTCACCTTCACATGCACACTACACTGACGCATCCTTGCAAAACAGCCTAAATAATGCAATCACACACCCGCCTCCCTCACGCACACACATTCTCTCATTCTAACAACAGTGATTATTATATTAATTTTTTATATATATATATATGTTTATAGTATATACACTGTAGTAATTAAGTGCACAGCTAGTACAGTGGAGTAAGATGGAAAAGGGGAAAAAACGGGGGGGGGGGGGGGGGGGGGGAATCATTCTTAACAGATTAGGGATCATTCTTGAGTCAGCGCTGATTGCGCTATTTTGTCTTGTTACTGAAACTAAAGAACAGACGTTCTGCAGAATTGCTATCCTTTATTCGACCAGTGGTGCAGTGGATTACACAGCAGTGATCTTTTCCACCCATCTTTTCACCGTGAAATGCGAGATTTTCACTACTACTAGTACTAGGGAAATACAGCTATGTGTTCGGCCAGCAACCCAGCTGACGCATTCCCCCCAACTTCTGGCAAATCGCGTACACCAGTCCATTGCACATGCGCAGAGATTTAAGTGAAAGGGGTCTATTGGTATCACTATCGTACATGTATGGGGAGATAATCTGATTTAAAAAAATAAATAGTCAGACTCGGCAATGGCTTAGAAGTAACTGCTTTGACTTCAGCAAGGAGATAATTATCGTTTTCTGCCTTCTGTTACTGTGGAAACCTTAATATTGGGCTTTTGAATTTCCCTCTTTGCAGTTTAAATTCAGTTTAGAAGTAAAACAGCATAATAACAAATTTAAAATATAATAAAATCAAGGTATCAGTCTCATTGTCACAGTATCAGACACTTGCATCACAGTCATAGTAGATATGATAATAATGAAAGTAAGTAGCCCAGCAATAATGACATAATGAAATTGCATATTGTAAATCATGTAAAAGTAACAAATCCCCTTCCTCCCCCCCCCCCCCCACCCCTCCCCCCCCCCCCCCCCTCCCCTCCCCTCCCCCCCTTCCCCATCCAAAGAAATCAAAATGATGTACTGTGTATTGATCTGTTTTCAGTATTCGAGACAATGTGTTGCAGCTTCTGCTTCGGGAACCTGAGTGAGTGGCTTTGTTTTTGTACGAGTTTTCAGGGTGGTGTTTGTTCTTTCCTTTAGCAATACCTAGATTTTTTCACTAATTAAGTACCAATTTAAACTTTACAAACATACAGGCTGTAGTACTAGTAGCATCATCAGCATAACCAGTAACTCCTGACCGAAGACTGTGGCTGTGATAAATTTCCGTTTGCTCTTAATCAGTTGGTGGGAATTAAACTGTTTAAAGTTACTGTGCATTAACCCCTTCACTGCCCCGGCTTGTAAAAATTCCTGGCAGAAAGATGCATGCACATGCCTGCAAACAACATATTTTCCGGTCCTATAACATAGCTACTTTCAATGCTATGTGTTTTGATGAAAATCCTTTCACATGCCAGTGCCGAAAAGGCTTAAGGGTTTTGAATTTTGCATTATCAGATTTTTTTAAGTGACATCATGGCAGTGAAGGGGTTAATTTAAATTAAACTCAGAAAGATCTTGGGGTTGGGGGAGAGCTTAATAAAAAGAACCCTTTAAGAAAAAGCAAATTTGCATCTGATTTTGTTTCAGGGGTCAGGAGAAAGAATGATGTACCCTTGTGCAATTTTTGTAAATGTGTTGCTGTTGCATTGTGTTGAAAGGCGAGGTGTTCGAACCTCCATTGCTTCCCTGGTGGGCACAGTGGCCAAACACGATCTGCCCAGCAACGCCTGGCCACAGCTGTTTGAGTTCCTTCTCACCTACACCAAGAGCTCCGACCCTGCTCAGTGTGAAGTGAGTATGCTGTGCAGTTGAAGCATCACTGTCTATATTATATGAGGACTTGTGGAGTTGAAACATCACCACCTATATGAGGACTTGTGGAGTTGAAACATCACCACCTATATGAGGACTTGTGGAGTTGAAACATCACCACCTATATGAGGACTTGTGGAGTGCATTTGGACGTAATTAGAGTGTGGATGCTTTTGACAAATTTATTTGTAGTGCACAACATCGCTCTCTCTGCAGCCGATCATGCTAGACATCTGGCGCATGTTTCTGGGAAATTGAATTAGACTTGGAGGACCATATACACTACACTCAAAATCAAATTACAATGCTTAAAATCTGATTTTGCTACACTTAAGTTTAGTGAAGGGTTGGCAGCTCTGGGAGTTCAAGCATCACCACCTATATGAGGACTTAACAGGCATTGGGATGATAGATTACAGATCTTGTTTGGGTCAAAGGTCACAGCACAGGCCAGTACTTTTAAAGTTGTTTTTTTTGCTGTCCAGATTGTGAAGAGCTTTTAATGTTGTATGCGTATAGAACTGCTGACTTCTTTCTCAAATAAGGAGGTGCATATCCCAGGCGGTGATGCTTCTGGCGCATAGGATCATTAGAAGGGTTAGGGTCATGATGGGAGTAAAACATAGTGATAGTGGGCCCAGGGAGTAAGCCGGTCAGGTTAATTAATTAATTTGTTGTAGATACCTTTTATAATTGCTTTTATTAGAGCAGACATTTTTGTGAGTTCGACCTCGTATTGAGGACCGGTAATTTTGATGTAACTTGTGCAGCTTTGATGTTGGTTTGATTTCTCATGCATTTATTTATCAGTGCCTTTTTACCCCAGTGTTTGCTGTTCTAATTTAGTGGTGTTTTATGATTGGCGTAAACATGTGATGGGTGTACTTGTTACCACGAAGCAGTCTTAATCCTAGCACAATTGTATTGAAACTTGGCAATACAGTTGTATATTTAGAGCTTTATCAGTTTATGGGCCAGGCATATGGCTGGTGCCATGTGAAACTGCTGCTGTCTTGGCGCAAGTTCTGTGTACACCTTTCATCCATGCACCAGTTTACAGTGTCACTTCATTCAAAGCCACATAGGTAGGGTGTATGTGTGTTTGGCTTTCAGTTTGTGATCAGTTTGTCTTTTTTGAGGATGTTTGTTTGGTACACAGTGTTGGAAGACGAGGTGTATGTTGGACATCCTGGCATCATGTATGTTTTCTGTCCACAGCTGGGGATGTTTGTTTGGCACACAGTGTTGGAAGACAAGGCGTATGTCGGACAGCCTGGCATCATGTATGTTTTCTGTCCACAGCTGGGGATGTTTGTGCTGTACACAGTGTTGGAAGACAAGGTGTATTTCAGGCAGCCTGGTATCACGTCTGTTTTCTGTCCACATCTAGGGATGTTTGTGCTGTACACAGTGTTGGAAGACAAGGCGTATTTCAGACAGCCTGGCATCACGTCTGTTTTCTGTCCACAGCTGGGGATGTTCGTACTGTACACAGTATCTCAGATGGCGACAGATCAGCTGAAGCCCCACCTGGTATCCATGCTGCAGTTGTTGAACGAAAAGCTGAATGACACGCAGAACTACATGGTGCCCTACTATGCCATCAGGTCAGTGATTGCTGGCGCCAGTCAGTGTCCAGGTCTGACCCCTTGATGTGGCTAAATGCATGACTCCTTTCACAGGACATGTTGCATTTAATAATAGTGTCATGAGAATATGGTGAAACCCCTTTAACATAGCAAGGCAGCTGGGACTATCACAGTTGCTTCTTTTTAAGTGTACTTCATTGTAAAAGAATTAATTACCAACAGGTAGCGTGATGGACAGAAACAGCATGTAAATAATACTTAAAAAATTAATGCTAAAGTACTAAAACAAAATGTTAAAGCAATTGCAGACCATTTGGTTCCAGTATATAAAACAGTCCTTTGGGTTTTGGAGCTTTCAGATACTTCTGGTGCTGACACATTTTGGGGGTACTTTCAAAGTACCAGTTTCTCTAAGAACCAGAAGTTAGCGGTCCTTTTCTTCCTTTGGAAATTTGATGTAGTCATTAATCCACAGATGTGTTCTTTCCTCAGGACTATGTCTGAGTTGGTTTTCTTCGTTGGGGATGCAGAAGGCGTAAGTAATAAGAAAACTCGGGTTTTATTACTTTTAACTTACAGGCAGATTACTTTTTTTTATTACCTTCTGATTTATGGAGGGGTGTCTTGTAACTGAATCATAAGGGTTAAAATATAATTATGCTCATGTATATTTATTATTTTATTATTTTTGTGTGTGTATTTCTTTTTTTCTTTTTCTTTTTCCTTGACAAGCTTAACATCTTGTTTTTCCAGTTTCTGTCTCAAGATCTCTTATTCTTGTTTTTATTCAGCCAGAATCATTTGTTATGTTATCCAACAGCAGGATGTTTTTGTCATCAGTTGTGCAAATTGGGCTACAATTATGGCACTTTGTCATCACTTACCACATTGAATGTCCTCCAGTTTTGTGCTTTGGTCATCATTTGTTGTGTGGAGTCTAAATCCAGCAGTGAAGTATTTTGTTCAAATTGTTGTTCCAGAAACTCATTCAGGGCGCAATACCACAAGTGATGACCGTAATACAGCAGTTGACCGGAGTTGATGAGGTTTGTGTGCAAAGTGCATGGGTGCTTTTCCTTGGATATCATCTATCATAGATTCATACAGATTCCATGTTAACTCTTAGTCTTAGCATCCTATACCACACTGTTCTGCATGTATGCATCAATCCTGAACCACATGAAACTGCATTGCATCTACTAAATTTAGATTTTCTTCAACCCCAAAGAGAAGATTTAGTTCACTTCCAGAATATCTACATTGTTCTTTTCACTGGAGGTTCATTTCGTGCTTTTTTGTTATTTTTTTCACTGCCGCTATTTTAAAAAAATTACCACGCTTTTTTTGTGAAAGATAGAGGCCAGTGCTTCTGATGGTGATGAAGCATTTTGTAATATGATCAATCAGCTTTTGCATGAAAGAGAGTTAGGACTGAGGACTGACAATCAATGATGTGACAGTTTAAATAATGAATACTAGTGATTTCTCTGACCCTGGTTCCATCAGCATTTCCTTAGAGGATGACAACACTGTTTCAAAAAATGAACAGCTAAATATGCAAGATCATGACACTTACGATTTTGTTAATGTGATCATAGTTCATGGTGAAATAAACACCACTATCCAGTTAATAGATCTGGATCTGCCGTATTGGGTGATTCAGGCAGGGTTGTTAACTCCCTTGACTTTTGCCCAGCATTGCTTAAGTCCCTTGGCTGCTTTTACTTCCGGTGCGTACTTTCTTCACAGTGGAAGGCGGTGACAGTGAATTTCCGAAATTTACACTGCCAACATTAAAGGCATTTTTGGAAGCCTGTAGTCATAATGTGTCTGGCAATAAGCAATAACTTGTTGCTCGTGCTATAGGATGCCCCAAAACGCATTTTTTTCTATGAACTCGCGATCTTCTGGTCAGCCAAAAACAACGCAAAGACACTTTTTTTTCACCCTCCATCCCCTTTCCACAATATTTTTTGCAACTGCAACAGTATTAGCATTTGTACTGCTTCGCGATTCTAGGTTCAACTTCCACTGTTACACACAGCGTGAAGCAATGCCTACTCAAAAATCGGCCCGGAAGTGCACTGCGACTTCTTGTGCGAAAGATTACAAAGCGCATTCACTCTAGCAAACCAGCTTCGCTGAATCGCCCAAGAGCATGCCTGCCTTTTTTGTTGTTTTGCTTTCCTTTTCTTCGTTCATGGTGGTTTGTGTCTGTTTTCAGGAGAAGGCTTGTGAGGCCCTGGAGCTGTTTGATGAACTGCTGGAGACAGAAGTGACCATCATTGTTCCGCACCTCAAG
The DNA here is from genome assembly GCA_018857735.1 of Alviniconcha marisindica. Lineage (NCBI taxonomy): Eukaryota > Metazoa > Mollusca > Gastropoda > Provannidae > Alviniconcha > Alviniconcha marisindica. The sequence goes on from JABMCL010000629.1 coordinate 680,919, forward strand.
CCCTTCCTTCAGTTCTGTCTGCAGGTAACTGTACCCAGGGCCTGGGGAACTGCACAGAGTTGGGGGAAAGACCAGTCCAGCGAAACCCTTTCAAGTCCACCCCGTGGTGGTCTTGGAAAAGGGGTTGATTTACGTACAGTTATGAAGGGATGGGTTTCAAAAAGGTGGTCTCCAAAGAGGTGATTTCTCATCAGGTGGCTTTTCATCAGGGTAGGCTCTTGTTAGGGCGGCTTTTCATCAGGGTGGCCTTTCATCAGGGTGGTTTCATCAGGCTGACCTTTCATCGGTGGTCTCAGCTGGGTGGTCTTCGTCAGGCTGACCTTTCATCAGGGTGGTGTCATCAGGCTGACCCTTTATCAGGGTGGTCTTTGTCAGCGGTTCCACTGTAGCCTATTCCCACTGAAGAAGGACATGATGTGGGGACATTTCTTTGTGTATTCTACGAGATGTTCAGCTTGAGTTTTGAATGCCAGATCACATGAATGCTTTTTTTCCCCCATGTCTGCTGACTGTTCAAGATGCCTATTGCTGGACATAGGTTTGTGACTTTATATGGTGATTGACTTGTGGACAGGTTGCTGGCAAGTCAGAGTTCACAGATGAGCTGCGGGTCAAGGCCATGTCCTTCATTGCGTCTCTCACCCGCTTGAAGAAGAAGGTGAGTGCATGAGTCAGTCTATATAGGCTCTGGCTTTTCCCCCCCATCTCTCATTTGTTTGCTATTTAGAACTAAAACTGACCTGTGATATTAGGTATAGTTTGATCACAAGAGCATAATTATATCATATGGCGCTAATGTCTTTCCTGTTGTTAATCACTGCATGCTTGGTCACAGTTTAAAGAATAACAGTCATCAGACTTTTCCTTCAGTAGACAAAATTCCATCAACTGATGAGTATTAGGGGTCGTTCTTCAGAAGAGAGATGTGTAAATGTGCAAAACTACATTTGGACACTTTGTAGAGCAGTGTTTTGGTGAGAGATTTGTGAATTTCCTTCCAAAGTGATATTTTTTAGTCTGATGTCGGTGAATGGGTCTCAGTGAGTGAATGAATGCAACTGCGTAGAACAGATACACATCTACACAGCAGCGCTTCATCTGACACTTGGTATCCTGCTGCAGGCAGTGATAAAGAGCCACCTGGTGGAACCCATGCTGCACATGCTGCTCCCCATCATGTGCTCCGAGGAGGAGGAGGAAGAGGAGGAGCCCGAACCAGATGCTGAATCGCACACTCCTCCACAGTATGCACTGCAGGTTGGTGACAAGTAGGCGCCGCTTCTCCTGGGGTCAGTGTGAAGATCAGCAGAGAAGTGTCTGTATATAGTGTGTCAGCAGGGTTCGCACGGTCTTTGAAGGTTTGGGGAAATGGGATAAGCTTTTCAAGGCCTTGGAAGTCTGGGAAAACAGTGGGGTCTGTGAATTTTATGGTCTTCAGAGCGCAAGGGAAAAAGTATCAGCTTATCAGTCAGAAACTGTTTTTCCCCAAACCAAACAGTAGTTGCTGGGGTTTTTTAAATCGTCATGCAGAGTCACAAAGAAGGCACTGCCTATCGGTTTTGACAGATAGAGTGCGTTGGCCATTAGCTCCAGTAGGGGTTGCGCCCCTTTACCAGATGTGCAGAAGAGTTGCGTACCTTCGTGTTGCTTTTCCATGCCATATTGCAAAGGTTTGTGAAAAGTTTGTGAATTTTGAAAATATTTTTCTGTACCAACCCTGGTCAGTCAAGGGACCTGTTCTTGGTCTCCTCTCATGGTATATTGGCAATATGTCCCCGGTTCTGTTGGGCTGACGGTGTTTCGTCAGATCTGTTAGACTGACCATGTGTCCTCTGTTCTTTTGGACTGACAATGTGTTCTCCATTCTGTTGGACTGACAGTGTGTCCCCTGTTATTTCTCAGTCCTCTTTACCTTAGTATGGTGTGAGCTTATGATCCATTGATATATTGCTGTGCAGTTGTGTATTTCTTTCAAATACATTACATCAACCTAACTAATAGGAATTATCTCCCTTAGACCAAACACCTAGCTGCATTTGGGTTCCCAAAAGAGTGGTCTCCCTGAGACATCAGGAGGGTGTCCCCTGTATAAACCCAAGTGAAGCTTGAACATTTGCCAGTTTGTTTTTGAGCTCAACCCAATAAAGGAAAATAATTTTGGGTTTGGGAACCCGAATGCAGCTATGTGGTTTGTCTAATGGAGATAACTCTTTGTGGGACGTTTGATCTGTTAGTTTTTTATCATTTTCAGTTAGTGCTGTGGACCCCCCCCCCCCCCCCCCCCCCCCCCCCACACACACACACCCTCCTTCTCTAGTCTGCATGTTCACCATCAGTTCTATTGCACATCACATGAACTGTGTGTGATTACAGGTTCTTGACACCTTGGCTCTCCATTTGCCTCCAGAAAAGTTCATTCCCAAACTGGTAAGCTACCAACTATTTTTTTTATGAAATCTTAGAACAGTGTCCACACATCTGATGTTTTCATTGTTTGTATTCAGTGTTTTAGAATTGTTGCGGGAAGAGGGTAGGGGAGATAATTTTTTAGCGTTGACTTTGCCTGTATGGTTTTTCTTCTTCTTCGCTTTGTGTACTTTACTCACGCACAGTATCCCGCAGCGTGAATTTAAAGCCTGGGGTATGTCAGAATATAGCCATGCATGCTTTGCCCACTGCCAGGAATTTCTTCCTTGTATTTCCTCACTTTACTTTTTCCCATATGGACCCATGGAATAAAATAGTTCACCCTGGTCATAGTCAGAAGCAATTTAAGCAGGTGCCCAGGTGAATGCCTACAGAATATAGATACATGTGTTATTGTGCATCAGTAAATAGATGGATGATTAGTTTTTAATGTTGTAACAGTGAACTAGACAGACGTGTGATTTAATCAATTAGTGTGTTGTGTTTTGAACTGGTGTGAATGAATTTTGAATGTGTGATTCATCCCAAGGTGACCCTGTGCAGTTCACACTATAATCCAAGAACTAACTAACTAACTCGGACACAGTGCTACATATCAATAATGGCTCAACATATGTCTTCCTTTACTTTCCGATTGCAGATGCCAATGGTTGAGAAGTGTCTGACGAGCGAGAAGGCTACGGAGCGTCGTGCTGGCTACCTGGCCATGGCGGTTGTGGTGGAGGGATGCGCCGACTATGTCATGAGCAAGTGAGTCCAGGGGCCTGCTAATAACCAGACCGAGGACGAGCAGAGTGGGCTTGTATTTATTTATAGAATTTTTTTTCATTCATCTTCACTCTCTTCTTTTACTCATTTGTCTTCACTCTCTTCTTTTACGTAAAAACTGAAAACCCATCTCTAGTTCTCTGCATATTTGTTGTGTCTCTGGGTGGGCATGTGTGTGTGATGAAATGAGTGTATCCTTATGTCTTTGTAAGCGCTCTGGGCTCTTACAGGATGGGGCTTCATAAACTATTATAATTATAGTATAATGACAATAAAAGTGACTTACAGTACCCAGGCACAATTTTTTTCACTCCAACTGATAAACATACTTTTTTTTGTCAGGTTCACTCTTTCCACATTTTAAGTGCAGTGAGCATGTTGCTTCAGTCTTGATTTTGGATGCACTGCACAAGTTGGCATGAACAGATTCCTGTGTGAACTGGTCTCTATTGTAGTAATTGGTAAAAAAAAAATAAAATTAGGAAGTGGTTGGCAGCAGCTGTAAAAGTGTTGATGATGCAGTGTTTCATTATGGACAGCCTGATGATACATTTCATTATGGGTAGGCTGATAATACAATGTTTCAGTATGGGCAGCGTTCTGTTGTGCACACCCTGATGATACATTTCATTATGGATAACATTTTGTTATGGGCAGGCTGATGATATGGTTCATTATGTGCAGCATTTGGTATGGGCAGGCTGATGATCAAATGTTTTATTATGGGCAGTGTTTTGTTATGGGGCAGGCTAAAAGGGGATATATTTTCATTATGGGTAGCATTTGTTTATGGGTAGGCTGATGATACAATGTTTCATTATGGGCAGCATTTTGTTGTGGACAGCCTGATGATACATTTCATTATGGACAGCATTTTGTTATGGGCAGGCTGATGGAAATTTCCTTAGGGTGCAGCATTTGGTATGGGCAGGCTGATGATCAAATGTTTTATTATGGGCAGTGTTTTGTTATGGGCAGGCTGATGATATATTTCATTATGGGTAGCATTTGGTATGGGCAGGCTGATGATACAATGTTTCATTATGGGCAGCATTTTGTTGTGGACAGCCTGATGATACATTTCATTATGGGCAGCATTTTGTTATGGGCAGGCTGATGGTACATTTCCTTATGGGCAGCGTTTTGTTGTGGGCAGGCTGGTGATACAATGTTTCATTATGGGCAGCGTTTTGTTATGGACAGTCTGATGATGCAGCATGTTTCATTATGGGCAGCATTTTGTTATGGACAGCCTGATGATGCAGCATGTGTTTCATTATGGGCAGCATTTCGTTATGGACACCTGATGATGCCGCATGTGTTTCATTATGGGCAGCGTTTTGTTATGGACAGCCTGATGATGCAGCATGTGTTTCATTATGGGCAGCGTTTTGTTATGGACAGCCTGATGATGCAGCATGTGTTTCATTATGGGCAGAATTTTGTTATGGACAGCCTGATGATGCAGCATGTGTTTCATTATGGGCAGCGTTTTGTTATGGACAGCCTGATGATGCAGCATGTGTTTCATTATGGGCAGGCTGATGAGTGCCATGCTGCAGAGTGTGTGTCGAGGATTAAACGATGCGGAGCCAATGGTCCGAAATGCTGCTCTGTTTGCACTGGGCCAGTTCTCTGAACACTTACAGGTATGGACTGGTCAGACATGTGTTTGCTGATGTATTGTTGTCTCCTATGTGGCACATCAGAAGGCTATAGGTCATTCACATTCAACTTGCAGCCTTTTGGCAGATATGGGTGTGGCCTTCATCTGTTTCATGGATGGGTGTGAGCATGTATGTGTTCATGTTGCATTGCTTGTTTAAAAAGAACGCATTGTATTGTAGGTTAAGACAGCATTTGCAGGAGCACTGTAATATTGAACAATATTTTGCTGCCAGTGTATTTACTGCAGTCAAGTAGAACAGCTATACAGTTTGTCTGCTGCTTTGATGCGATGTAAAATACAGTTAGTGGGGTTTTTCTTCTCTCTCTCTCTCTCTCTCTCTCTCTCTCTCCTCTCTCTCTCTCTCTCTCTCTCTCTCTCCTTTTTCAACATTTCAGATTTCAGTTTTTATTGCTCTGTACTTTTTTTTCAGCCGGATATAACAAAGTTTGCATCCGAGTTGCTGCCGCTTCTGTTTCAATACTTGGGAAAGGCAACACAAGAGGCTGACAAAAATCCCCGTGGGTTGACCAAGAGCTACTACGCCCTGGAAATGTTTATTGAGAATCTCAGTAAGTGCACACACTCTGACACCAAGAACTGTTAATTTGGGTGGGTGTGCGTGCATGCATGTGTGTGTTTCCATATAATATCTCACGTAAATTATTTTGATAGGACTGTGCTCTACGTGTGTATAGAATATTGCATTTAGATTAATATGTGTCACATGAGCGTTCAGGACATTGATGAACGCATAATAAACGTACATTATTATTATTATGTTACAAGAAGAATCTTGGCAGGGCATTGATGTTCTTGTCCTTGTGACTTGTTCCATGTGTGCATGGAAGTAACGCCGATGGTCTCGCGCAGGTCAGGAGATCATGCCGTACCTGCCGGACCTGATGAACCACCTGCTGTCTGTGCTGAAGACCTCCACTGCCGTGCGACCGCGTGAGCTGGCCATCAGCGCTATTGGAGCAGCTGGTATGTGGGGTCTTTTTCTTCCCTCTTCTAATGCAGGCAGTGCACGTCCCTTACAAAATAAATGTCTGACATCCAGTTGATCTGATCTGAGGTAGTGATGTCTGACATCCAGTTGATCTGATCTGAGGCAGTGATGTCTGACGTCCAGTTGATGTGATCTGAGGCAGAGATGTCTGACATCCAGTTGATGTGATCTGAGGTAGTGTTGTCTGATGTCCAATTGATGTGATCTGGGGTAAAGATGTCTGACGTCCAGTTGATGTGATCTGGGGCAGTGATGTTGTTGGACAGCCTGATGATACAGTTGATGTGATCTGAGATAATGATGTCTGACATCCAGTTGATGTGATCTGAGGTAATGATGTCTGACATCCAGTTGATGTGATCTGAGGTCATGATGTCTGACATCCAGCTGATGTGATCTGAGGTAATGATGTCTGACATCCAGCTGATGTGATCTGAGGTAATGATGTCTGATGTCCAGTTGGTGTGATCTGATGGAGTGATGTCTGACGTCCAGTTGATGTGATCTGAGGTAGTGATGTCTGACGTACAGTTAATGTGATCTGAGATAGTGATGTCTGACTTCAGCTCTGTTGTTTGGTGATGGGTTTCAGCCACAGCAGCCTGTGAAGGGCATGAAGCCGTACTTCCAGGAGATCATCGAACACTTCCGAGGCTACCTGATATCAGCAACAGAAGAAGACACCAAGAAACTACAGGTGGCAGCAATAGGTAAGCACTAGACTCTGCTTCGCTCCGTAAAGTCTAGTCAAGCTTGACTCAGCTGCACTGCATAAAGTCGAGCTTCACTCCGTAAAGTCAAGCTTGATTCAGCTGCACTGCATAAAGTCAAGTTTCACTCCGTAAAGTCAAGTCACGCTTGACTCAGCTGCACTGCATAGAGTCAAGCTTCAATCTGTAAAGTCAAGCTTCAATCCATAAAGTTAAGTCAGTAAGTAAGTAACTTGGTGTTTTACGCCCAGTCAACCATTGCGGATATATCAGGGCAAAAAGTCAAGTCAAAATACTTTCATCATCCCTCACAGGACAGTTAACTAACCACTATGGCTCATTAATTTAAAACGTGTAAAACGAATATGAAAAGGAACACACAAAGCGTAATTTGGAATAATGTAATAATAATAATGTACATTTATCATGCGTTCATCGACGCCCTGAGCGCTCACATGATACATATTAACCTAAATATGATATTCTATACACATGCAGAGCATAGTTCTACCAAAACAATTTATGTAAAGTATTATAAAAAACTAAACAAAACAAAAACGCACTACACACACACACACACACACACACACACACACACACACACACACACACACACACACACACCCCACACAACACACACACACACACACACACACACTGACTGTAGCAACAGCAGTAGACATACTGGACAAAATTCCAAAGCAAAACTGATATTTCCTTGCCATTTTTCAGACACTCTGGGGGTGCTTGCTCGCAACATCGGCAAGGAAACCTTCATGCCGCTGGCCACAGAGTGCGTCCAGTTGGGCCTGGGGCTGCTGGAGAACGCTGATGACCCGGACCTCCGCAGATGTGTGTAGGTGTCACAGGCAGACCTGCCTACCTTTCCGGTCTCTCCGTAATATTTCCGGACAGACACCCCGAACTACGGCATTCCGGAGACACGGTCAAACTTTCCGCTGGCTGACCGAGTCAGCCAGATTTTTGTTTTCTTCCCCCCTCCCCTCCCCCCCTCGCTGAACTTGTATTAGTTCGCTTGCACCGAAGCATTTGCATAACTTGCGCATGCGTAGTGTCAACTGAAAAAGTCTGTAGTTCGTTTCGTCTAGTTGCAATCCTATTTGCATGAGCCGATCCATACGTTTTACGTTCCCGCTTCCCGTCTGAGCTGGATTTGAAAATTTCGCGAAACGTGATGGCGAGTAAGAGAACGAGCGAAGTGCCTAGCCGAGACGCCAAGAAGCCAAGGATTTTACAGAAGTTTCTACATTACAATTTACAGCAATAGTGTTGATAGAAGTAGAAAATATTAGGGGTAATGATCACTGAACATCTTGATATAAAATTCAGTTACGTGACGATGTGATGCATTCCTGACAGAATCCTTAAATTTCCTGAGAAGTCATGTTTTTGGGCCCTAGTTTCCTGAAAGGGCTTTTTATGGGTAGGCAGGTCTGCACAGGGTTCGCATTAGCTGGTCATTTCTGGTATTTTACCAGATAGGAGCATATGCTGGAAGTAAAATCAGCAATCGTCAGATGTACCAGCTGTTGTTTCATTTGACCAGTGGTAAAAAGCAGCAACAAGTGCAGCACAGTGACTCATGACAGAGTGTGTGTGCATGCATGCAGATGTGTGTGTGTGTGTGTGTTTAAGGTGGGGAAGGGAGCTGGGTGTTTGCTAGCACAGCTCTGGCAGTGGTAAGGACTGCCATGTATCTGACTGGTTACAGTGGTTATGTGACTGATTTCCATGAACCACTTTCACCTCCATATAGATGTCACACTAGTTTGAAAAATGTCTAGCACAATCACTGGGTGTCAGATGCCAGGATTCTGCATGAGAGAGAAAGAGAATAATACAAAATGGGGCAATTCAAGTTAACATTTCTTTATCTGGTCCTGACAGGAACCACATCTCTGTGATGACATGTTTGACTGTGTGCAGGTATGGCCTGTTTGCGGCACTCTCTGGTCTGGTGAAGCAGGATCTGAAACCTTACATGGAGAAAATTGTCCACTATCTGCTGCTCAGTCTCAAGTCTACAGAGGGAGTCACAGTAAGTGAGAGTGTTGTACTTGTTCGATGCCTCTCCTGCAGCTGTGCCTGTTGTGCAGCGGTAGCATTTAATTGTCGCTTGTGTATCGATCTCTCTTAGTCTTACAGTTTTCTACAGAGACAGCATTTAGTTGTCACTTACAAAGTTACATATCTGTCTCTCTTCAAATCAGAAATAGCATTGAGTCGTCATTTACGTATCAGTCTTTCTTCCAGTTTCCGACAGAGGTAGCATTTAGTCATCATTTATATATCGGTCTCTCTTCCAGTTTCCTACAGAGGTAGCATTTAGCCATCATTTATATATCGGTCTCTCTTCCAGTTTCCTACAGAGATAGCATTTAGTCACTTACATATCTCTTTCAATCCATACATAGCCCAAGTTAAAGGGGACCCTAGGTGAACAGCTGTCATGGTCCCTGTTCACTGGAATGCAGTAACTTCACAGACATTTTTCTGTCATCTGTGATCTACTTAGTAAGGACATTTGACAGTGGTAAAAACATGTCCCTCAGCACAGCCATTGGGTATCTGGCAATCTTGTCTGTGACATCAGGAACAGTGGAAAAGGCCAGTGTGTGTGGCAGAAGTGTGTATTATGTCAGGAACAGTGGAAAATGCCAGTCTGTGGCAGAAGTGTGTATTATGTCAGGAACAGTGGGAGAGGCCAGTGTGTGTGGCAGAAGTGTGTATTATGCCAGGAACAGTGGTAAAAAGGCCATCATGTGTGTGGCAGAAGTGTGTATCATGTCAGGAACAAATCATTTTCTGCTCTTTACTGAACCAACATGACTGTGCTGTGAAGAGCTCAGATTAAAACCAAAAAATGTTCATCTGTTGCCTAAACATTAAACTGGATAGAACAGCCATTGTCCGCATTGAAAACCTGCAAATTGAGATATTTGAACAAATGCCACATCTTCAGGCCAACTTGTCTGTTCACTTGTGGTGCCCTTTAACATTGAGTCTCTTTGCTTGGGGTCCCCACATTGAGTCTTCACTTGGGGTCCCCTTTAACACAGTCTCTTCACATGGGGTCCCTTTAACATTGAGTCTCTTTGCTTGTGGTGCCCTTTAACATTGAGTCTCTTTGATTGGGGTCCCATTTAACATTGAGTCTCTTTCCTTGGGGTCCCCTTTAACATTGAGTCTCTTCACTTGGGGTCCCCTTTAACATTGAGTCTCTTCGCTTGCGGTGCCCTTTAACATTGATGGCATGTCTTGTTGTATGTGTTGTGTTGCCAAGAGGGGTATTGAAAGAAAATGTGACATGGGCATGGCGCCTTTACACCAACACCTGAGAGCTAACTCTTCCTGTGTTCAGGCCCACTACAAAGAGGAGACGGAGCCCGTGGCCATCTTCAATGAGGAAGCGCTGCAAGATGAAGATGACATCCAGGACAGCGATGGGGAGGAGGATAGTGATGCTATGAAACTGGAAGGGTAAATGCACCTGTTGTGGTGGTTATGTCCATAGAAAATGCAAAAAGCTTACAGAGGCTGCTTTCACATTTTTAATATGTACACAGTACAGTTTGTTGTTCTGGGCTGAAAGACTGAGTGTACACTGTTCACTGGAATAGTAGAAACTGTTCACTGGAATAGTAGAAACTATTTATGAAAAAGGGATATAAGTGACACCTGAACCTGCGTTTTATTTTTTTGTATTTGGTAATGCATAATAGTCCAAATGCAGTGTTAGCAAAAGATGGAAGAAAAGCTTTTTGGGGATTTCTTGTGGTTAACATTTTGACTGGAGAAATGTTTCCCCAAATGTGATCATAGACTGACATTTTGGTTTGGATAATGCCCTGATGTCATCAGACATCGCTGTCTGGAAAGTGCATTTTCCACAGGGTTTGTGCTTGTTGGGTTTGGACTTGGGATACTGTGTTCAGGGTCAGTACAGCGTATGAAAGAACAGTCCTTTGTTTTGACATACTGTTTTCAGGGTCAGTACAACACATGAAAGAACAGTCCTTTGTTTTAATAGCTTGATACTGTTTTTAGAGTCAGTACAACACATGAAAGAACAGTCTTTTGTTTTAACAGATTGATACTGTTTTTAGAGTCAGTACAACACATGAAAGAACAGTCCTTTGTTTTAACAGATTGATACTGTTTTTAGAGTCAGTACAACACATGAAAGAACAGTCCTTTGTTTTAACAGCTTGATACTGTTTTTAGAGTCAGTACAACACATGAAAGAAGAGTCCTTTGTTTTGACAGCTGAAGCTGACGGTGCGCTGTAGAGTTTTGTGTGTGATGGCAGAATCAGCGTGGAGAACGCCTACCTGGAGGAGAAGGAGGATGCATGCTGTGCTCTGGGGGAACTGGCTCAACATACAAGGTGCTCGTTATTTGTTTATTGTTTGAACATGAAGTTATTTCCCTCCTGTTTTCTCTCTCGCCGCTGTTCTTCTTCACGAGATGCACGCAGACACATGCTGGTTTTGCATTCTGTTGAATTTACAGTGCAGCTGCCTCTCTGTTTAGCTGCCTCCCCCTCCTTCCCCCATCTGCTTTCCTCCCTTTTCCCCCTTCCCTCCTTCTCTTACCCCCAACCAAAACACTTGCCTATTGACTCTCATTACCATTCCTTCCCTAACATGTATGTATGCACAGTATGCTGCCTTGTGCATTCTGTCGATTATCAGCGGAGGGAACGCTTGAAACTGATAACCTGGTTTGTTCAAAGTCAGAATACTTTTGCTTCTGTGTATGAGCAGTAAGCAGGCTCAGTTGTATACCTAACACTTTCTGTTTTTTGCTTGTGAACACAGGAGAATCTTTCTCAGTGAAGACAAATTTGATATTCACATTTTGACCCTTTCGGTCGTGAATATCAGTAAAGTGTCTCAGGCAGGATCCAGAACTGGTTGGTGTTTGTGCGCCATGGCTTTGCCTTCCTGCCCTACACGGAGGTGTTACAACTGGTTTATACTTTGTTGGTGTTTGTGTGATGAAGCTTTGATTGTTGGTGTTTATGTGACACATCTTTGATTGTTGGTGTTTGTGTGACACAGCTTTGATTGCTGGTCTTTGTGTCACAGTTTTGCCTTCCTGCCCTACCTGGAGGCATTGTACACAGAGGTGTTACAACTGGTTTATATTTTGATTGTTGGTGTTTGTGTGATAAAGCTTTGATTGTTGGTCTTTGTGTCACACATCTTTGATTGTTGGTCTTTGTGTCACAGTTTTGCCTTCCTGCCCTACCCAGAGGCAGTGTACACAGAGGTGTTACAACTGGTTTATATTTTGATTGTTGGTGTTGGTGTGACACAGCTTTGATTGTTGATGTTGGTGTGACACAGCTTTGATTGTTGGTGTTGGTGTGACACAGCTTTGATTGTTGGTCTTTTGTGTCACACAACTTTGCCTTCCTGCCCTACCTGGAGGCGGTGTACGCAGAGGTGTTACAGCTGGTTTATGTTTTGATTGTTGGTCTTTGTGTGACACAGTACCTGGAGATGGTGTACACAGAGGTGTTGCAACTGGTTGGTGTTTTGTGTGACACAGCTTTGCCTTCCTGCCCTACCTGAAGACGGTGTACACAGAGGTGTTACAACTGGTTTATGTTTTGATTGTTGGTGTTTGTGTGGTACAGCTTTGATTGTTGGTGTTTGTGTGATACAGCTTTGATTGTTGGTGTTTTGTGTGACACAGCTTTGCCTTCCTGCCCTACCTGGAGACGGTGTACGCAGAGGTGCTGGAGCTGGTGGACTACCCAGCTGTGGGCATCAAGAAGGCTGCCATCGCCACCCTGGGTCAGCTGTGTCTGTGTGTCCACGAAACCTGCTCCAACACGCCCTCCGGTGATGCTGAAAATGGTGAGCTGTGCTCTGTAGGCCTTTTAGGAAAAGGTCAGACATCTGAAATCTTTTTGATGGATATACATTCTGTACATGTGCAAGCCTTCAGTTTTCATGTTTTGTTTTATCTTTGTGTAGGGATTGGTTTTGTGGACTGACTTGAGAAAGGGTTTATACATAGATATATGAGAGGTTTTGAAGTGTACGTTTGCCGAGATCGATTATCCTGAGGTGACTGTGCCATTGACTGGATGATAAAATCCCATTACTAAGTAACTTGCTGCTTCTTTTTTCTCCCTTTTGTTGTTGTTGTTGCTACTGTCCTGAGGTGACCCTGTGTGGTTGACAGGACTTTAAAATCCTGTTACTAACTCTTTTCTTTTTTGCACAAGCACATTATTATGGGGTATTTCTTCAGATAATGTGCATGCACCCACCATTACAGTTAGAATTGCTTTGCCTTCAGCCCTGAAGACAATGCTGTGCACGGTGGTGCCCAAGTTTCTGGAGATTGCCCGGCAGGACCAGGACCGCACGGTGGTGATGTCTGCCGTGGACTCCCTGCATGAGTTGCTGGAGCGCCTGGGGGCAGCTGTCCTGCAGGCCACCAACAGCACTGACGCCATCCTGCAGACCATGAAGGACATCTTCACTCACAAGGTCAGCGGAAAGGGCTTTGGGAACTTAGCATGGGCAGCAGTCTTTTTAAACTGTGTAAATTAAGCTTCATGTAGTCACAATGCTTGTGTGTTCCGGTGCCTGTGTGCGTGTGTGTGTGCTTAGAATAGTCTTCTACAGACAAGATTTTGCGCTTTACAAATACTGTTATCGTTATAAACAAGGTCTGTCTTACAAAGAAAGACGTCTGTCTGTGTGTCCACGTCAGCACCATGAATGATTTGGGGCTCAGCCTGCTGACCTGTGAACCTGTTGAGATGAAAGTTGCTATGAGGATTTCTTGGGACACAAGAGTCCTATGTACCTGTAATATGTGGAACACCTCTCCCCTAGTTAACACAGTAACGCTAAAGCAAATGATTTGCTCTGTAGGGTAAAGGGAGGGTGATATAACTGGGGCCCCATCTCCCAGGTATCACCACGGTCTACTTGTTAGCACTCTGACATTTGTGCCAGCAAACACAAGTTCAAATCTCAGTGGAACTTAAAACAGGTTTCTCCCTTCTCTTTTTTCTTCTTTTGTATTCATCTGCTGCGAACACCAACATCTCTAAACAGCTTTGTGAATCGGCAACACATGATGTGGATGTGGATGCAGAAACAGATGCACAGAATACATTTTATATTACATTGATGTATTACAATACATGCACAATCCCATGGTCTGTTGACCTGTGTTTAGGTGGCGTGTCAAGACCAGGTGTGTGTATGTGCACAACCCCAACATCTGTTAGCCTGTGTTCAGGTGTGTGTGTGTGTGTATATATATATATGGGTACAACCCGAAGGTCTATTGACCTGTGTTCAGGTGGCATGTCAAGACTGGGTGTGTGGGTGTACATACACAAACGCATCATCTGTTGACATATGTTCAGGTGGCGTGTCAAGACCAGGAGTGTGTGTGTACATACACAACCCCAACATCTGTTGACCTGTGTTCAGGTGGTGTGTCAAGACCAGAAGTGTGTGTGTACATACACAACCCCAACATCTGTTGACCTGTGTTCAGGTGGCATGTCAAGACCAGGAGTGTGTGTGTACATACACAACCCCAACATCTGTTGACCTGTGTTCAGGTGGTGTGTCAAGACCAGGAGCGTGTGTATGTGTGTGTATACACAACCCCAACATCTGTTGACCTGTGTTCAGGTGGTGTGTCAAGACCAGGAGCGTGTGTGTGTGTGTATACACAACCCCAACATCTGTTGACCTGTGTTCAGGTGGCGTGTCAAGACCAGGAGGAAGATGAAGACGAGCAGCAGGCGGAGTACGACGGGATGCTGATCGAGTCAGCGGGTGACGTTCTGCCCGTCATGGCCAGACTGATGGGGGGCCCCACCTTCTCTCCCTTCTTCGCCTCCTTCCTCACAGACCTGCTCAAACGATTGGTTAGTGTCTGCCTTGACCTCGCACGCTGGTGTTGTAAGTTTTTTTGCATCTGTTTCTGTGTGCTACATAACGCAACATTTTGACAGTGTTCTCATATCATGTTGCTCTGAACAGACATACGATAAAATAAAAACAAACAAAAAATTGAGGGTTTTATCTCTTCTGGAAAGATGTTTGTCTTTCAAAATTTGCAGTGCTGTTGCAAGCAACTTTTGTTGCTTGATTTTATGGCCGTTTTAGTTTTCACCATGCCCAGATGCTGAACTACTGCTGGGGCTATCTTGGACACTTTCTGTGTTTAATGTTCTGTTGACTAAACAGGTACTACATCATATACATCAGATGTCATAAAAACATGGTGCAGTGTGTGTGAACTCAGTGAGCTGAATGTGAATGCCTTTTGGGCCCAATATAAATTGACACTATGATGTGGTTGTGAAAAAATTGATTTGCAGCAGTGGTACATTTCAGAAACAAACAAGCTCAACAGCAGAGAAGTCCTTTGCGGTAGGCACGCTAGCGGAAGTGATTGAGTCGATCGGTGAAACAACGGTGGTGTTTGTGGACACCCTGTACCCAGTGTTTCTGCGCATGGTGAAGGACGAAGATGATGAAGTTCGCAGTAACGCTGTCTTTGCTTTGGGCATGCTGGCCGCGAATGGGGGAGACAAAATGAAAGCGTGAGTCTGGATTTGGATTAAAAAGCCTACTGGTACTGTGAGTCTGAGGGATGTTTTTTTCATAAATTTTCACATAATTATGGAACTGCTTCTGTGCTAATTGCTCAGTGTTAGCTTGTTTATTTGGTTACAGTTTTGGTTATTAATAGCAAGGCTAAGATATACTTTTTAACTGTGCATAAGATCAGCAGGGAACTTGCATTGCAATTTTGGATTTGAGCATTATAAGCTTCTTTTCAGACCGAAAAGCTGATGTGTCTGTTGTTTACCTTTGGGTTGTGTTCTTTTTTGAAGATGCGTCCAGTTTAACCTGTCCTTTTTTGTTTAATAATAAAAAACAAAGTGACTTGTAATACAAAAATATGCAGAGTGCATGAGACAAAAATGTATATGGTGGTGTCCTTGCAGCAGTCATTTAAGTGAGGTTGTAAACTGTGTTATTGTGTGTGAGAGTGCCCATGTGTGTGTGTGAGAGAGTGTGTGTGTGTGTGTGAGAGAGAGAGAGAGTGTGTGTGTGTGAAAGAGAGAGAGAGAGAGTGTGTGTGTTTAGATTTTGTGTTTTATGACTAATTTTACAGTTTTAGATGTATGTGGCCATGTCCCTGCTGCAGCAAACATTTATTAGTCATTTATGGTCTTGTTACACACAACTGTTTCAGTCGTCACCCGGACATCCTGAAGCTGATGCTGGAGATGATGGCTGGTGAGCAGAACGTGCGAGTGATGGACAACATGTGTGCTGCCAACTTTGCTGTGCGGGGGCCAAAAATCGGGGGGAAAAAAGGGGTTTTTGGGGGGTGGGACCAATTCGGCAAATCTGCCTTTGGAATACGTGAGACTGCACTCTTCCTGTCCTTGTCTTTTTTCTTGCCATCTGCATTCCCCCCCCCCCCCCCCACTCTTTTAATAAACAACTACATCATCAGTACATAGAGCCTGTAATATATTTAGTACATCTTGTTGTGGAAGGCTTGCACAATACTCACATTCTTCAGTTAGTACAGCCATTCAATGCACACTTTCTGTCCGGCTCATGTTTTTTGTTTTGTTTTCAGCTACATCTGTTTGAAATGATTACATAATTTTAATAAACTGTTATCTCTGATGCTGTTTCGTTTACCCATTCCTGAATCATAGATGTTCTATACCCGCCTCAGTAAGTTTACACTGTCTCTGGCCTGTCTGCAAATTTTGTTTTGAATAATAAAAACAACAACCAGAAACAGTATGTTTTGTAAAGAACCTGATTTGTGCAGATTGTGCCAACTGTGATCGGTTGTCTGCCCCTGAAAGAAGACTTTGAAGAGAACACCACAGTTTTCACCTGTCTTCTGCAACTCTACCAGGACAGCAATCCTCAGGTACCGTCTCTGTTGTGCTCTTCAGCACCTTTGCTGGTTTAGCGAACATAGTACAGCAGAACTGACTGAACATTCAGTCCTCTTTTTTTTCTTCTCTTTTTTTCTTCTTTTTCTGCCAGGCACATCATGTGGGGCGTTTATTCAAAACCATGCTTCCATCATCACAATATACCTCTCGCTCACTCATCCATTCACAAAGTAGTTTACCAGGACAAATAATCCAACAACAAAAACCGTCAAAAAACTAATTCTCAACACATACTAATTAACTGTATGAGTATGTCCTTGTTAGCTGTAAGAATATATAATTAAATTGTGTGTGTGCATATGTGTGTGTGTGTCTGTTTATAATACTTCGTAATATCAACAGGTAATCTTAAAATCATAGCAAAGTCATCAGTCCTTTTTGAATGAGGTTCATCTACTGACGTTCATACACAAACCTGTCATAAAGTTTGGTTACTTCATCCGGCACATACACAATTGAGAGGCTGTGTATGTGCAGGATGAAGTAACCAAACGTTATGACAAGTTTGTGTATGCATCATTAACAATAGTATTGGACACACCGGTCCTTGGTATGAGAATCTTTAGATGACTGTTGGAGACCTTGACTATTCAGTGAACAGTTTCCAGATTTTTTTGTTTTTCTATATATATAATTTTTTTTGGCAGGTCATAAGTCAGTTGCCTGCACTGCTACAAGTGGTGGCCAGTATTCTTGGAACTCCGCAGGCTAAACCAGGTACGGTTGTCTAAAACACGCGCACGCGCGCACATGCATATTGATTATGAATTCCTAGGGAAACTGCAAACACAAGCAGGGAAGAATGTAGAAACTACAGAAGGTTATGTTTTTATTGTTGTTGGGTTGTATGTAGAAACTACAGAAGGTTATGTTTTTATTGTTGTTGGGTTGTATTTTGTTCTTTCTCTTCTTCTTCTTTTTTTGGTGGGGGTTAAGTGAATCTTGTATATATCCAGTCTGTCTTTGCCTTTCAGTAGGTGGAGAAGGAGTTGTCACTTTCTGACTACCAAAGATTGTTTCTGTCCGCAGACATTCAGAAGATGCTGGTGCAGTTTGTGCAGAGTGTGAAGGAGAAATACCCTGACACCTACGACTCTGTCAAGACCTCCATGACCCCAGAAATGGCCAGCAAACTTGACCACTGCCTGACCATTGACATCAACTCCATTCCGGCCACCAATGGCTATGAGAAAGGATGCTGTTGAGCTTTTCATCTCTCCGCTGCAAAAGGGAGTGCAGTTTTTCTGATAGGAACTGCTTGGTGATTCAGCTCATCACCAGTTTTGCGATAGTTAAGGCTGTTACAGACACATGTGGCACACCTGCAGTAGTTAAGGCTGTTAGATAAGTGACACACCTGCAATAGTTATGGCTGTTACTGACACACCTGCGATAGTTAAGGCTGTTACAGACACAAGTGATACACCTGCGATAGTTAAGGCTGTTACAGACTCAAGTGACACACCTGTGATAGTTAAGGCTGTTACAGACACACATGACACACCTGCGATAGTTAAGGCTGTTATAGACACAAGTGACACACCTGCGATAAAGCTGTTACAGACACAAGTGACACACCTGCGATAGTTAAA
The DNA here is from genome assembly GCA_018857735.1 of Alviniconcha marisindica. NCBI lineage: Eukaryota > Metazoa > Mollusca > Gastropoda > Provannidae > Alviniconcha > Alviniconcha marisindica. Next base: position 699,100 of record JABMCL010000629.1, read on the forward strand.
GCTGTTACAGACACAAGTGACACACCTGCGATAGTTAAGGCTGTTACAGACACAAGTGACACACCTGCAATAAAGCTGTTACAGACACAAGTGACACACCTGCAATAGTTAAAGCTGTTACAGACACAAGTGACACACATGCGATAGTTAAGGCTGTTATAGACACAAGTAACACACCTGCAATAGTTCAGGCTGTTACAGACACAAGTAACACACCTGCAATAGTTCAGGCTGTTACAAACACAAGTGACACACCTGCAATAATTAAGGCTGTTACAGGCACATGTGACACACCTGCAATAGTTAAGGCTGTTATAGACACAAGTGACATGCTTGTGATAGTTAAGGCTGTTACAGACACACATGACACACCTGCGATAGTTAAGGCTGTTAGTGTTACAGACACAAGTGACACACCTGCGATAGTTCAGGCTATTACTGAAGTGACACACCTGTGATAGTTATGGCTCTTACAGACACATGTGACACACCTGCGATAGTTAAGGCTGTTCGTGTTACAGACACACGTAACACACCTGCGATAGTTAAGGCTGTTACTCAAGTGACACACCAGCGATAGTTAAGGCTGTTACTCAAGTGACACACCAGCGATAGTTAAAGCTGTTACTCAAGTGACACCTCAGCGATATTTAAGGCTGTTAATGTTACAGACGCAAGTGACACGCCTCCGCAGCAAGCCATGCAACAGCCAGCAGTCAGGCGTTATGGAGTGGCTCCATGGGCAAGATCCTAGTCGTACCATGTATCGTTGCTTAGCTGTGGCACAGCAAAGGCAACGCACATGAAAAGGATGCGACTGGTTCTATTTCATGCGGTGTGAAGTGCTCTTGCAGCCAGCCGCAGCACAGACAACAGTCAGCATGTGCTTGCAATGGCAGATCTTGTGAAGCTCTCCAATTCAAAACTGGCAAGAGCTGTTGACTCGTATCAAATATAGAGATCATGTAGAATACACATTTCTGTGTATACATTGCGATTGAGATATTGAAATGGCTGTGAGACAGGCTGGGAAGACAAGTGTGAAATTGTTGGGCAAGGTTCATGGGCCTTGCTGAACGCCTGTGCTTGAGCACTGTCATTCGGTCACTGTTGCTTGAGCACTGTCATTCAATCACTGTCACTTGAGCACTATCGCTTGAGCACTATTGCTCATGTGTGCAAAGGAGCTGTGGTAAGCCGCAGTAACACTGATGTCATGACACCTGTGGCGTGGCACCTGTGTCTGTGCTGGCTTTTAGTAGCATATCTTGTATTGTGGGGAGCGAAGAAAGGACTTGTAGCCTAAACTGTTATTGAAGAGATTCATGCAGTATTGTGCTGGATCAGGTTTTGCGGAAACATAATTTTGTTTTATCCATTTGATTTCATAGAGAATGAAGGAAGCACTTCGGGCAGTGCTGAAGCTGTGAAGGTTGTCTTCCCTGGCTCGGTTTTCAATCATCAGATGTTTCTGTAAGTAGACCGAATTCCATCAGTTGAGGAGCAACAGGGGTCATTCTCGAGAAGAAAAATGCACACAACTGTATTTGAGAACCTTCTAGGGCATGTTTTTGGTAAGAGATTTGTGAATTTCTATCAGAAGTGATAGAATGAGAGGTGTGGCTTTAGGGGCTGAAGCTCTGGTAGTTTAGAACAAATTCCACAAACTTGCAGTAAGGGCGGGCAGTTTCACTGTGGGTGAAATCCTACAATGTAAGCAGTTTGGCTCAATGTAAAGAAAATGGTGTGATATGCACAACATACGGCATTTCCCATAGAAGCATATTTTAAGAGATTTGTTGTTTGATGTGGTAGTGTTTAAAACACTGTATGTGTAGTTTTTGATTTGATAGTGTTTAAAACACTATGTGTAGAATGAACTGGAATTACGCAATATTCAAGTGTGACATGAAGCTAAAAAGTATGAATGGGGAGGTGGAGGGTGGGTGCATACACTACTCGTACAAAAACACAAATCCGCAGTTAAAGGTTTTAAAAGACATGTATGTGATTTTGACTATTTTTGCGCATAACAGATAGAAGTTGATTTTTGATTTTTATAGGCAACTCATTTTCAGGGGCATACATTCATTGTGCCATTCCTATATTTTTGCACATAGTTAAATGTTTCAAACGTGTTTTTTTAAAACTGATTGCTTTTATATTGTGCTATTCCATGCTTTCGAGCAGGCTCATGCGCTCCTGTCACATGTTGTTCTGAATGTAGCCTTTTACACCAGTTTACAGTGTCACTTTGTGCAAAGCCGCATATGTTGGGTGCATATGTCTTTAGCTGTAACCTGCACTTTTGGCAAAATGACCGGGATCTTTTATGTGCAACTGCTGTAATAGGGGTGAAACAGATACTGAAATAAGAGTGCAGAAAGTTGACCAAGGAGAAGAAAAGTCTCGAACCCTCGCCTTTCAATCACAAGCATGGTGCTTTACCACCAAGCTATCCCCACTCCCCAACAATACCAGATAAATTGAATCAGTTCTTCAGAAGTGTGGTTTATGGATGCATCTTGCTTGATTTTCGCAGGCACTGATGCGTTTTCTTTATCATTCCACATCACTTTTTTCACCTTCAGCTTCAGTAGACTTTCTGGGGGTTTGGCGTTCAGTGTTCGGCCTACCTCAGGTGATACAGGTATGCTAAAATGAAGAACTGATGCAACTCTGACTTGGTTCTGGTTTTACAGAAAAATAAAAAGGAAAGAGGATAATGCAAGGTTTCAGTCAAGTCCATTGCATTTGGAAGTGAACTTGTGTATGTCAAGACTAACCATCAGCTAATTTCTGTTTGTTCAGGTCATTGTCATATACTGGTGTGTTGAAAGGTGGAGGGCAGGGACTGTGTTATAACAGTTGTGCTTGCGAAGCTTGGGTAAAGTCAGCCATTCACGACAATCAGTCATGTACAGTCCATGATACACATTTTTTGTACACGCAATCTTGCAATTTGTCCATTTTTATTTGACCTGTGGCCTTTTTGACGGTGCTATGCATGTTTTGGGTTGCTGTGCCAGCGCTGTGTTGTGGTCAGCTTTGCCTGCTGTTCCTTGTTTCCTGGGTAGGGGGTTGGATCGAGTCAAGACAAGAAGATCCAAACACATCAAAGGTTCAAAAGAATGCTACTTGTAAGGACAAAACATGGCGCGCGAATTTTAACCCTTGTTTGTGAGATACAGCACTATAGAAATGACTACTATTGTTATTAATCCCCTTTATCAAGCCACAAAATGACACTTAAACAACAGTTAAATTGTGAAAAATTAGATGTAGAGCTAGGACACTTATCTGCATATGGTTGAGCTATGTTGTTTTCCTATCCAGGGTTTGGAAGAATGCACATTACGTTGTCCTTATCGCTAGCATTCTTTTTAACCTTTTATGTGTTTGGATCTTGTTTTAGAATGCTAGCAGTCATTCTTGTTTCAGATTTAAACAAATTAAAAAATCAAGACAAGAAGTGGATGTTACTGAGACCACAAAAATTTATGAGGTTGCTAGGCAGTCTACTAACTGATGTCAAGATAAGATGTTACTAAGGCAAAAAAGAGGATGCTGTCCATCAATCAAAAGGATTTTATCAAGACAAGAAGAGCACGTTAGTGAGACAAGAAAATGAGGCTACCTAGGCAAAAGAGGATGCCATCAGTCTACTGAATGATGTAATCCAGATATGAAAAGCGTATTACTGAAACCAAAATAATTATGTGAATTAATTGTATGAATCAATGGAGAGAGAGAGAGAAAAAACAAACATATTTTAATCATGCGATCAGTAACAGTGCAAAAAGAAAAGAGAGAAGGGGCAACTGGGGATGTTTAGAACAAAATATTGACACAAGATATTTTGATGTGGATGGTAACAATAACATGGATGCTGGAATTCTGTGTCTGCTGCTGAAAATGTAGAGCTATGAAAGGATCCCTCATTTTTATGGCTGAGGTGAATCAGAATGTAGCTTTGTGTGCTTCACATGCTGCCAGGGCTCTGTCTCCCTGATTTCCACAGTTCCTTTTATTTAATTCAACTTCCATTTTCCCCAGTCTTCAAACATGAAAGGCAATTTATGTCATTAAGAGTGCAGGCTGGGAGGGAATCAAAGTTATTTGTGGTTAGATGAATTCTCTCTAACCACATTGATGTGACCTTTGCTGTTGGCTGGCATTTAAATGCACAATATTTGTGAAGTAAAAAAAGATATGTGCTCGAGGTTTTGACCCCATGCACAGTAAACTTGGTCAAGAATCAGGGAAATGGCAAATGGCATCTTATGTCCTGTGTTTTATCTTGGAACAATGAGATTGGAACAGTACTTTTGTGTACGTCATTGCCCCAGTTGTAAGCTTTCCCACAAACCATTTGTATTAATGAGGTGGACGGCAGCAGGTCATGAAATTGAAGTGATTGGGCGCACCACTCACCTGGGACGGTGGACAATGAGCTACGGTCATGAAAGGTTACAAACTAAAAATGAAGTTAAATTTCTAAAGTTGCTTTCAATCTCATGACCTGCTGTGACATAACTCAGTAACAATGACCCCAAGTCAATGCCATGCCCAGTCATGCTTTTGATTTTGTGACCCAGTATGACCCCCCTCATAAATATTCTTAAGACTGGGAAATTGGGTCACCTTCATGGAGGAAGGCCAGTTGCAGAAGTGTTGCTACTGCCCCCAAAGTAGAGGGTTCTGCACTGCACCCTGAGCCTGGTTCACCCAAGTCACAGTCACACAGGCTTTTCATCTAGCCATCATTTCGCTGATTGTGACAGTCACAGGTTTTTCATCTAGCTGTCATTTTGCTGATTGTGACAGCCACACAGGCTTTTCATCTAGCCGTCATTTCACTGATTGTGACAGTCACAGGTTTTTCATCTAGCCGTCATTTTGCTGATTGTGACAGTCACACAGGCTTTTCATCTAGCCGTCATTTCACTGATTGTGACAGTCACAGGTTTTTCATCTTGCCGTCATTTTGCTGATTGTGACAGCCACACAGGCTTTTCATCTAGCCGTCATTTCACTGATTGTGACTGTCAGGTTTTTCATCTGGCCGTCATTTCGCTGATTGTGACAGTCACACAGGCTTTTCATCTAGCCATCATTTCGCTGATTGTGACAGCCATACAGGCTTTTCATCTAGCCGTCATTTCGCTGATTGTGACAGCCATACAGGCTTTTCATCTAGCCGTCATTTTGCTGATTGTGACAGTCACAAAGGCTTTTCATCTAGCTGTCATTTTGCTGATTGTGACAGCCACACAGGCTTTTCATCTAGCCGTCATTTCGCTGATTGTAACAGTCACAAAGGCTTTTCATCTAGCTGTCATTTTGCTGATTGTGACAGCCACACAGGCTTTTCATCTAGCCGTCATTTTGCTGATTGTGACAGCCACACAGGCTTTTCATCTAGCCGTCATTTCGCTGATTGTGACAGTCACACAGGCTTTTCATCTAGCTGTCATTTTGCTGATTGTGACAGTCACAAAGGCTTTTCATCTAGCTGTCATTTTGCTGATTGTGACAGCCACACAGGCTTTTCATCTAGCCGTCATTTCGCTGATTGTGACAGTCACAAAGGCTTTTCATCTAGCTGTCATTTTGCTGATTGTGACAGCCAACAGGCTTTTCATCTAGCTGTCATTTCGCTGATTGTGACAGTCACAAAGGCTTTTCATCTAGCTGTCATTTTGCTGATTGTGACAGCCACACAGGCTTTTCATCTAGCCGTCATTTCGCTGATTGTGACAGTCCCGCAGGCTTTTCATCTAGCTGTCATTTTGCTGATTGTGACAGCCACACAGGCTTTTCATCTAGCCGTCATTTCGCTGATTGTGACAGTCACAAAGGCTTTTCATCTAGCTGTCATTTCGCTGATTGTGACAGTCACAAAGGCTTTTCATCTAGCTGTCATTTTGCTGATTGTGACAGCCACACAGGCTTTTCATCTAGTCATCTAGCCATCATGTGACTGACTGACGGTCACACAGGCTTTTCATCTTGCCATCATGTCACTGACTGTGATGCTGTGACCAGCTACAGCTGCTCTGCTGGTTGGCAGCCCGGAACTCTCCTCTGTTAATGCCTAACAAGAGCTACAGTTGTTACAGAACTGCACCAGGTCACTTTTCTGCTGCTGTTGGTTTGTAACGTGCATGCAGGATCTTCAAGGGGTGAGCACAGACTATAGAGAGGAATGAGAAGGTTGCCTGTAGTTTAGGAGGATGCAAACTCCCAACCTCTTGCTGCTGCATCCAGTGCCTTCACCATGCAGCCCCATGTCGTTATTCTGGATCGCAGGTTTCTGTGCTGGTGTGGGATTTTCTTCAGGCTCAACTCACACTACAAGCAGAGATTGGGCTAGAAGAAGAAGAAATTGGGCTGGATTTCAGTTGCAAATGTCTAGCTTAGCTCCGTTTATACACATGTTTTGGCTGCTTTTGTGCGTGTTCAACCCAAGATAATAGCGGTCTTTTTCCACTTCAGTGCAAGTTTACCCTTTCATGTTATGAATTCTGAAGTCAGAATGTTTAGAATCAGAATGTTTCAATGCAGATAACTGCAGGCTCCAAGACAGTCTTAGATTTTATGCATTTACATAATGTGCCTTCATGGGATTCAGTTGCGAGGTGTTTTCAGTCAGTGCAATGCATCGTGTTCACTGTTACACGCTGACAAAATGATCAGTTACATCCCTTCTCTTACATTTAGATCTTGTTTAGATGAGGTGTGTTTTTCAGTCAGTCAGGGATGGTGGACCTGCTAAGTAAGTGTAAGACCAGTATACCATAACACACTGATCCAAGCACAAGGCAGTTGATGTGTGACTGCACAGTATCAATCTGTCATCTTCTGTTAGAAATAATCCACATGGGAAGTTGGTCTGTGTGAACTGAGGAGACTGTTGTGCGGAAGTTGTTGGGGTTGGCAGTTCAGTTCCCCTCATGTGTTCCTGTAGTTTGGGTTTGCTTCCCTCTCCTGCAGAGGTCATTTACCTGTCAGAACTTTTTCAAATGTCTTCTTTGTGGGAGAACAGCAGGAGGTGACTGTTGGGTCAGCTTTGTGGGAGAACAGCAGGAGGTGACTGTTGGGTCAGGTTTGTGGGAGAACAGCAGGAGGTGACTGTTGGGTCAGGTTTGTGGGAGAACAGCAGGAGGTCACCGTTGGGTCAGGTTTGTGGGAGAACAGCAGGAGGTCACGGTTGGGTCAGGTTTGTGGGAGAACAGCAGGAGGTCACCGTTGGGTCAGGTTTGTGGGAGAACAGCAGGAGGTCACCGTTGGGTCAGGTTTGTGGGAGAACAGCAGGAGGTGACTGTTGGGTCAGGTTTGTGGGAGAACAGCAGGTCACCATTGGGTCAGGTTTGTGGGAGAACAGCAGGAGGTGACTGTTGGGTCAGGTTTGTGGGAGAACAGCAGGAGGTCACCGTTGGGTCAGGTTTGTGGGAGAACAGCAGGTCACCGCTGGGTCAAGTTTGTGGGAGAACAGCAGGTCACCGCTGGGTCAGGTTTGTGGGAGAACAGCAGGAGGTCACTGTTGGGTCAGGTTTGTGGGAGAACAGCAGGTCACTGTTGAGTCAGGTTTGTGGGAGAACAGCAGGAGGTGGCAGTTGGGTCAGGTTCGTGGGAGAACAGCAGGAGGTCACTGTTGGGTCAGGTTTGTGGGAGAACAGCAGAAGGTGGCTGTTGGGTCAGGTTTGTGGGAGAACAGCAGGAGGTCACCATTGGGTCAGGTTTGTGGGAGAACAGCAGGAGGTCACTGTTGGGTCAGGTTTGTGGGAGAACAGCAGGAGGTCACTGTTGGGTCAGGTTTGCAAGCTGCTCTGTTCTTTGGCTGTAGGCCTGATCACTTTCTACAGCATACTTTGAGCAGCACATCTTTCATTAGAACAAATATTTATGTAGTATTCATTTTTTTGCATTAGTAACAGCATGACAACTACACATGATTGTAAAATTGTTGTCATCATAAGTCAAGCCCTCTGCGAGCTTTTTTTGGGGGGGGAAAGAATTAAAGATGATTTTTTAATGTGTACTGAAGTTGGTGTGGCTTTGAGATTGCCAGTGATTTGTGCAATGGGGTTGGTGTTTGTGAATCTTCACTCCAGAGGCCTACAAAAATGCATGTACCTTTTTTTAAGTTTGAAATTCATGCATGAGAAAATGAAATAATGTATGTGTCAGTCCATTGCATTGGTGCGCATACTTATTTTATGAAGCTGTTTATTTATTTATTGTTTATCCAGTCATCTGTGGTCTTGACTGATGCAAAGAAGAGCTTACAAGTCTGATCTGTGAAGTTGATATTGTGTTTTTTGTGTGTGTGTCCTCCATTCTCATGCTACAGCATTGAAGCCAGCTGTTGAAGTGTTTCAGGAGGATAAGAATCACATTACCTGCTCTCCCATTTGTGCAATGAAATTTAGACATTTCCCTCATTTATATCTGACTTCACCTTGAGTGCTGTGATAGCGTGTGTATGGTTTCCCCCCAAGTTGATTGAGTGTGTGTGCGGTTTCCAGAGTTGGTTGACTGTGTGTGCGGTTTCCAGAGTTGGTTGACTGTGTGTGTGGTTTCCAGAGTTGGCAGAGTGTGTGTGTGGTTTCCAGAGTTGGTTGACTGTGTGTGTGGTTTCCAGAGCTGATTGAGTGTGTTTGTGTTTTCCGGAGTTGGCAGAGTGTGTGTGTGTTTTCCAGAGTTGGCAGAGTGTGTGTGTGTTTTCCAGAGTTGGCAGAGTGTGTGTGTGTTTTCCAGAGTTGGCAGAGTGTGTGTGTTTTCCAGAGTTGGCAGAGTGGTGTGTGTTTTCCAGAGTTGGCAGAGTGTGTGTGTGTTTTCCAGAGTTGATTGAGTGTGTGTGTGGTTTCCAGAGCTGACTGAGCGTATGTGTGGTTTCCTGAGTTGGTCAAGTATGTATATAGTTTCCTGAGTTGATCTAGTATGTGTATGCTTTCCTGAGTTGACTGAGTGTGTGTATGCTTTCCTGAGTTGATTGAGTGTGTGCATGCTTTCCTCAGCGTATGGTTTCCAGAGTTGATTTGGCATGTGTATGGTTTCCAGAGTTGATTGAGTGTGTGTATGCTTTTTGGAGTTGATTGTGTGTGTTGTTTCCTGAGTTGACTGAGTGTGTGTATGCTTTTCTGAGTTGGTTGAGGGTGTGTATGGCTTCCTGAGCTGGTTGAGCATGTGTATGGTTTCCCCGAGTTGGTTGCTCAGATTTGAATACTGCCCATCTCATTTTACTGCTTTATAGTGGTTTGATGATACAGCATTTTTGTGTTTGGTGGATTGTACTTTGGTGTGTGTGTTTGGGGGGGGGGGGTTTTTAGGGGAGGGGGGCCTTGAATGATATATTTGCTTTTGTTGACTTGTGGTTTTAGATTCCTTTTCCTTTATTGGCATGTTTTATTACACCAGTCAGTACATTTTAAGTTGTGTGAAGTTCTGTTTTGACTGCTTTGCAAGTAGCGTGGTTGTGATAAGTTGGTGAACAGCACTCAAATCACTTCTACTTTCCATCAACAAAGATGACCTTTGACACAAACTTGACACTTTCACAAGGCTTTTTAGACTCGGCTGATGCTGACGATTTTAACACTTTTTGTGAGACGAGTGTGTAAAGGGCATCCATTTCAACTGCTTTGCTTGCAATGGGTTTAAAAAAATTAATATTACCACAGTAGAACTCAGGAGTGTGTGCCTAAACCAAAGCTATGAATTTGTTTCTTTATTTCTAACAGTACATGTATGTGTTGTTGTTTTTAAAATTTATAGTCCTACCGATGGTTTTACAGTTTCAGCTGTCAAGAGCAGGAACTAACCTTCTCAAAATGTTTGTTTGTTTGTGTGTCCAGTGGGTGGAAAAGATCATAATGGAAGTGTACAAACTTTGTTTTAAAATGCCCTGGTGATTTTATATTGAATTTAGAAAGCAAGGTTGTTGTTTTCCAGCACACCAAATGATCTGACAGGGATGGGGCATGCTTTCATTGCCCTGTGCCAACGCACAGAGAGGCTGCTGCACACACCTGAACATTTTGAGCTATGGTGGATCAAAAAAATGCTCACAATGAATGTAGTTTACACATTCTGTGTGTAAAAATCAGCAGGGCATTTTCAAACAAAATCCATATTTCATGTTTTTATTCTGATCTTTTCCAATGGGGTAGAGTTTAAAAAACAAAAAAGACAAACATAAACACATTCAGAATTCCTGATTTACTTGAATCATCAGTGAACTTGTACTGAAACTGGTCTGGTTTGGCATTCAGTCTGTACAAGTCCACTGAATTGTTTCCCAGTAAATGAAGACTTCTGAATGGGTGTTCGTGAGGTGTTTTTTTTCTACTTCTACTGGCTGCATAAAGCATTGAGAAGGCTAATTTCTTTGAAGTACTGAAGGTATTATTATGAGTTGTTGAAATGTTTTATTGAAGTTTCTTTGTTGATGTTCTGAACCTTGTTCGCCAGTTCTGATGGACATTTATTTTATTTTACTTTTTTCCGCAGGAATTTTGCCCTGAGCACATTGTCTTCTTGTACAGGTACATGCACACAATATTTGGTCAGTTTCTGTTTCAGGTTTTTTAACATTTTGTTTGCATTGAACATGCATCTCTGTGCAAGCAGAAGTCTGAGGCCATACAAGCACCGTGTTTGAACATGACATGTTGGAATTTTCTCGGTGCATCTTCCCCAGGGTTGTGTGCAGGGTTTGTTCACAATTTCTGTAACTTCATCAAGTTTGGACGTTCAGACAAAATGTTTGCTTTTGCCACTGCTGCTTATAATAACAACAATTACATCAAATTACACTATCTGTCTACTCATGATGCAGTTCTGTGGTGTGTAATGTATCATCTATTGTTCACAATGTGTATTCTCGTATTGCATAGTAATAGTGTTATTCTCTCTCTCTCTCTCTCTCTCTCTCTCTCTCCTCTCTCTCTCTCTCTCTCTCTCTCTCTCACACACACACACACACAACACACACACTTGCACACACACTATTTCATAGATCATAATGGTCTTCCAGATGCAATGTTCTAGACCAAAATACAATAAACAGAAAATATATCTGCATGCACGCACATTATTTCATACACAGATTGTAATGGTTTTGCAGATAATAATACAGAAGATTTCTAGTGCGCCCATCTACTGCACAAGGTGGGAGCACAGGGTGCTTCACAAAAACAGTAACAACACTCACTCCATCCTCCCCCCCCCCCCCCCCCCCCCCCACCCACCACACACACATCAAACCAGGGGTGCAATGCTCTAGTCAAATATACAATAAACAGAAAATACACCCAAAAAGCAATAAAGTGGTCAGAGGCTACAGTATCTGAATCCTACAGTCAGTCAGTTGACATTAGCCTTGCACTCATTCAAGCTGGTTGTGTGTCACACATACACATACTCGCACAGAAAGAAACATACACACACATGCACAGACACACACATACAAACACACACATACATGCTTGTCAGATAGGATGGTCTACGACCACCTCTACTCCATAAACAGCTGTGTTGTCAATTAAACACTCCTACTTTTTGTAGTAGTGACGCAGAACACACCAATTATTGTGAAGAGTTCCATGGAGCACATGGGCAGTGCATGTATTTTCTTCCATCTTCGGTGTGCTTGCAGCTAGCAAGCAAGTGAGAAAGACAATTAGATGTTAGTGACTGAAGCAAAAAAGTACCACATGCCCAATCAGTAGCAATCACAGAAAGTTTTTTACAGACAAATACACCTTTCTCCTCAAGGTAACAATTACCTGTGTCACACGCAGATTCTCCTGTGGTTGCTTGTCACAGCTCTACAAATCTGTTGAACTGCTCGCACCGCTTGTGTCTCGTGGCACACTCGTTCACAGTACTGGCCGTGAAATCTACCTGGTTGGCAAAAGCAATTTTTTCATCTCTCTTACGACTGCGGTAGCCTCTCAGCACAGCTGTGTGTGGGTTGTCCATGGCCTGGGGGTTGGCAGTCTTGTACTGAAACTCCCGTCGGGTGATGACTGGCAGAAGGCCTGATGGGAGAGGGATGAGGTCATTTCCTGTGTGGGGGTCAACAAACCCAGGGTTGGCCAGCCGGAGGGTCACAACATCATGAAGAGATTGCTCACGGGCGTCTTCCAGCTCTGTGATAATCCTGTGTGGATAGGTCTGGCCTGAAAGAACGATGGAGCTTGGATGAGGTCAAAACACAAAATAGGTTCAAACGAATACTACTTATTAGGACAAAACGAAACATGCAAATTTTCAGGGGAATTAATCCCCTTTACCAAGCTACAAAACGATACTTAACAATTAAACGATGAAAAATGAAACAGAGAGCTAAACCACTTATCTGTTTTTCGTTGAGCTGTGTTGTTTTCATGTCCAATATATAAGCTTGGATGAGAAAAGGTTCATCATGAAAGTTTTTGATGTATCAGGCATAGCCATATCATGTAGGATAGGAATGGTTTATGATGAAATACTTGCAAAAACACCTAACTGTACAAGTGCAAAGTCAGCTTGGATGAGAAAAGGTTTGTCTCAAAGTTTTGGTGTAGCAGGCATAGCAGTATCATGTAGGCCAGGAGTGGTTTATTATGAAATGTTTGCGAAGATGCCTATGTGCATAAGTGTTTGGTCAGTAAATTACCATCAGCATTTTATATAAATAATAATAATAATGTACATTTATCATGCGCTCATCAATGCCCTGAGCGCTCATATGATACATATGAACCTAAATATGATATTCTATACACGCGTAGAGCATAGTCCGACCAAAACAATTTACATAAAGTATTATACAAAACAAAACAAAACGCACTACACACACACACAATGACTAGCAGAAACTGGGTACTGATATTAGTTAGGATGGAAATGCTGTGAGAAGAGGAATCGTACAAATGTCTGTCTAAAAACCAGTTTCATCTGTGTATTCAACAGTCCCTTGCCTGGGTTCAGAGGGAATACAGATGCCTTTTTCCAGGCCTGGAAAGTTAAGGAAAAACAATTCTTCACCAAGGTCTTGGACAGTTTGGGAATTTCATGATTATGGTCAACAGATAATCTGCAGAAGGGAGATTCCGAAAGAGAAAAAATGGGAGGCCAAATGATGGATCAGTTTATTAACTCTGAGTGTTGAAACTGCATGTGTAACTGAGCAGTGACTTGGTCTGGGAAAATGGTCTTCCAGTTTGGAAATTTTGAGGTAAAAATCACATAAGAACCCTGCTCTGCTTCCCACGCTTAGCACACGATGAAATGTCACCGGTTTGCTCACCCAGCTTCACGCCAGCTCGGCGCAAAATGGAAGGCGCGCATTTCCACGGCTTGTGGATGAAGTCATCTGGCAGGGCAGACAACTCTGGACACCACTGTCTCACATAGTGTCCATTGGGGTCACAGGTCAAGGCTGCATCAACAGGGTGCATGACAAAGTTCCACTGGTCAAGGCCACTCATGCCTCCATTTTGCCACATCATGGCATTGATGGCCACATCAGCATCAAGCAATGTGTCCTGTTGGCAATAAATGCATGGTTATGGGAAATTGCGACACTGTGCAGTTGTTTACAAAACCTGACCGGACTGGCATCGTCTTTCACAGAAGACGCATACAATCCAGCAAGGTACAATGACAACTGTTGAATCTAATCCTGCATGCCACCACCATGTCTGTCCAATGAAAGGCATACAAAGATTCTACTTCACAATTGGACACAATCCCTCATACACCACATATCTGCCCGCTACAGTACCAAACCCAAATGCATGTCTTAAATCTATCAATTGAAGTGTCATGCAGTGGAAGCCCTGATGAAAGCCAGGCCACCTTCATACAGATTATTCTAAAGATCACTTTTCTGAAAATAATCGTGCTCATCACACTCATCAACTGATCGCATTAAGGATTTTATGTCACACTATTTTCCACTCTTGAGCAGACCTACTGCACTCCTATGTTTTAAGCGCATGCTGGATTATTTAAGTGGTTCCAAAATCTACCAAACTCTGATATGGACCTTTAACATGCATATATGATCTTTCAAAATGTGTCTACCTACAGGGGACCTTGGTTTATAGTACATCTGGACTTAAGTAGAGTGCACAAAACTTCAATCCAGAAAAGGTTTGGGGAAAATGATCTCTCATTTTTAAGATGTTGAAAGCTGTGAAAAAATGAATAATTCAACTGACGTTTTTGAAAGTCTGAGAATTTTTACCTCAGGTCAAAATGCCAAAGGCAACAACAAAACCTTTATTTTGACAGATACTAGCTAGATAACTTCATGCTTTGACTGATATTTAAAAATCATACTTATGAAAGGGCAATACATTGGTGTCTGAAATAATGTCTGCAGCAAAATAAAAGTGAGTATGTGAGTATCAATTTTGTCTTTGAATTTCGAAGAAAACAAAATGGTCTTGAAAGTTTGTGAAAAGTCCATGCATTTTGGACTCAAAAAGTTTGTAGGAAGCCTGGCATAAGATTACAGAACTTCTTTGTTGTTGACTTTTGGAATGGCTCTTCATCAGGGGTTCCCTGTAGTTTTTTGGCTTCGAAGCCATCCTCCGTCTTCTGAAAGTTCAACCCTTCTGTTAACACTTATGGTCATACCATTGCCATGCATTTAGCCAACGCTGGCGCCCTCTGCCTTGTGAAGATGTTAACCAACCTGGAACCAGCTGTAGCCATGGTGCCAGTGAAGGTGGAGGTAGGAGATGAGGAAAGAGGCAACGACATGGCGAGTGTAGTTGTTCATCCACCCCGTCAGCCACAACTGGCGCATTGCCGCGTCCACCAGAGGGTAACCCGTCTTCCCTTTTTGCCAAGCTTTCAGGTGGACTTTGTTTTCACTCCATCTCTGATCCTGTGAGGAAAAATTCACACCACACACACACACACACACACACACACACACACACACACACACACACACACAATGATGAGTGCCATGAAGCAGGTAAACTAGCCTACAAAAGCCTTATTTTTCAGTCTAACCAAGACTGATTTAGCAAGGTAACATATTCTACCAAGACAATCAATGGTCTCACGTGTGTACACATAGATTCTTTGACATCACAGGTTTATATAGCTCAGTTACACATTCATTTACCTTGGAAACGTGACACGTCTGCTTTCAGTCTGGCATCTTTATTTGCTTTGTTCAAATCTATTGTAACTCAGAGTTTGAATAAAATTGTTGGGAACTAATGACAATGAAAAGCAGATGAGTTTCATTTAAAAAAAAATTACACTGCAAAAGCAATCCTCTGCATTAAGGGTTACATCTAACCACACATGCACCCTGTATATGTGAATTGCATGAAGGGACATTATTAACTGGTGCATGATTGTATGGTGTACACTGAACGCTAAGCTAAGCTATCAGCAGTTTCACCATGGCACTAACCATGTAACAACCAAACAGCACTGTACCTAAATATAATGTTTTGATGGATATTCAAAAACTTGCCATAAAAGGCTACAGTCACTCATTAAGAATCACATGCGACAACAGTACAATGAGTCTGCTCGAGAGCAGAGAACAGCGCGATAAAACAACAACAAATATACTCAGCAGTTTTTCAGTCAATTTATGGTCAAGTTTGTTAAAAACAAGTCAAACAAAAACTGATGTTTGCAAATCATGAAAACATGGCCTGCCATTTCATGTTTGGTAGTGTGTGTGTGATGCTACAAACAAGGTTGATGTGTGGCAGAACTATCAACAATGCATGGCAGAGATATCAACAATGTGTGACAAAAATATCAACAATGTGACAAGCCAACCCTTTTCTGGACCTCACTGGTAAAGAGCAAACTCAGCTCTCTGACCAGCTCAAACTCAAACCTAAAAAAGTACTTGTATAAATATTGAAAGAATAACCATACGAAGCCTGCAATAAAATATTTGTACTTCTCAACATGTTCCCGGCCAACTTGCTTCTCACTTTGTGTCGTCGCCCTTATATAACCATACCGGTTGACTGGGCATAAAACACCAACTTACTTACTCACTTGGTGTCCCCTTTAAAACCAAAGTCTCAGTCAGTTCAGTTCAGTTCAGTTCAGATCAGTTCAAGATGGTATCTATGCACTTGGAAAAGCCCATATGCGCTCCACCCAGCCTCTCAGAGGTTTTCCCAACGTTGCCTCTGAAATGGTTCCAATGTTGATTGATGATAGCCCTCTCTCACCCTTTCAAGGAAGATCATCTATTGTGTCACCTGGACAGAAGCTCTCTTTACCTGGTAGTGGACCCTCATGGGTTTACTGGGCATGTCAGGAAACTTTGTCAGCAGCCAATAGGAGAGGTCTCGCCACGCCAGCTTACGCAGAAACTTGGGTGACCTGAGGCCCTGGGCATGCCGAAGCACTGCACGGGGGCTGACCTGAATATGAGATACAGATTAAGTGAAACTAATTTTCAGTATGGATACAGACACAAGTGTATATATATATGGTTGTTTGTTGACTGCAAATAAGGTGTTTTTGTTTTTTGTTTTTTAAAATAAATCTCTATATGTTGGTGCAACTTGCTGATACACATTGTTAGCATGATAATTGTAAGATCAGACTAATATCGCTTATGTGGAAAGACTTTAAATTAAAAAAGAAAGCAGACGAAGGGGGCTGACCTGACCGAAGTGAAGGTACGGAGAAATGCGACTTGTGTTCAGCATGTCTGCTCTCCCAGACTCCTTCTCATAGTTCCTGATGCCTGACAGAAAGTGTGTAAATGATTTCATAGACCTACAAGATGTATCTATCTGAATACTGTTGAAAAAAATCTGAAACAAGAATGACTGCTAGCATTCTAATACAAGATCCAAACATACACGTCATTGTCATGCGACCATTCTTCCAAGCACTGGACATAGCTCACCCCCCAAAATATAAGTGGATTAGCTCTCCATCACATTTTTTTTAATTTTTTACCATTAAATTGTTGCTTAAGTGTTGTTTTGTAGCTTAATAAAGGGTATCGATATCCAAAAAAATTGCATGTTGTTTTGTCCTAATAAACAGCATTATTTTGAACCTTTTATGTGTTTGGATCTTGAATACTGTTGAATTATACACAAACAAAAGTATGTGCCTCGATAAGTTCAAAAGTGAATTAACTGTTACTCACATGTGTTACACTTGGAAAAATGCAGAAATAACAAACTTCAGACAAGAAAATGTGTTTTGACCACCTGTTGTGGGTTTTTTGTGGTTTTGTTTTTTTGTTTTTTTCCTCTCCAAATATCAAAAGATTAACTGATTCATGGAACTGTCCATCACCTGATCAATTAGTCTAAAGATCAATGATGCCCTGTACCTGTCAAGAATGATGTATTTAATTACCCCCATCGACAAACAGCTCCAGGGCATTCCATGCTCCATCCTCCGAAAAGTCCCAGCTTTCCCTGATCCCTCTGGCCCAGTCAATCTGGCACAACAACAAACATGTGATGCATGTGGAAATTGATACTGACCTGTGTTGGTATACTTCCAATGGTAAAAATATATAATAATATGAAAACAACTTTATTTTCACATAGCTCTCTCTTGTTTAAAACTAGCGTATCCTTTACTGGAGCGTCCCTCTGGAACTTCTTGCCTCAAAACATAAAATCCTGTATTTCTCTTCCTTCTTTCACATGTAATCTGCACAAATATATGTCTGAGAATAACCTTTCATCAAATTTGGATGGATTTGTTTAAATCACATGTTTGCCGAAACAAATTGAGAGTGGTAGACATGTATGCCCATGAAAGAAATTTAATTCTGATGTTTCTGCACATTTGTAGGAACTCTGTGAACTCTTTGAGGATGAACCTCTGGTGGAGTTTATGTACCTTGTATTTACATGCATGCCAGGTGAGAGTTACCGTAGGCGACTCAGGTCTTTGTTGTTGTACTTGTGTTACGTATTTTGAGTGCTAATTAAGTCCCTTGTGTGTTGATTCTGTGAACTCTGCTTATTCTGCTTATTCTCTCTCTCTCTCTCTCTCTCTCTCTCTCTCTCTCTCTCTCTCTCTCTCTCTACACCCCCCCCCCCCCCACTTCTCCCAACATACACATACATACCTGCATGTATATAGGGATGCTAGTACTCAGATATACACACAGGCACATCCACACACATTTACACCCACACAACCACCACCAGCCTGGCCCACAACACAGACAGATAGACACACACACACACACACAAAGAGCATATTTTTCACAGGATCACGTAACAAATAACAATAACAATAACAATATACTTTACTAATCCCAGTGGGAAATTAAAGCTTTCATTCGATCGCAAAACAAAGAACATATCTCAATAATTCTAAGTCATGAACCACATGCACATACACACTCTTAGACATACGCCCCCTTTCTCTCAATCTGCATACACTAATACTTAGTAACACTAACAGCTAACCTGAAATTACCTGGAATAATGCTTTTTCAGTGTCAAACCAAAATGTAAAAACTCTCAAATTAAATTAAAATCATTAGGTTCACACAACCCTCCATTAGAAAGTTATCATCCTCAACAGATGTCTCAATGCATGCACACACTCAGTTAATGACTGGTATAATTTTCATTAAAAACTTACAGAGCCGAGGGTAAAAATGAGGTAAAAACATACTACTGTCCCGTCTTTGCGTTGCGGCAGTTTGGACAATCCCAGCTCCTCCAGCAGTTGACATTGTGGCATGGATGCAGAGGCCGGGAGGCATGGAGGTTTGTCCACGGGGAGACCAATCGGCTGTGTGGAGGACCGTCGACAACATTCCATGAAGTGCGACACTGATCCAATGCCTCGCAAGCCTGTGGATTCTGTGCTGACAGAATCTGGCTGGTGGAGTAGATAGGAGTTGAACCGCCGGACCTCAACACCTGAAACCACCAGTCATGAGTGAAGCGGTAGGTTTTTTTTATGGTTTATATCTCACAGAAGTTACACCACGTCACCTGCAAAGGAAGACTGGGTTCGGTTCAGTTGTGTTGTCTGTTGACATATTGGGGACAAGCTGAGACCAATGCATGAGCATGGTTCAATAAATCTTTACGTCCCCGGAAGCCAGAAGGCTCGTTAGGACAGATAGCCCAGGATGGCCACCTCGACTCTCACACAACTCCTGAATGGGTTCTGTCAGGTATTGCACTTATACTAGTTATATATATATATATATATATATATATATATATATATATATATAGCATCAAGATCAAAATCAAGAAATGCAACTTAGAACTACAGCCATCTTCTTCTTCCGTAGAGCAGCCAACATCATTTTGTTGATGGTTCTGTCGCTACTGAGGAGGTTGCAGAGATTTGGGTCATTTTTGTGGTATATTTAGTGAGCGTGGGCAGGGGAATTGGGGGTGGGGTGGGGGGCGAATGGGGCAGGGTATGGGATGTTGGAGGGGGGGGGGGGGGGGGGGGGTTCAGTGTGTTTACAGGAACGAGTTGAATCTGGACTTGAAACAGTCCAGTGACTCAGCTGTCACGACCTTCTGGGGCAGGCTGTTCAAGTCTGGTGTGGTCCTGGGGAAGAATGACATTTGTCTATACTGTACGTGTTCTGGTGTTGTTTTTTCTCGAGTTCAGTCTGCTGCCTGATGGTTTCGGCACATTAGGTCTACACGTGCTGCCTATCAAAATTTCTAAAACCCACCTCGGGACTGAAGGGAAGCGGAGATCTTGTCATCCTTGGCAGCCAGGTACGGTTCGTAGAGATTGTTCATCACCACACACCCCGCGCCCACCTCTGACACCAGTGACAGCATCTCCCTGTGACTGTCCTGTACTTTACCAAACACGATCCTGTTGCCGTATTCTTGCTGCACAGCTCTGTTCAGCTCACTTAGCGCAAAGTGCAGCCAGTATTTTGTCGCTCCTCCAGCAGCCAGAGGGGCTTCTTCATCCTCGCTCCACAGGAAAGTCAAAATGACGGAGGCATTGCTTTGAAAGGCAGCCGTCAGTGCCGGATTGTCGTACAGTCGCAGATCTCTCCTTAGCCAGTAGATCACAGGCTTGTTCCCAATGTAGCGGATAGGTCCATGAGAGTGATGCTGTGACTGTGCTTTTTTCTTTTTCTTCTTTCTCTTGGATGCCTGTTCTTCGGGTTTGGTACGGGCGGACATTGCCTGTTCTCGAGGTCCACAACTATCATCATGCTGAGTTGGTGCATCACTTTGATGTTGGTGGCGTCTGTCATTTATTTCCCCGTTCACTTTGCGCGGCTCAGAGCTCTCAACATATTTGCCACTCACTTTCAGTGATCGCTTTTCACAGTTCTGTGGCGTTTTTATTTTACTTGCGTAAGTCGGAACGTTGACACTCCCGAAATGCGGATTGTCTGTAGCAGACGACATTTTTGCCGTAGCAGACGACAAATCCGCCACAGACAAAGCCGAAGCAAGTTCTAAGTCAAGTTTCTCCCCAAAAGATTCAGCCTCCTCTGGATATACTTCCAATCCTGTGTATGTTTCATAAGTAAGCGTGGCAAAATAATTAGTGTAGATGTTGTCTACCTGCTTCCATAACAGTCCATTCTGTGATAGACCTGCTCTCAACACGAGGTTATAAAACTGAAATTTCGTCTGCTCTTCACCCAGCAGAGACAATACCATGCAAAAACACTCTTCTGCCGACAGTGACCCTGTTGTAAACTCGTGCACAGTATTCACAGCGTTTTTTATACCTGATGCCGACATATTCATCGATGCATTTAAAAAGAAGGCTGAGATTTACACACGTGAAGCGTATTTATGCAACACACGAATTTCCGCCAACCTTCGTTACTTTCCGCTGCAAGAATAAGCTTGTCCAATCGGGTTTTGCCTCATGTCTCGTATTTTTTCCGGAAAGATTATACTGAGGAAAAAATCATTCTGCTGAATGGAACCAAGTAGAGAATTAAATGCATTGAGTTTCATTTTTTTACCCCCAAAGTAATATTTTAGAAATGGTGTGATTTATTGGATAAACCTTATAAAAAATAATAATTATCCAATCATCGATCGCCTAGTCGTATGACGTGTACTGTATTTATTTTGGTGGCTGGCTAGGGTCGCTCGTCGGCTTATTTTTCAGGAACTGCTCAGAAACTGCGGCCTTCATGTGACGGTTTGCTGAAGTAACGTAATGTTGAAGGCGCTACAAGGGATCTTGAAGTTTTCGTAAAATACTTAACCATTGTGGACGTTAGTGGTGAAAACCGAGTTTTATCTCGAGAGAAAAAGCACTTCCGCTGGAATCTGTCGATTGCATCGTGTGGTTGAGGAGGAAACTTTACCGAACTATCGTGTTTTGGAGATCTCATCATGAATTTAGCAGCGGATTTTCCTGTGACTTTAGTCGTGAAAGCGGCAAATCAAAGAGTAGCTGATCAAACTGTTGAATGTGTGTTGGGCTGGACAATTCGCAAGTTGAAGCAACACCTTGAAACTGTGTACCCTAGCAGACCAGTAAGTGAAGTCACTGAAGGGCATACACTTCTGATAGACTACACAGTATGAATCGCTTTCGCGAATTTCCCACATTGCTTAATGCTTTTCTTCGTTGTGTACCTAAACTCGTCATTTACACTAATTGATGCTGTCTGGCGTTTATGCCAGAAATCTGGATGCTGCAGCGTAGAGACGGAATTAAACGGTGAAGTTAAGCATAACAATGAAAACAAAAACAATGTCCAAGATCTAGAGCTCTCTGTAACATGTGTAAGAGTTGACTAGTAGTAGTACGTGATGTATTAGTATGGTCTGTGCAAGTCTGAATTTAATTTTAAGTGTTCTGGAATTGAGCTGGTCAAAATCGGAATTCCAAAAAAGGAAAGAAAAGGTTGGTTTTAATAGCATGAGACATTGAGAGTGAGACTCTCAGTCTCAGTGACAGCAGTTAAGTGATCTTGCGATCGTTATTTCACAGTATCATGAATATATAATAATTAATATTATAAATATGTAATGTAATCAGACAACAGGTTGACCAAAAGCACTAGCAGTACGCAGTCTATTTATACCTTTTGTCAGTACCTTTAAAGCCAGTTCAAAGACTCAAACTATAAAAGTATATAATGAATTATGGTGTGGCTGCCTGCTCAGTGTCTCATTCTCATCCACAATAATCAGTAATGGTGGTTTGAGAGAATGAGCATTTCAAGAATGAGCAGCTGCATTCAGAATCAGTGCTCATTTTAGAAATTCCAACTTTGAGCAGCTCATTTCTGAAATAAAGCAGATTCCCACTTTGCATGATAATTGGTATGATATGGTTTAATGGTATTCATAAATGTAATATTTCTGAAAAATAATGCATGTAGTGATGTACTGATGTAGTGAATGATGTATATATACAGAACAGGTGTGGGAAGGTGGGCCAGGTAGCAGAGGCTGCCACAGTGCCTGTGCCACATCCCTGGTAGATTTTGCCAGTCTGTGAAGTGATTGTTTTTGGGAAGAAGCAGACCTTCTGGTAGTCTTTTGATAGGACTAGTGGGATACAGGTTCTTCTTCTGTTGATCATCCACCATCATCTTGTTGACAATTCTGATGATTATGTATGATAGTCTAGGGGTTCTGCATGCAATTCCTGGCATCTGGTGTCCTGGGGGTGGGGGGGAGGGGAACAGTATGGAAGTCTGAAGGTGGGTGGGGGGGGGGGGGGGGGGGGAAGGGGGTAGATCAGGTTAAGAAGATGGTTGTTCTGTTAGGGCAGGGGTCTTGATTGGGCTTGCTGAGATAGTTTGTTGCAAATACACATGAGCAGGCATAGCTACAGTACAAGATCTCTCTCTCTCTCTCTCTCTCTCTCTCTCTCTCTCTCTCTCTCTCTCTCTCTCTATATATATATATATATATATATATATATATATACACACAATCCAAGTAGAACTAGAAGGTGGCATGGTTGACACTATGACAGCACCTCCTGTTGTTTGAACCATGCAGTGTATGCACTGTACAAGCATCATCATCTCCAGCTGAGACAGTCATTGTTTGCACGGGCAAAACTTACACAAGGAGACCTGAAGCGAATAAACATTGCCATGGGCCAAAGTAGGAATGAAATATACTTAATTATAAGTATACTTAATATACTTAATTATAAGCATACCTGTCAACCCATACAGTTTACCAGTGTAAAATACAGTTTTTACATTATTTTAGGGGGATATGGACATACTGGAAAATGGATACAGGAAAACATAATTTTCATGAGATTTTGTTGTTGTTTTAAACTGAGCAAAAAGATTGAAAAACAGCCAATGAACGCCATCACCAAATGCACACTGACTGGCCTAGTGCAGTATGCTAAGAAATCTCATCAGAAGTGAGATCTGAAGTTGTGCATGCATATTTAGCACAACACTGCTTCTTCCTTCCACTGCCACATGTGCCAATTGGAATTCAAAATGCTGCTGGTACCAGTGAAAAAACAAAAGACCCCAGCCTGCATAAGGGAAATACAGGTTCACAAACTCTGGACTAAGGTTTACTCCCAACAGGGGTTGACAGCTATACGTATAACTATAAGTCAAATCAATATACTTTTATAGTTTTAACAATTAATCATCCATGACATGGCAATTCAGCTAACTACTAAGTTACAATAACTAAGGTTCATTAATTAAAAAAAGTTATTTTAAAGAACATAGAATAATGGCAAAAGCATTTAAACTGATAATAATAATACACAGAGATACTGGATTGAAAAAAAAAATCAAAAAAGAAAATCCATAATAATTAATAGAAATAATACACATAAAAAATAGGCATGCAGTTTTGTTGTTGTTTTTTTACCATCAAGTTCTAATCCTGCTTGTTCAAAATCAGTGTTTAAAATTGAAATGTAAAATACAACCACGGTGCAGCCTTTTGTGCCCATAACAGTGACATCATAAATTAACTTATTAAAAACACATTCTTTGATGGTCTGTCCTACTGCTACTAGTGTTATTGTTAAAAGTGTTATGTTAGGTACTTGTTTCCTTTTTCATTTGATGAAATTGTAATTTAGTATTTTAAGTGCCGCATTCACATTTATGACAGAATCATTTGATTTATTGATTTATGAATAACTATAATTTGTTGAACATTACATGTTTTAATTGATTGCAGAAACACCACCAGCAGAAACTGATCTATTCAGGAATGCTGTTGGCAGACCATCTCACGCTGAAAGAAGTCCTCAGACAGGTATGCACTGAGTTTGAATTGATGCATTCAATTTTTAAAATTTGCGCATTTTGATTAGTCTTGAAACTGGTCCCTCACTCCATGTTGCTCGCTGAGAAACATCAAAAACAATCGCCACCACCATAGTGCTAGCTGGGTGTAACTTTAAGTGAACTAACTTACAGCTAAGTTATAATTATCAACTTTATCAAGTGTCATTGTCATTGCAAGACTGAAGAGCAGCATTAGTCAAGCTTGTAATGCTGTAATGTAGTACTGTAGTTTTCCAACTTATGGATCCCTTTCACTTTATGAAGGTAACTTGATACTAGTTACGGTAATCAATATGATCATTAATATTATTTATCTGTGATACTAATGGTGTATCACTATCAGTAAGACTTGTACCTGGGTGGGTCTGTGTAATTGCTGATTCAGTGATTGTGACTGTGATGGTGTTGTTTTACAAATTGTCAGTGAATGTGACTGTGATGGTGTTGTTTTGCAAACTGTCAATGAATGTGATGGTGTGTTTTGCAAACTGTCAATGAATGTGACTGATGGTGTTTTAAAAATTGTCGCTGAATGTGAATGTGATGGTGTCATTTTGCAAACTGTCACTGAATGTGAATGTGATGGTGTTGTTTTACAAATTGTCACTGAATGTGAATGTGATGGTGTCATTTTGCAAACTGTCAATGGGTGTGAATGTGATGGTGTTGTTTTGCAAACTGTCACAGAATGTGAATGTGATGGTGTTTTGCAAACTGCCAATGAATGTGACTGTGATGGTGTTGTTTTGCAAACTGTCAGTGAATAGTATTGAATATGAATGGTGTTGTTTTGCAAATTGTCAATGTAGAATTTGCCTGGCACAGTTTCCTTGAAATGATTTTCTGACAGTCAACATGAAATTAAAAAAACAAAGACTAAAAATAGCAGAAATGATTATTTCATAAAACTTCTTATATAACTATAAGTAGTTATTAAATCATAGAAGAAGAAAAAGTGCATTCACTCAGGATAATAATACATTAATAGTTCACTACAACTACAGAAGGCTGAGGTCACTGCTGAAACTGGATGATCCAAAATGACATTGCACAGTTCACACAATAGTTGTATACACTTCTTCTGTGGACTTGGAGTGACCTCTTAACTGTTTGGACTTGGAGAGCTGCCACTGTTGAGTTCATACATGTGCAGTTTTTTGTGTAGTCACCCTGTAGTGAAGTGGCAAAAAGAAAAGGGACTGGGACAATAACCTTTTTAAAAAAGCTTTACACTGTGGATGCATGCATGTGATGTACACTCAGACACACACACACACACACACACATTCGCACACATGCATGCACACACACACACATGCTCACACACACACACACACACACACTCAGGCACACACACGCGCGCGCGTACACACATGCACACACTCGTGCACACACGCACACACACACGCACACACATACATGTATACACTTTTCAACGGAATCTTTATTGCCTACACTGTAGAATTAGAATCAGATTGTAAATGTTGTTGATGGGTGTTGATTTGTATTCCGTTCGTGTCCATGGGTCTTCCCTCAGGCTGCTCTTTGTGCCTGAGATGTCTGTGTTATCTGACAATCTGTCAAAGTGCCGATGGGCTGAATATCAGAATATTAGATTTGACAGGAGTGTCTGTGACGCATTTTGAATAGGGGAAATGACCAGGGGGAGGTGCTGATTGTGACTCACTATGAGTAGGACTGGAAAATGTCTTGGTATTTTTGCGTTCTGTTTACACAATTTGCCCCATATTTTGTGGATTGGATTATTCAACAAGTTGCTTAATACAAAAATTACAGTAAAAGCAAATAAAACTATGATGTTGAGGTACATTTTCACTTAGCACTAGCACTAGCAGTGCCACAGCTTTATCAGGCCATCTGGAAACATGCTGTTGTACAGATCACGCACAGACGCGCTCACACACACACACACACACACACTCACACATGTATGTACAGTATTACCCACACATTGCATTGTATTACTATTACAGTATTACTGTTACAGTATTAGATTCATCAAGGCCACAGCAGTGAGTGGTTAAACTTGTGGCTTTTTACAGGGATGTAAAGATAGCCACCTACAGTTTAAAAAACAAACAAATAGTTGCTAACTAGATAAACAATCATATGTTCATTAATTATTAGAAATTATATAAGTAGATTGTGTTATGCCCAACAGTGCCTGGTGGCAAACAATGATATGTTCATTAATTATTAGAAATTATATAAGTAGATTGTGTTATACCCAGCTTGTGGCTTTTTACAGGGATGTAAAGATAGCCACCTACAGTTTTAAAAACAAATAGTTGCTTACTAGATAAACAATGATATGTTCATTAATTATTAGAAATTATATAAGTAGATTGTGTTAGACCCAACAGTGCCTGGTTATTGTATAGTTGCTTATTAGATAAATAATCATATGTTTATTAATTAATATAAATTATAATTTTATAAGTAGATTGTTTTATACCCAACAGTGCCTGGTTATTGCTTTATACCCAACAGTGCCTGGTTATTGTTTTATATCCCACAGTGCCTGGTTATTGTATTTGTTTTGCCAGTGAACCTGAGAGGATGCTCTTGCTGTTGCAACAACAGCGGGCATGGCTTTGTATATATATATATATTTATGGTTATATTGATTGTCAGCTGGCTGGCCTGGGGCTTGACACATGATGAAACCCAGCAGCTTGTGAAACTGAAAGTGGAGAAGTCTTTTTCATGTATACATGTCTGTGTATTGTATTTGTAACGATCAGAGCTCAGGAGCTGGCTAGCCTACACTAGTACACATCTTGACCCCCAGTGATGAAATCCTGCAGCTTGTGACAGTCAGAAAAATAGTTTAAATACAGCTTGAGTCAGTGTATTGTAATTGGTAAGATTTTATTAGTTTTGTTTTTTGTATTTTTGTAATTAAATTGAATAAATAATGTTCAGTTCTGCTAGGCTATCTTTATCAGGTTTCTGTACAGTTCCAGTTCTGTAATATTTACAGGCTACCGCAGTTAGATTTTCTTGGACACTAGTATGACAACCAAATGTAACACTTTGTCAGGTACTGAGCTGGTACTGGAAGTAAGACTAAGAGCAAGAGTCATATAACAGGAATACCAGACACAGTCACTCATTTGCTGATCAGGTTCCTGATTATTGTATGATGATCCCCCCCACCCCTTCACTCCTTCCCTCTCTGCCCAGTTTTGTTTGATGCTTCTCACTGACTGTGCATAATATATATATATATATATATGTATTGTTATTTGTTCCAGTACGATGACAAGGTTGAGAACTCCCGACACACAGTTCACTTGGTTTGCAGTCCCAGTGTGGAGTCTGTTGCCCAGCCTGGTGCTTCCCAGTCACACACATCCACAGAGAAGGTAAGGTCAGCCAGTCCCTCACAGTCACACACATCCACAGAGAAGGTAAGGTCAGCCATTCCCTCCCAGTCACACACATCCACAGAGAAGGTAGGGTCATCCAGTCCCTCCCAGTCACACACATCCACAGAGAAGGTAGGGTCATCCAGTCCCTCCCAGTCACACACATCCACAGAGAAGGTAGGGTCAGCCAGTCCCTCACAGTCACACACATCCACAGAGAAGGTAGGGTCAGCCAGTCCCTCACACTCACAGTCACACACATCCACAGAAAAGGTAAGGTCAGCCAGTCCCTCACAGTCACACACATCCACAGAGAAGGTAAGGTCAGCCAGTCCCTCACAGTCACACACATCCACAGAGAAGGTAGGGATTCCCGCCACATCCCTTCCAGTCCCCTCCCCAGGGGTTTAAAACCCCCCCCACATCCACAGAGAAGGTAGGATCAGCCAGTCCCTCACAGTCACACACATCCACAGAGAAGGTAATGTCCTCCTGCTGCTCAGCCAGTCCCTCACACTTGTACTCACACACATCTTCACAGGGAAATCCCCTTCTTCAGGCCACAAAACGACACTTAAACAACAGTGGAACAGTTAAAAACAATGAAAAATGACATGAGAGGTGAAGTAACTTATCTTTTTTCATTGTTGTGTTCAGTGCTTGCTGGAAGAATGTTGCCAACGTTCTTCTGACAGGCACTGAACACAACCAAAAAGATAAGTTACTTCACCTCTCATATCATTTTTCATTGTTTTTAACTGTTTCACTGTTGTTTAAGTGTCATTTTGTGGCCCGAAGAAGGGGATTTCCCTGAAAATTTGCATCGTGTTGTCTGTGTCATAATAAATAAGTGTTCTTTTGAATCTTTTATGTGTTTGGATCTTATTTTAGAATGCTAGCAGTCATTCTTGTTTCAGATTTTTGTTACATGACTTCAAGTTGTTAATATGTGATATAATACCCCCATTTGGATGTGATACTGTGCAACCCTGGTCATCAGAACAAAAGCTTGCCAAACTCAAAAAAGAAGAAAACTCCGAGCAATAGTAATTACTAAAAAACATAATCATAAGATACAAGTCAACAAGAAAGCAATCTCTGGATGGAAGCTAAAACTCAAAAGGTTGGACAAGGGCTCATTGCTTTGCAGGGGTCACAAATAATATACAGAAAAAGAGTTTTTAACATAAAATACACCCCACTTATGCAATTGCTCAACCCCATACATCTACTATGACGCAAACTCATAGTTCAGGAGCTGTGTGAGAGTCGAGCTGGCCGTCCTGAGCTGTCCGTCCTAATGAGCCTTCTGGTTTCCGTGGACGTAAAGAATTATTGAACCGTGCTTCGGCATTGGTCACAACTTGTTCCTAATCTGTCAACTGACATCTGAGGACATTAAGCATCACTTCATCATCATCATCATGACGCAAACAAGTTCGCCCTGATAGGCTGATATAACCGTACCGGTTGACTGGGCGTAAAACACCAACTTACGCACGCAAACAAGTTTGGATCTGTATGACAGAATGTGTTTTAAGTAAAGGCTTGCTGGATCTGTATGACGGAATGTGTTTTAAGTAAAGGCTCGCTGGATCTGTATGACAGAATGTGTTTTAAGTAAAGGCTTGCTCAGTGTCCGTCTCTCTGACGTCAGGATGTGAAGTCAGTTATTAAAACGTATCAGCTTTGACAGCTGCCAGGCCAGGGAGGATGCCATCAAATGAGGTCAGTGGTAGATCTCCGCTTACGTCAGTTTCCAGCTGCATTACTACTTTCCTGCTCTTCATTTGCAAGCAGGACCAACCACATTTCCCAGCTCAGCATAATGATATTGTCATCAAAGATGTATCTTTTTTTCTCTCTTTTTTGCATAGTCCTGATAACCAGTTCCTTCCACTAGCACTGAGCCAGTTGACAGTAGGTTGCCTGCTCTAGAAGGTAAACAAACCAGCCAGAAATCGGCCAGTACCACTGCCAGCAAATGGCTGATATCTGACCTGGCACTTGTTATTTTTTTTATTTTTTAGTGAGGCAATTTTCATCACGGATACAATTGCTATGGTTTTGTGTGCACTACTTTCTAATTTCTTAGCTAATTCTGTGTACTAGCAGTAGGAATTGCTTGTACAAATAGTTGTCAATTTAAATTCTGCTTTAAATTTTGTTTTTTGTTTAATTTACAATGGGATGTATTATTAAAATCCAATTCTTTTGAGTCAGAATAAATATGCAGGGCATGGCATTTGTGTTTCAGAAATCCGACCTTCATACAAATGTTTCCCAGACATCTGTGGCTTCTTCAGGCGAGACTGATGGAGTGAGGCATCGTGGGTCTCGAATGCCAAGTGCTGCTTCGTCCATGTCCGACGTTACAAATGCTGGGTGAGAGCAAGGCCCATGGCGGTCCTCCTGGTCACAGTTACAATGACAATGAGATTGCTGTGCACTTTCCTGGGCATAAGCAACCCAAGTTACATACTCTGGTGCATTTTCTGGATTTGTAGTTACACCTTTGTGTTTTTTCCCTTGTCTTCTCCCATTTTTATTTTGGTTTTGGTTTTTGACTGGTTTAACCCCTTCACTGCCCCAGCCCATAGAATAGCACTAGACAAAAGTTATCTTTTATCGTAATTATTAATGATTAACCCCTTCACTGCCTCAGCCTGTAAAATTCCCATGCTGAAAGATGCATGGATCTGCAAACGTGCTATTTTCTGGTCCTACAACACCTCTACTTTAAATTCTATATATTTTGATAAAACTCCATTCACATGCCAATGCGAAACTGAAGACAGAAAGGCTTAAGGGTTTCAAATTCCGCTTTTTATTGGTCGTTTTCAAGTGAAATTAATTTGACTCGTCGCTGGGTTGCAGGTCCAATCCAGCAATGGCCATGCCGGGTGGAGCTGACATGATGGGAATGCCAGGAATGAGGGCGATGCCCATGATGGGTGATGCTGCTGGCATGGGGGGCATGCCGATGATGGGGGGTGCTGGCGTGGGGAGTGTGCCCATGATGGGGGGCATGCCCATGATGGGGGCTGCCCCAGGCACGGGGGTTCCAGGCTACCCCTACACCCCTGAGCAGTTGGCATGGATGCAGCAGATGTACTCCCAGTACATGGCTCAGTACATGCAGTAGTAAGTACCAGTGCAGTGCGATCTTGGTGTGCGGTGTGTTACTGTCCTATGTTGTGCATTTGCACACCTGACCAAGCGTCCAGAAGTTGGACTTACTTTCACGTAGATTTGTACGCTGACTTGAATGTGTGGCTTGTTAACCCGACCTGTTGTTTACTTGTTTCCCTGACCCGTTGTTTACTTGTTTCCCTGACCTGTTGTTTACTGGTTTCCCTGACCTGTTGTTTACTTGTTTCCGTGGCCAGTTGTTTACTGGTTTCCCTGACCTGTTGTTTACTTGTTTCCCTGGCCTGTTGTTTACTGGTTTCCCTGACATGTTGTTTACATGTTTCCCTGAACTGTCTGTTCATATTGTTGTTTACTTGTTTCCCTGACCTGTCTGTTCATATTGTTGTTTACTTGTTTCTCTGACCTGTCTGTTCATATTGTTGTTTACTTGTTTCCCTGACCTGTCTGTTCATATTATTTTTTACTTGTTTCCGTGACCAGTCTGTTCATATTATTGTTTGTTTCCCTGACCTGTCTGTTCATATTGTTGTTTACTTGTTTCCCTGACCTGTCTGTTCATATTGTTGTTTACTTGTTTCCCTGACCTGTCTGTTCATATTATTTTTTATTTGTTTCCCTGACCAGTCTGTTCATATTATTGTTTGTTTCCCTGACCTGTCTGTTCATATTGTTGTTTACTTGTTTCCCTGACCTGTCTGTTCATATTGTTGTTTACTTGTTTCCTTGACCTGTCTGTTCATATTATTGTTTACTTGTTTCCCTGACCAGTCTGTTCATATTATTGTTTGTTTCCCTGACTTGTCTGTTCATATTGTTGTTTATATGTTTCCCTGACCTGTTGTTTACTTGTTTCCCTGACCAGTCTGTTCATATTGTTGTTTATGTTTCCTTGACCTGTTGTTTACACGTTTCCCTGACCTGTTGTTTACATGTTTCCCTGACCTGTGTTCATATTGTTGTTTACTTGTTTCCCTGACCTGTGTTCATATTGTTGTTTACATGTTCCCTGACTTGTTTCCACTATAGATGCATTAGTGTTAAGCCGAAGGCTGCCGAGTTAAAGATGGTCTCTGTCTTGCATCAGCTACGGATACATTATTATTAGAATATTACTGTTAAGCCAAAGGATGATAAGTAAAGACAATCCCTGCCTTGCTGCAGCTATGGCTACGTTATTATTACTGTTATAGTATGAAACCAAAGGCTGCCAAGTAAAAGACGGTCTCCTGTCTTGCTGCAGCTATGGCTACGTTATTATTACTGTTACTGTATGAAACCAAAGGCTGCCAAGTAAAAGACAATCTCTGCCTTGCTGCAGCTATGGCTACGTTATTATTACTGTTACAGTATGAAACCAAAGGCTGCCAAGTAAAAGACAATCCCTGCCTTGCTGCAGCTATGGCTACGTTATTATTACTGTTATGTATGAAACCAAAGGCTGCCAAGTAAAAGACAATCCCTGCCTTGCTGCAGCTATGGCTACGTTATTATTACTGTTCTGCCAAGGTGAAAAAGACAATCCCTGCCTTGCTGCAGCTATGGCTACGTTATTATTATTTATTATGAAACCAAAGGCTGCTGAGTAAAAGACAATCCCTGCCTTGCTGCAGCTATGGCTACATTATTATTACTATTCTGCCAAGTAAAAGATAATCCCTGTCTTGCTGCAGCTACAGATACATTATTATTACTATTCTGCCAAATAAAAGACAGTCCCTGCCTTGCTGCAGCTATGGCTACGTTATTATTACTGTTATAGTATTAAGCCAAAGGCTGCCAAATAAAAGACAATCCCTGCCTTGCTGCAGCTACAGATACATTATTATTACTATTCTGCCAAGTAAAAGACAGTCCCTGCCTTGCTGCAGCTATGGCTACGTTATTATTACTGTTATAGTATTAAGCTAAAGGCTGCCAAATAAAAGACAATCCCTGCCTTGCTGCAGCTACAGATACATTATTATTACTATTCTGCCAAGTAAAAGACAGTCCCTGCCTTGCTGCAGCTATGGCTACATTATTATTACTGTTATAGTATGAAGCCAAAGGCTGCCAAGTAAAAGACGGTCCCTGTCTTGCTGCAGCTATGGATACATTATTATTACTGTTGTGATATTAAGCCAAAGGCTGCCAAGTAAAAGACAATCCCTGCCTTGCTGCAGCTATGGCTACATTATTATTACTATTCTGCCAAGTAAAAGACGGTCCCTGTCTTGCTGTAGCTATGGCTACCCGGTGCCAGCAGCTCCAGCACAAGCTGCCCCTGCAGCAGCCCCCACTCCAGCTGCAGCACCGCAGCAAGCAGCCAATCCTGCCCCTGCTAACAATGCACCAGCCAATCAGAACATGCGTATGAACGCCCAGGGAGGCATGGAAGAGGACGATGAGGAGGAGCAGAGAGACTGGCTGGACTACATCTATGTGTTCTTTCGTTTCCTGGTCTTGGTCAGCATCGTGTATTTCTATTCCTCAGCGTCACGCTTTATGACTGTCTCTTTGGGATTCCTCGCCTTCTACTTGTAAGTTGAACATTGATGGTCATTTTCCCTCAGTACATTCTTACGCGTGCATTTTTACTTTCTCGCTCTCTGACTTTGTCGCTCTTCCCGTCTGTTTCTGTCTGTCTGTCTCCCTGTCTGTCTGTCTGTCTGTCTGTCTGTCTGTCTGTCTCTCTCTCTCTCTCTCTCTCTCTCTCTCTCTCTCTCTCTCTCTCTCTCTCTCTCTCTCTCTCTCTCAACTATCCTTGAGTATTAAAGTTTTCAAGTTCTCTCTCTCCCTGCCTCTCTCTCTCTCTCTGTCCGCACTCCTCCCCCCCTCTCTTTCTCCCCCTCCATGTTCTCTGATAGTCACTTCAGCATGGTTTGTCCATCTCCAGGTTGCAGTGAACACTTTGAACTGTGTGTGTTTGACTTTACTGAGGACTAGGAGGGAAGAGATTTACTGAGGACTAGGAGGGAAGAGTGATGTGTTTGACTTTACTGAGGACTAGGAGGGAAGAGATTTACTGAGGACTAGGAGAGAAGAGTGATGTGTTTGACTTTACTGAGGACTAGGAGGGAAGAGATTTACCTAGGACTAGGAGGGAAGAGATTTACCTAGGACTAGGAGGGAAGAGATTTACTGAGGACTAGGAGGGAAGAGATTTACCTAGGACTAGGAGGGAAGAGATTTACTGAGGACTAGGAGAGAAGAGATTTACTGAGGATGAGGAGGGAATCTTGAGCTATGTGTGTTTGACTTTACTGAGGACCAGGGAGGGAAGAGCTTTACTGATGACTAGGAGGGAAGAGCTGTGTGTGTTTGACTTTACTGATCGAGAGGAGGGAAGAGCTGTGTGCATTTGACTTTACTGAGGACTAGGACTAGTAAGAGGGAAGAGCTGTGTGCATTTGACTTTACTGAGAACTAGGAGCGAAGAGCTATGTGTGTTCGACTTTACTGATGACTAGGAAGGAAGAGTTTTACTGGGGAGTAGGAGGGGAGGGTTTTACTGAGGACTAGGAGGGAAGAGCTATGTGTGACCCTACTGAGGACTAGGAGCAAAGAGCTATGTGTGTTCAACTTTACTGATGACTAGGAAGGAAGAGTTTTACTGGGGAGTAGGAGTGGAGGGTTTTACTGAGGACTAGGAGCGAAAAGCTATGTGTTTTCGATTTTACTGATGACTAGGAAGGAAGAGTTTTACTGGGGAGTAGGAGGGAAGGGTTTTACTGAGGACTAGGAGGGAAGAGCTATGTGTTTTTGACCCTACTGAGGACTTGGAGCGAAGAGCTATGTGTGTTCGACTTTACTGATGACTAGGAAGGAAGAGTTTTACTGGGGAGTAGGAGGGGAGGGTTTTACTGAGGACTGGGAATGAAGAGCTATGTGTGTTTGACCCTAATGAGGACTTGGAGCGAAGAGCTATGTGTGTTCGACTTTACTGATGACTAGGAAGGAAGAGTTTTACTGGGGAGTAGGAGGGGAGGGTTTTACTGAGGACTGGGAATGAAGAGCTATGTGTGTTTGACCCTAATGAGGCTGGAGCGAAGAGCTATGTGTGTTCAACTTTACTGATGACTAGGAAGGAAGAGTTTTACTGGGGAGTAGGAGGGGAGGGTTTTACTGAGGACTAGGAGTGAAGAGCTATGTGTGTTTGACCCTAATGAGGGCGAGGAGCGAAGAGCTATGTGTGTTCAACTTTACTGATGACTAGGAAGGAAGAGTTTTACTGGGGAGTAGGAGGGGAGGGTTTTACTGAGGACTAGGAGTGAAGAGCTATGTGTGTTTGACCCTAATGAGGACTAGGAGTGAAGAGCTATGTGTGTTTGACTTTACTGATGACTAGGAAGGAAGAGTTTTACTGGGGAGTAGGAGGGAAGGATTTAGCTGAGGACTAGGAGTGAAGAGCTATGTGTGTTCGACTTTACTGATGACTAGGAAGGAAGAGTTGTACTGAGGAGTAGGAGGGAAGAAAGTTAGTAGATGGTTTTCAGTGTCTAGTTAGTCTTGTAGGCCATATCAGGGTGAGAGGGAAGAAGACAAGTGCACATACACATCGTATTATGTGTTGTTCTCTTGTTGTGGTTTTGACCAGTTTAGCTAATAATCTGTACCTGGCAGGTTGCAGAATGGTTGGTGGCTATTACACCGCCGACAACAGCAGCAGGAAGCCCAGCAGCCACCACCACAACAACAGCAGCCTGAACAACAGCAGCAACAACAACAGCCTGAACAACAGCAACAGCAAGATGCACAGGCAGATGGACAGAATGAAGAGGCCAGGCAGAATGGAACGGAGGTGGGTTGTTTCCCTGTGGCAGTGACGTCATGTCCATTACAGCAGCATCTGCTTGATGGCAGCACTAGCAGCTACCCCCAAGGGTGTCTGTAAATACCCCCCCCCCCCAGGGAGTGTAGAGGTACCCAACCCACAGAGTCTAGAGATACCCCCCAGTGAGTCTAAAGGTATTCACCCGAGGGAATCTAGAGGTACCCACCCCAGGGAGTTTAGAGGTATCCACCCCACGGAGTCTAGAAATACACCCCCCCCCCCCCCCACCCCCCCCCCCCCCCACTCCCCCCCCCCCCCACCCAAATCTGAAATACCGGACCAAGCAGAATGGAACAGAGGTCAGTTATTTCCCTGTGGCAGTGACATCGTGTCCATTAGGCATTACAGCAGCATCTGCTTGGTGGCAGCACTAGCAGCTGCCCCTAAGGGTATCTGGAGATACCCCCCACTGGGTCTAAAGGTACCCACACCAGGGAATCTAGAGGTACCCACCCCACCGAGCCTAGAGATACCCCCCTCCCCCCTGCCTGCCCAGGAGTCTGGAAATACCCCCCCACCCCCACCCCACCCCACCACCCCATGAGTCTGGAGATGCCCCCCAGGGCGTCTGGATATAACCCTGCCCCCCTCCCCAGGAGTCTAGAAACTGAAGATACCCCCCAGGGAGTCTAGAACCCCCCCCCCCTTCCCCAGGATCTAGCCACCCCACCCCACCCCATCCCCCCAGGTCTAGAAATACCCCCCCCCCCCCCGGAGTCTAGAGATACTCCCAGGGATCTGGACATGAACCCCTCCCCAGAGTCTGGATCCCCCCCCCCCCACCCCCCCTGCTCCCCAGGAGTCTAAAGATACCCCCCAGGGAGTCTGGAGATACCCCCAGGGAGTCTGTGGACACCCCACCAGGGAGTCTGGAGGTACCCCCAGATCGCTTTTGGTGTGGCCTTTTTACTGATGATCGCTCACATGCTATGAAGTTTCAAACAGAACTTTGTAAGCAGGTGGACTCAGATGATGGGTGGTTTCTGTGAACTCTTTATCTTTGAAGAAAAACAGTTCAGCATGTTGTTTGTTGATCTGTGTGCCCAGCGTTCTGAGCCATTAGAAAAAAGAAGAAAAAAAAGAGTAAAATAATGATCCGGAACGTGCTTTCAGAACGTTCAAATCCACACAGGATGCTGGAAGATGTTGATTTTTTTCAAACTGCACCAGTCTGTTGACTTAGTCACAGTATGCATACCAGGTCTACTGGTAAACAGTGAGTGAAGGGTAAGCCAGTGTGATAAAATGCCAAATCTGCATGCAGCTTGGCTGGAACTGATAAAAGCAAGATGCACGTAAATACCTAACCAACATTTAAGGTATACTTCTGGGGTCACAGAGATTGGTCTCAAAGGATCCAGAGAGGGGGTGGGGGCAAATGCTTGCTCCATAAAAGATGAAAACGTTAGAGCTGGTTCTTCAGAAACATTATGACCGCTCACGCAGTGGAGTGAGTAGGGTTCCAGTTGCTTCCCTTGTAGCACAAACTAGAATAATGTGGGTGTCAACTCACTGGTACGATTGCTCGGTGGATGCATATTATATATATTCACATTAGCAGACAGGAATACTGAGACTGATCTGGCCTTTTACAGTGAGGTGAAACAGCCTGAGGCTTTCATAGTCTAGTCACAGTGAGTGGTTTGCAGGCTAAATGGAGGGGGCAATAGGGAAAGAGGGCAATTAAGTGTGATGGTTTGTGGACAGTAGGGGACAAATAATAAGGGTGTGGTGGTTGGACAGCAGGGAACAAATAGTAAGTGTGTGTGATGGTTTGCAGACAGCAGGGGACAAATAATAAGGTGTGTTGTGATGGTTTTGCAGACAACAGGGGACAAATAGTAAAGTGTGTGTGATGGTTTGCAGACACAGGGACAAAAAGTACAAAGGGTAGTGTGTGTGATGGTTTGCAGACAAGGGGACAAATAGTAAAGTGTGTGTGATGGTTTGCAGACATAGGGACAAATAGTAAAGTGTGTGTGATGGTTTGCAGACAACAGGGGACAAAGAGTAAAGTGTGTGTGGTGGTTTGTAGACAGTAGGGGACAAATAGTAAAGTGTGTGTGATGGTTTGCAGACAGTAGGGAACAAAGAGTAAAGTGTGTGTGATGGTTTGCAGACAACAGGGGACAAATAGTAAAGTGTGTGTGATGGTTTGCAAACAGGGGACAAAGAGTAAAGTGTGTGTGATGGTTTGCAGACAACAGGGGACAAAGAGTAAAGTGTGTGTGATGGTTTGCAGACAACAGGGGACAAAGAGTAAAGTGTGTGTGATGGTTTGCAGACAACAGGGGACAAAGAGTAAAGTGTGTGTGATGGTTTGCAGACAACAGGGACAAAGAGTAAAGTGTGTGTGATGGTTTGCAGAC
This sequence comes from Alviniconcha marisindica, assembly GCA_018857735.1. Lineage (NCBI taxonomy): Eukaryota > Metazoa > Mollusca > Gastropoda > Provannidae > Alviniconcha > Alviniconcha marisindica. Next base: position 737,074 of record JABMCL010000629.1, read on the forward strand.
AACAGGGGACAAAGAGTAAAGTGTGTGTGATGGTTTGCAGACAACAGGGGACAAATAGTAAAGTGTGTGTGATGGTTTGCAGACAACAGGGGACAAAGAGTAAAGTGTGTGTGATGGTTTGCAGACAACAGGGGACAAAGAGTAAAGTGTGTGTGATGGTTTGCAGACAACAGGGAACAAAGAGTAAAGTGTGCGTGATGGTTTGCAGACAACAGGAGAGCAGGACAGGAGGCAGGACGCCCCCTCCGAGCCAGCCCAGCAAGCCCCGGTGCCCCCCGACACCCCCTCCACCCCCTCCATCCTTCTCCGCATGCTGGTCACCTTCTTCACCTCCCTCGTCCCAGCGCAGGCACCCCCTGTCAACGGAAACTAGTCAGTGCTTCACGTACAGTTGTCGTTGGCACCTCATTCAGAGAATGCCCCGGCAGAGGCTAATTGCGTGTTGGACTGCAAGACACTGAAATTGTATGTTATGTTCTGCGTGTTATAGCTGTTGCACTTTGGGAGGGATTGGACCAGTTTCTTGTTAGTGTAAAAACGCATTAAACAAAATGAGGAGGGCATTTTTTACTTCTTTTTTTTTGGCCTTCCTGAGAACTTTGCGAGAAGAGAGGTGCTGAGTCAGACTGTCTAATTTGCAGAAGAACTGTTCTTTTTTGGGTCCTGCTGTCTTTCCTAAAATATTTCAGCGGACAATCTGATCCTGTAAAGCCGCTGGTATTGGATATTTTTCAAGTGCAGAGTTGAGCAGGATAGACCAACCTAATGGTAGTAACTGAAGCAGATTTTTGAATTTCTGCCAGAACTGATGTATATCGGAATCTGATGTGTTAATTGTTATCCCACTAGTTGTGCTAACTTTGCCGGCATATCTGTATTTTGCTGCGATTATGTGGATGAGAAGTTGGGGTGGGGTTGGGGTTACAGGGTGGAATAGCTGAAGACAATCAGTCCATCAGTGTCACGTACAAAATGTAAGTATTTCTCGCTTCTTAGTGGGCTCAAACCACAGCCCAGTGACGCTGGTGGGTTTTTCCAGAGGTCAGCCTGTTTGACAGTCACATTGATAGCTGGAATAAAGAGAGTGAATGGAGTATTCTGCCTTACCTCTGTTACTGTACCCAGAGGGCACAACAGGCACCCTAGAGATGAACTCAAAGAAGCAGAAGATAAGAAACAGGCTGTGCTCTGACCCTACCCCAAACTCCAAGCACTGGTTTACAACATTCTTCCTTCAACCACTGCCATATTTAGTTACATCATAGGGTCCAGAAAAACTGTCAGCTGACGAGCAGTTTTTTGTTGGTGCTCAAACAGTAGTAAGTTGGTTACAAACAACTCAAATGAAATGAGGCGAGTCATTTATAGTCGCCAACAAAGTTTACAGCAGCGCATATAAAACCACAGTCGTTTGAATCGAGATGGGACTCCTTTTTTTACGCGGGGTGGATGCGTCTCATGTTTACATGGGTGCTTGGGCACTAGGCTGCTTCAATAATCATATTAGTATCCAGACCTTTCGGAGGGTGCTGACCGCATCGGTGGATAGCTGCACGGAGATAAAGAGTGCCCCTTCAGTGGCGTAACTAAATCTGGCAGAGTTTGGAGGAAGGTGCCGGAAAGCGATGCTCGGAGTGTGACCCTACCCCTGACCCAACCCTAGCGTGGATCACCAGCGCATCTTGGAACAGGAAAACTTGGTTAAAGGAATCAGCAAATCCAATGAGAGATTTCAGTGAATAACTGAGGGTGTGTTGATGCTGATGTTCATAGTGTTGTGGTTCGGGAGATGATGATGTCCATTAGCAATGATTTTTGCACCTGCTTTTTATTTCATATGTGCGCAGTTTGTCTTCACTTTATGCACAGTACTGTGACACGGTGTCTCGGATAGAGTTGTGAAATGGCATACAGGGAGTTGTGTACATACATAGTGTTAGTGCGGCTGCTAGTTTGGGTCATTGAAGATGGTGCTGATGTAACAACTAGTGAGGGCACAGTTTCTTCCATATGCCATACCTCCATTTTGTTTGTGTTCTTCTAGCAGTGTCTGGCTGGCAAATCTGTCCCTTTTTTTCTTGGTGATTTTTTTTTTTTTTTTTTTGCGGGGGGGGGGGGGGGGGAGTTGTGGTCTAGTTTGATGGCAGTTGTAAAACTGTGTGCATCATTTCCTTTGCAAGACACAAGGACTTCTGGGAAACTTTGAAGCAGGCTTTTGTTCGGTCTTTATAGAGACAGGATAGGTCAGATAATATTTTTGTACTTTTGCACTGCGGGAAAAGAGATTTGCTGGGAGCCTTCTGCCCTTAGGCACTGTAGCACTGGGTCTAACTCTAAAGTCCGTGGATGAGGATGAACAGCGTGTGGTTTCATGGTGCAATCCTGGTTTCAGCACGTTTCCTTTACGTGCCTGTAAATATGACTTGAATTTTTGGGAAGTTCAGCTGTGATATGAATTGTTTCCCCCCCCCCACTCCCATTTGGTGTTGCCAACTTACCCTGAATACTACAGTTCTTTTTTTGTATGTGTGAGCAATAGTGGAAGTAAGTACAATCAGCGCTTGTGTAATCACCTGAAATGTCTGTGCTCAAACAGCTTGATTTCATTTTCTTACTCTCAGCAACTTACTACTATTTCAGTTTTATTTGACAGCTAATACTACTATTTCAGTTTTATTTGACAGCTAACACTTTGTTTTTGTGCGGAGGTCATACATATATATATATATATGCTTTTCGCTGTTGATGGGTGCTTTTGGATTTTTTTTGTGAGTGTGTGTGCATATGTTTGTGTGTGTGTGTGCATGCATGGATGTGTGCATGCATGTGTTTATGTGTGCACCATAGAGTTCAGTGATATTTGTGGATGTGTGCATGCATGTGTTTATGTGTGCACCATAGAGTTCAGTGATATTTGGTGTATGTATTGGAGTTTGTTTTGGGGGATAAAATTGCTTATCAATCTTAGTGTTGCCATTATTAGTAGTAGTAATAGTAGTATTCATTATGTTATATTATTCATTATATTTTGAAGTTTTTGGCCAGTTTTTGATGCTCATTTCACTCTCGTCTCTGCTGCAGCAATTATCATATGCTTAAGTTTCCTGTGGTTGTTTTGTAGCCTTGGTTCACTTTGATAGTGTTTGGTGGTGAGCAGTACTCAGCCTTGAGATTGTAGTCAGGAGCTTTCAAAGGAATTAATACCAGTTGTGAAAAGCATGCTTGTCACACATTAAAGAAAATATGCCCATAATGTCTAATAATCAGTGTTTTCATCTGGTGACAGATCTTTTCAAAAATATCATTTTTATTCTTTTATCAGCATGACTAGTAAAGCATTCAATGCGGTTTTCACTTCCAGAATAATGTTTAATTTATGGATTGTGAGGGTGAGGTTCTGTGGGGGTGGGGGAGTTTTTTTTTTTTTTTTTTTTTTAAATCCTTCTGTTCTTTTTTAATTAGTTAACAATAACAGTAACAATATACTTTATTCATCCCAGCGGGAAATTAAAGCTGTCGTTTGATCTTATGCAATAACGCACTACTATAAACTGAATTTCACTTATCTCAATAAATCAAAGTCATGAAACACACACACATACTTACCCCCTTTCTCTCAATCTGCATACACTAAAGGAATGACCTAATACTGATACCTAGCAAACCCAAAATTACCTGGAATAATGCTTTCTCTGACAAACCAAAACGTGAAAACTCTCAAATAAAAATCATTAGCTGAGGGCACAGGTGAATCTTTGTGTAACCCTTTGGTGTGGGAACATGTACCGACTGCATCTGAAGCTCAGGGTGCTAAAGACAGCTTGTTTTCTCCATTTAAAACGTCCGCATTTTACCCATTTAAAACATCATCATCTTACACCATGGCAACTGTAGTGGGGAATGATCCTACCACTGACCACTGCGTGCCAGTACTTTTGTGATTGTTTTTGGTATTCCCTGTTGACAGTTTTGAAATCCAACATAATCCAACATTTCTACCCGTCCCCCTTTGAGAGGACTGTGATTGACAAATTGTTACCCTCCAGAATTTGTAACCTTTGTGAGAGTACGATACTCCTTGTTTGTGTCCGTTTTGTTGCTTTTTTCTTTTCTTTTCTTTTTTGAGTGGTAACCACTACTGCATGCACTGAATCCATTGCTTGCGTCAGCTTCTCTTACATAAGTTGTACTGTGTAGCCTGTATTTTAGCCTTTCGGTTGGTTTTCAGTCACACGTGAAAGTGTGCGTGTGTATGTGTGGTGATTAGACGTAGTCATATAGGGGGCTGCAAGTACAAAATCTCGAGCAGCCAGCTTGTGATGCATGTGACGTTTGCGTACAGTCTGCTTGACCACACAGAGGGCATGGGGGCACTGACACAGAATGTTGTGCAACTGCCTCCTTGTGGCTGCACTCACTGAAAAGGTACAGCATTTCTACAGGCAATGACGGGAGGCTGTCTGGATGCAGTGGTAGTTCACGGAGAATGAGAAAAAACAAGTGCTGTTGCGAAGTTGTCTAAGCTGTGCAAGGTGTAGGCAGTGTAGGTATAATTGATAACTCTGTATATGTATCAATACACCAATGTACATGTTCCAGATTAGCCAGTTGTTGTGGTATAGCGTTAGAATGTTCCCTTAGTGCTGTGCGATCGACATCGTGCATGTATGTGTGTATGGGATGGGTGCTTGTAGGCATGACAGAAGTCCGAAATTTGTAAGCTGAGCTGTGAGAGCTGGAAGAATTTCTGGAACATGCTGAGGGAGTGCAGTGGGGCAAGAATGTACATAGTGTCTCACCACCACAGGTGCCGTGCAGGGACCCTGTAGCTGATGACTTCAGTTGCCGTGCAGGGATCTTGTAGCAGATGACTTAGTTGCCGTACAGAGGACTTAAGTTGGCATGCAGGGACCCTGTAGCAGATGACTTCAGTTGCCGTGCAGGGATCGTGTAGCAGATGACCTAGTTGCCGAACAGAAGACAAGTTGCCATGCAGGGACCCTGTAGCAGATGACTTCAGTTGCCGTGCAGGGATCGTCTAGCAGATGACTTAGTTGCCGAACAGAAGACTTAAGTTGCCATGCAGGGACCCTGTAGCAGATGACTTAAGTTGCCATGCAGGGACCCTGTAGCTGATGACCAGTTGCCATGCAGGGACCCTGTAGCAGATGACTTCAGTTGCCGTGCAGGGATCGTCTAGCAGATGACTTCAGTTGCCGTGCAGATGACTTAAGTTGCCATGCAGGAAATATGTAGCAGGTGACTTCAGTTGCCGTACAGATGACTTAAGTTGCCGTGCATGGATTCTGTAGCTAATGACTTCAGTTGCCGTACAGATGACTTAAGTTGCCGTGCATGGATTCTGTAGCTGATGACTTCAGTTGCCATACAGATGACCTTTTGCCGTGCAGGGACCTGTAGTTGATGACTTAAGTTGCCGTACAGATGACTTAAGTTGCTGTGCAGGACTGTGTAGCAGATGACTTAAGTTGCCGTACAGATGACTTAAGTTGCTGTGCAGGACTGTGTAGCAGATGACTTAGTTGCCGTGCAGGACTGTGTAGCAGGTGACTTTAGTTGCCGTACAGATGACTTAAGTTGACATGCAGGGACCCTGTGGCAGATGACTTGTTGCCGTGCAGGACTGTAGCAGATGACATCAGTTGCCGTGCAGGACTGTGCAGCAGGTGACTTCAGTCGCCGTACAGATGACTTAAGTTGACATGCAAGGACCCTGTGGCAGATGACTTAAGTTGCCGTGCAGGGACTCTGTAGCAGGTGACTTCAGTTGCCGTACAGATGACTTAAGTTGACATGCAGGGACCCTGTAGCAGATGACTTCAGTTGCCGTGCAGGACTGTGTAGTAGATGACTTCAGTTGCCGTGCAGGACTGTGTAGCAGATGACTTAGTTGCCGTGCAGGGACTGTGTAGCAGATGACTTCAGTTGCCATGCAGGGACTGTGTAGCAGATGACTTCAGTTGCCGTACAGCAACTAGCTTCAGTCTGAGTAATGCACTTTGCAGAATCTTCACTGAAAGAGCAAACCATCCTTGCTTTGATCAGGTCAGGGCTACTTATAAAATGCATTCTAGTGCCAACTTTGCAGGCAGTTTTTCAGTTTTCTTTAAGTTTTGGTGATTTTCTTTTGTTTTTGTGGCCCATGTTTTGCATAAATGGTGAATCAACCAAGTGCATCACATACTCGAAATGGCATGCCATTTGTCAGTGTGTTGTGACAAATTCTGGATGATGCTAGTGTAGATTATGCTGCTGACAATGATTTAGGAGAATTTTGATGAGATATTCCCACTTTCTTTCCACTTAACATGTGTATGTCCTTTTGTTTTCTGTTGACAAAAGAAACCTTATATTTGCTTTTTGTTTATTTTACACAAGCAAAATAAATATTTGTTCGGCACAAGAAAAATAAATATGTTTGGCAGATATTAAATTAAAAAAATACATGCGCACATGTAGCTGTTTCTTCTGATTATGTTGGAAAAAGAACCATGCGAGCATTTCAAGCACATGTACTGCATTATAACTCAGCCGGTGAACTGGACAGCAGCCAGTGAACTGGACAGCCGATGAACTGGTCAGCAGCCGGTGAACTGGTCAGCAGCCAGTGAACTGGACAGCCGGTGAACTGGTCAGCAGCCGGTGAACTGGACAGCCGGTGAACTGGAGCAGCCGGTGAACTGGTCAGCAGCCGGTGAACTGGTCAGCAGCAGCCGGTGAACTGGTCAGCAGCCGGTGAACTGGACAGCCGGTGAACTGGTCAGCAGCCAGTGAACTGGACGACAGCCAGTGAACTGGACGCACTGGACTGCCGGTGAACTGGACAGCAGTCAGTAAATTGGACAGCTGGTGAACTGGACAGCCAGTTGCATCATAAGCAGTAAGCACAGTGCACACTAACTTAGCTGTGAAAGAATTCATTTTGTTCTTTGTGGACTCCGATTTCACTGGTGTCAGGCCTGTTTAGGCTGAAGAAAACGTTCAGGAACACATCTTGCGGCTGGCACACACGCATTTGCATGGATCAGTGCGCGCGTGTCTGTGTGTGTGAGTGAAAAACATGCTTCTTGATGGGAACAATTACATTTTTGTGTAACAGTGCATGTAATACTATGTGTGTTACTTTCTGGCGTGGACTGCAATGCAAGTAGCAGTTACAAGTGTTATTTACACAGTTGTGGTTGCCTGTAGTATCAGTGTGTGTACGTATAGTGTGTGTTTATGCTGAGAAAATCCTTTGGCCACGCAGTGCAAATAGTGAGTGTGCTTCCCTCCCATTAGCTCACAAGTTTTCTTACATAATGAAGTATGCATAGCTAACGCAGTAAAGTGTATCGACAGCCTTGGCGTACTTGCGACTCCAAATGGTTCCCATGCACAGTCCGAGTTGGATTGATTGATTGCTTATATAGCGCTATTCTCCGCTCTCTCGAGCAGACTCACTGCATGTGCTCGCATGCGATTCTACATGAGTGAATAGCTTTTTATAGCGCGTTTTTGAAATTCCACTGAAGTGGTGTACTTGCAGCGCTGGCATGGCTGGTTCCACATGAAACTGCAGCCGTCTGTGTACACCATCCAACCATGCACCATGTCACTTCATGCAAAGCCACAACATACATAAGGTGTATGCGTGTTTAGCTGTAACCTGCCACCTACACTTTTGGCAGAATGACCGGGATCTTTTACGTGCTGCCGCGGATTGGAGAGCATGACGACACCCTCTTTCCTTTTGTTCGGTCAAACTGCAGACTGGGACGCTCCAACGCTGCAAAGTTGCCCTAGACACCACTGGAGACTCAAAGGATTGCCCCTTTTGGTTTAAACCGAATGTATTTCATATATAACAACACATTAACCCTTTCACTGCCATGCTTGCCGCGCCGTCACTCGGAAAACGACCAATAAACGTGCCAAACTTGAAAACATTCAGGCTTTTTTTACCCCTTCACGTGAGTACATGAAAAGGATTTCTATCAAAATGCTCGATATTGAAAGTAGATTTGTTATAGGACCATCAAATATACTGTCTGGAGGCAAGTGTGCGTGCACTTTTCAGCCCAGAAATTTTACAGGCTATGGCAGTGAAGGGGTTAACAGAACAGTTGGGCCGTGTCCCATTTGCTCTGTCTTGGAGGCTCTGGCTGACCATGCAGAGGGGTGTGACGGAACTGTTTGGTCTTCGTAATTAGTTTGTTCAGATAATATATATATCTATAACCTTTTGTTTTTCTGGTTTCCAAGCAGTCAGGGGAGACCTATTGGCTTATTGGAGGTCTTGAATGCATTTGCATGAATCAGTAAAATAAATTGACTTGCTATACAGGAAGAGAGTTTCTGTGTGAGTGTGTGTGTGGAGAGAGAGAGAGTTTGATTTTGTTGGGTACTTTGTTTTTTCTGACTTGGAATATCAGGTCGTGGTGACCTCGTGTGAATCAACACACGCACACGCTCGCACGTACACACACACACCACACACACACACACACACACACACACACACACACACACACACACACCCCACGCCATGTTATAGCTTACGGTTCCATGTCCGGGCGCGTGATTGATAATAGTAATAATTCAAGGGGCTGACTGGGATAGTGATCCAAGAACCTGTTGAGATGGAGGAACTCTGGAGTAGCCTTCACCCAGTCGCCAACAACAGATTTGAAGGAGTGGATTTTGTGTATGTGTGATCGGAAGCTTAGCCCCTTCACTGCCGTGATGTCATTTGAAAACGACCCTGTAAAGGTTCCAAATTTCAAACCCTTAAGCCTTTTTGTCTTCTTTTTTGCACTGGCGTATGAACGGATCTCCATCAAAACTCCTAGCATCGAAAACTGATGTTTTAGGACCAGAAAATACAGTTTGCAGGCGCGACCGTGCAGCATTCAGCCCGGAAATTTTACAGGCTGGGGCAGTGAAGGGGTTAAGAATACCTTTTAACAAAAGAGGATCAATACACAATTTAACCAATACATGAACTATCTTCACAATGTGGTTGAGTGGCTGGTACCATGCAGCCATTCTGATCGGCCGGTTCTCAAAACCCCTCCCGGTAAACAAGCGACAAATTGGGCCAACGAAATTTTAAGACTTTACAGTACAGAATATCATAGACAAGAACCATGTGCTCCAGACCTTTTCAAGTGCCTCATTCAAATACCGAACAGTGCAAGATCCCCATTGTTCGTCCGCACCACCACCGACTGGAACCACTTTGCTGCAGCACATTTTGTGAACACGGCTCGATGTGTCACCAAGGTGACAACGTGCAGCGATCAATCGATTCATCAAGTTTTTAAAAGAGTGTGTGTGTGTGCGTGCGTGTTACGATAGCACCAAAGCGTTGGCATCTTTACTTCTCACACAAATGATGTGTATAAGACATCAACGTGAGTCTTTAAAGACGAATGCATTTCTTTTCAGTTGAAAAAGTGTGTGTGTGTGTGTGTCCGTGTGTGTGTGTTATGAACACACTGCTGATTTTTGAACCTCTGCTTTCATGAATATACTAGCTGGTTTAGTGCTGATTTCTGGACCTGCATTCATGAAGCCACTTCTTGGTATATGGTTCTGGTTTTTGGACTGCTTTCATAAACGCACTGGTTAGGAGAAGGCTGATTTCTGGACTCTGCACTCATGCTTTCATGAACGCACTGCTTGGTATAGTTCTGATTCCTCGACTCTGCTGTGATGAACGCACTGCTTGGTATAGTTCTGATTCCTGGACTCTGCTGTCATGAATGCACTGCTTGGTATAGTTCTGATTTCTGGACTCTGCTTTCATGAACGCACTGCTTGGTATAATACTGACTTCGGAACTCTGCTTTCATGAACGCACTGCTTGGTATAGTGCTGACTTCTGGACTCTGCTTTCATGAACGCACTGCTTGGTATAGTGCTGATTTCTGGACTCTGCTTTCATGAACGCACTGCTTGGTATAGTGCTGATTTCTGGTCTCTGCTTTCGTGAACGCACTGCTTGGTATAGTGCTGATTTCTGGTCTCTGCTTTCATGAACGTACTGGTTGGTATCGTGCTGATTTCTGGACTCTGCTTTCATGAACGTACTGGTTGGTATAGTGCTGATTTCTGGACCTCTGCGGTTATGAACGTACTGTCGTGCTTCTTTCTGGACTCTGCTTTCATTAACGTACCGATAGTATACTAACCAATGTTTGGACCTCTGCGGTTATGAACGTTCTGGTTGGTACAGTGCTGAATTTCTTTATGTTTTTAATGTTTACCTCTGCGGTTATGAACGTACTGGTTGGTACAGTGCTGACTTTTGGACCTCTATTGTAGTGCTGAAATTTAGACCTCTGCTTTCACGAACGGACTGATTGGCGTGGTTCTCATTTGGGGACCTATGCTTTCATAAACGTACCTATGCTTTCATAAAGTAAATTTGCGATACCTTCTTGTTCTAGATATATAGCAAGAGTGATATACAAGTTACGTTTAAATTCATGGAACACTAAATATTCACAGAATGTGACATGCGTTTGTAAAATTATCTTATCTGTTAAACACATACTGCTTGAATGTCCTTTTACTACAGAGTTATTTCAGAAAAATGGATACGACTTAATGCTTACAACAATGTAAGAGATATTTTGTATAATACTGATGTTATCACTAATATTGTCAGATCGATTGTTCATAGTCCTGTGGGAAAATTAGTATAAATAATAATTGTATGTTTTTGTTTTTTGTTTTCGTCTAATATCACCTCGATGTGAACAGACATAAAATAAAATATTGATTGATTGATTGACGTACTGGCTGGTATCTATCAGTGCTGATTTCTGAATCTCTGAAGGCTGTATCTCTGGTGGAGTTTATGAACCTTGTATTTACAAGCATTCCAGGTGAGACTTACCGAAGGCGAGTCAGGTCTCTGATGTTGTGCTTGTGTGACGTCTTTCGAGCGCTAATTAACTCCCTTGTGTGTTGATTTTAAATCTCTGGTTTCAAGCGACAAGGGCTGGTTTGTGGACTTGTGGAACGTATTGCTTGGTATCCCTGCTGATTACGCGCGCGCGCGCGCACACAGACACAGACACACACGCACACACACAAACAACCCACACACCACACACCCCCCACACCACACACCCACCCACGCCACACCCACTACACATACAATCACACCACACACCCCACCACACACCCACACACACACACACACACACACACACACACACACACACACACACACACACACGCGCGCGCGCGGCAGAATGCAGAAAGATAGTGTCAGACAGAGACATAAGAGAAAAACAACTGATATGATTCAAGTCAAGACGAAGTTAAGCAGCTTGGGAAGTAGGTGGTGCCAAATATCATATATTTGCTCCAACGAATGTCAGACAACGATTTGAGGGTGTTGATAATGCACGGTCAATTCATTGACTTCAGCCTGGCCAACCTTTTTTTTTGGGGGGGGGGGGGGGGGGGGGGGGGGGATGGGGGATACTTATCTTTAATTTTAACTTTTCCTAACTGTGTTTCTGGCAGGAGAGAGGCGTGGAAAGAGGAAGCGCTAGCTTGTTTATGTTTCAGCAGGTGAACCTCGGGGCATAATTAGTTCTGCTTACGTCCAACGACCTAGTTTTCATCGAAATGTGAGAAGCACTGCCAGACTGTGGCGAAGAAGATGATGGTGACTTTACTTTGATGCTGACATTGATGACGATAAGATTCATGATGATGTCAAGTCAGGATGACGTCAGTTCACATGACGATGACGATGACGACGTCGACGGTGATCATTATTATATGCTGAGTCAATTAGAGAGTGAGTACATGAATGAGTATGTAACAGCTCTTTAATAATCTAATGAATCAACTTCGTTACCACTCATTTTGCACAGCGAGTCAAATTACTTACTGTCGTGGACTAACATAGCAGGCTAAATGAAGGGAATATTGCAATTATAAAAACAGAGAAATGGGTGAAATTACGACGAAAGAAGCACAAGGAAACTCATTTATCTGTCTACAATAAATCCCAGTAGTCTTGGAGTGTGTGTGGGGGGCGTGGGGGGGGGGGGGGGGGGGGGGGGGGGGGGGGGATTTATATTCGATATAGTCCACCGTATGTTGGCAAAAATTCACCCTTTGACCGAAACCACAAAGATCGTCAAAGTTAAAATTTATCACAATACGCGCGATATGTCAAAATAACAACAAGCACGAACAACACAGTGTCCAGATTTATCGTCACTTGTTCCAAAATACCACAAATCTCGATTCTCAAATCTCGATTCTCCGTCCTATTGAATAGAAAATACAATCTTAGGTATCCACAACCAAGGTATCCACAAAACTCTGAGACAGAATGACTGCTAGCGTTCTAAAACAAGATACCTTGATCCAAACACAAAAAGGTTCAAAAGAACGCTTATTTATTATGACACGGACACACAATATGCATATATTCGGGGAAATCCCCTTTGTCAAGCCGCAGAACGACATTTAAAACAACAGTTAAACGGTTAAAAACGATGAAAAATGAGAAAGAATCTTTGGGTTTTTTGTTTTTGTTTTGGATATGTTATCGCTTGTAGGAAGATTGTAGGCGTACACAATGACGTGTAATAGATGTGATGTAATGAATATCTACGTGTGACGTAAAAATGAAATGGAACAGAAGCCTGACAGAGAAATTTGCATATTGTGTGTCCGTGTCATAATAAATAAGCGTTCTTTTGAACCTTTTTGTGTTTGGATCAAGGTATCCACAACCTATCCACAACCATTTATCACATTGTTCTTTCAATGCGCAGGATATTATGTTCTAAAACCGGAATTAGTAATCAGCTGAGTATCGTTTTAGAGACAAACAGCTGTACGTTTTCAAATAAGAACAGATCAACAGTAGCACTTTTCTCTCATGAGAGAGAGAGAGAGAGAGAGAGAGAGAGAGAGACAGACAGACAGACAGACAGACAGACAGAGACAGAAAGAGAGAGGGGGGGGGGGGGGGGGAGCGAGAGATGAGCTGGTTGTGTATAAATATGATTACAACACGATGATAATGTGGCGCTTAATGCCCTTAGATGTCGGGCTGACATATTAGGTACAAATGATTACAAGAGAAGAAGGAGGATTAAGCTCAGGTAGTCGTGCGAAGGGAGAAGAGTCACCACGTTGATCGTACAACATAAAATAATAATAATAACAATAATCCTTATAAAGCGCTATTCTTTAACCAGAGTTAAACTCACTGCGCTGTACAAACATCTTATCACAAAAAGCACATTAACATACATTTCAGCAAACAAAACCTTAATTATTGTAGCTTTAATTACCATTATCGCCTATCGAACAATACACACACACACATACACTGACACGCGCACACCAGTCTCCGCTCGTCCACTCATACAACAATTAACAAAATATTAATGATCTCAAACAACGACGCCAATTGGAATCTGTCTTTTCACCCACCCAACCCGTCCCTCCTTCTCTTGCCTAGATCTCTCATGCTCTCTCCCTCCCCCCTTCCATCCCCCCTTCCCCCCAAAAACAACAACAACAACAAACAAACAGACAGGCAGGCTTCACCATATCAATGTATATAATGTGGAACCAACTAGGTCTCTGCGTTTCGTCCATGGAACAGTACCAAAAATAAAACATATCACTAAGGATTTCTCAGATGCGGCAAAATAAGGAATCCTGATTCGAGGGCTAATTTCCTTCCTCATTACTCGGTTGGAGTTTATACATTCCACTCTGAATCTCCACGGCGCTGGCGAAGTTTGTCATTTCTATGTCATCTACGTGTTCCCATTAGTTAATCTCTCGTTATTCCAGATAAGACCGTTGATCTGACAGTGTGGGCCCTGATCTTACGTCATCATCATGAACACGATGAAGGTGAGGCAGCCAAAGATATTGATGCTGACAGTGCCCCGAGATTATGTCACCATCATGAGCACGTTCACGGTGAGGAAACTGAAGATGTTGATGTTAATAGTGCCCCGAAATTACGTCACCATCATGACCTCGAACTCGAAATCGAAAACTTTAATACTCAAGGATAGTAGCATTAGGTCCATTTGGGCCTATCTAACAGCCAGTCCTTGCTATACCACAAACACAAATAAGCACGATGAAGATAAGGAAATCGAAGATGTTGATGCTGAAAGCGCCCCGACCTTATGTTACCATAATGAACACGATGTAGTTGAGGAAACCGAAGATGCTGATGCAGGCGGTGCCTCGATCTTACGTTACCACCACGAACACGATGAAGGTGAGGCAGCTGAAGATGTTGATGCTGAGGCCCCGACCGTACGTCACCACCATAAACACGATGAAGGTGAGGCAGCTGAAGATGTTGATGCTGAGGCCTCGATCTTACGTCACCACCATAAACACGATGAAGGTGAGGCAGCTGAAGATGTTGATGCTGAGGCCCCGACCTTACGTCACCACCATAAACACGATGAAGGTGAGGCAGCTGAAGATGTTGATGCTGAGGCCTCGAACTTACGTCACCACCATAAACACGATGAAGGTGAGGCAGCTGAAGATGTTGATGCTGAGGCCTCGACCTTACGTCACCACCATAAACACGATGAAGGTGAGGCAGCTGAAGATGTTGATGCTGAGAGTGAGAAGGAAACACGTACTGTCCAAAGTCTGCGACAGCAACCGTCTGTCCTGAGGCGCCAAGAGCCTGACCCTTCTTATCAGCCGCCAGACCTTCTGTCCATCACTGAAACCTGGTGAGGTTCTCTTTCCGCCCCTGTCTGTCACCTCCTTGGCAGCAGACAAGCCACTGAATCCTGTCGCTGAAGGAGCATCGGTGTCGGGAAAGGAGACGGTCGGGTCGTTGGTGGTCGAAGAGCACTCGGTGTCAGAGGTCGCGCTTGAGGACACTGCTGACTGAGGTCTGAAGTTCGAACCCGAAGAATGAGACATTATCTTACTTTCTGTAGACAGTGAACTGTAAGGGTGGGGACTGCTTAGGTCGGAACAAGACGAGTCCCCGCCGAAGATGAAGACGATGACGGCGGCCATGGCGATGGAGCACGCGCTAAGGAGCATCTGAACGGCCACGTAGACGCTGAAGAGACACAGTGAGTCTGAGTTTTGGGGCAGCGAGTCGTTGATGAGCGACATGAAGACAGCGAAGGACAGGAAGACCGTGACGCTGACCGTCATCTTCTCCCCAGACTCCACGGGCAGCAAGAACACCAGGCAGTTCATCAGCGACAGCAGCACGATGGGCAGGATGATGTTGACCACGTAGAACAGCACTTTCCGCTTCAGTGTGAACTGGAATTTCACAACCCAGTAACCAGAGGTTCTGAGCTCATACACGGCCTCAGTGCGGACAAGCGTCCACTCAGGATGGGCCCGCGTGTCCGTGACATCAAAGGCCGGGTCATTGAAAGTCGCATTGATAACCGATCGGTCGCCAGACCAGGATATAATGTCTATGGAACACGTCTGAGTGTCCAGGGGGTAGTGAGAGATGTCGATGGAACAGAAAGTCTGAAACAGCCCTCCGGGGTACCACGAGATCTTTCCGTCATTCCTGGCGGTGAGCTTGATTTTCTGGTCCTCGAGCTGGTCCAGCCTGGTGACGGTGTTGAAGACGACGAGATCGGGTCGCCATAGCATGCTGGACGACAGGAGGAGGAGCTTGTAAGGGTGTTCCCCAACGTCCCAGGTCAGCAAGCGGTCGTGCCAGTTGACGGTGAGCCAGCCGAAGGACACCAGCGTCTGCTGCTTCATGTCCAGAGCGATAAAGCTGCTGATGCCGAGAGACACAGACAAGTACAGAGGGCGAGAAGAGTTCAAAACGGGACGAACCAGAGGGTCGTAGCTCTTTAGCAGCACCTGGCGAATAAAGTAACTCTCGTTCTGCTCTGCAGCCTGGCAACCTGATGTCAACACCACGATCTGAATGCCCGTCAAGAGCAACGAGAAGGCTCCGTATGTATACCTCTGCATTGCCTTTCGATGCTGTTAAGCTCTCCGTGAATTCGTAGTTCACCAATAGTTTCAACTTATTGTTCTTGCATCCGCGTTATGGCATGGATCTCTGAATAAAGTCATGAGTTTGCTTTTTGTGCATTATTATAATTATTAATTAGCACAGAATACGTTCGTCAACTTAACTCCTAATCACAATTCCGTGTGCCGATTTTCTGTCCAAATAACTAGGGGTAAGAAACATAGTGTCCAAATAACTAGTGATACTAACCACAGTGTCCAAATAACTAGTGATACTAACCACAGTGTCCAAATAACTAGTGATACTAACCACAGTGTCCAAATAACTAGTAATACTAACCACAGTGTCCAAATAACTAGTAATAACCACTGTGCTGGTTCTGTTTTGTAGCTGAAGATTGATCAGGTGCTACTCAGCGCCTCCAAACTAAAACTGGCTGCTTTCTGTTCGTAATACTCCAGAACGTGGTGACACAAAAATCTGAAACAAGGACGACTGAATGGTGACACAGAGACGGAAATCCGGCGGTCCGCGCTACGCTGGTTCACGTTGTGTATGTGAGCGTCCTCCTGCCGGTAGCTACGGCAACAGATTCCTACGTTGCTGGAAACGAAACGGATTCCAACGGTGACACTTTGAACAGCACCGCGCACACACGCTCACTTAATTATCACAGGACCAGCTGAACATGGCCAAGCTGACGTCGGCAACTGGACGCGACAGTGTCCGGCGTTACGAAAGCAGAGCACACAGTGGGCTTGGTTATCGCCCCCAAGGACCGGCCACATTGATTTCGGGTAACTGTGGAGAGGTTCGTCATTGATTTATTGCTAACCGCGCCTCGTCAGTGTGCTGGCGACTGTCACCAAACACACGCACGCGCGCGCGCACACGCACGCACGCACGCGCGCGCGCACGCACGCACATACACACACACACACACACACACACACACACACACACACACACACACACACACACACACACACACGCCACACACACCGCGCGCGAGCCCGCGCACGCACGAACACACACACACGCACGCACGCACGCACGCACGCACGAACACACGCACGCACGCAGCACGCTCGCACGCACGCACGCACGACACACACACACACACACACACACACACACACACACACACACACACACACACACACACACACACACACACACACACACACGGTCCTTTTGTCTGAGATACATAAGCTACGAGGTGTTCACTATACAACTGCGCGTGTGAAAACCTTCCCCTAGAGCGGCAGTGTGTGTGCGTGTGTACGTGCGTGCGTGTGTGCGTGTGTGTGGTGTGTGTGTGTGTGTGTGTGTGTGTGTTGTGTGTGTGTGTGTGTGTGTGTGTGTGTGTGTATGTGTGTGTGTGTGTGTGTGTGTGTGTGTGTGTGTGTGTATTTGTGTTTCATTATGCTTTACACCGATAGGTATATTTATTAATGTATTATCATGCCATTGATTTGTTTCTTTGTGTATTACGTTTTCCATATGTAATAAAGCAATAGAAAGCAACACACACACACACACACACACACACACACACACACACACACACACACACACACACACACACACACACACAAGGTGTAACACGCTTTAAATCGCTGAAATTGCTCCACCATAAACTCCTTCTCCTTCTCTGTCTCCTTCTTCTTCTTCTTCTCAAACTGCTTGCAAGGTATCAGCCACACACCGGATGCAGGCTAGGTACCAAATGCTGGCACTGACCCTGGGTCAGCGCTTGCAGCAAGAGCAAGACAAACAGTCGGCTCCGTTAACAAACATCCGTTAAGATTGATAGCGGGTAACTGTAGACAGGTCCACATAACAGCTAGTCTTCTATTTTTTCTTCGATTTCATCGTTCCTGTGTATCGTAACCATAATTCCCTTAAACAGTAAACTAAGGTGACAGAGTGTTCACCTTCAAATATACATCATTTTTTAATAAAAGTCTGAACAATCAATAGTAAACTAAGGTGAGAAAGTGTTCACCTTCAAATATACATCACTGAATAAAAGCCTAAACAATCAACATTAAACTAAGGTGAGAAAGTGTTCAACTTCAAATATACATCACTGAATAAAAGCCTAAACAATCAACATTAAACTAAGGTGAGAAAGTGTTCACCTTCAAATATACATCACTGAATAAAAGCCTAAACAATCAACATTAAACTAAGGTAAGAAAGTGTTCACCTTCAAATATACATCGCTGAATAAAAGCCTAAACAATCAACATTAAACTAAGGTGAGAAAGTGTTCACCTTCAAATATACGTCACTGAATAAAAGCCTAAACAACCAACAGTGAATTAAGGTGAGAAGGTATTCGCCTTCAAATATACATCACTGAATAAGGGCCTAAACAATCAACAGTAAACTAAGGTGAGAAAGTGTTCATCTTCAAATATACATCACTGAATAAAAGTCTAAACAATCAACAGTAAATTAAGGTGAGAAGGTGTTCAACTTCAAATATACATCACTGAATAAAAACCTAAACAATCAACAGTGAACTAAGGTGATACATCACTGAATAAAAACCTAAACAATTAACAGTGAATTAAGGTGAGAAAGTATTCACCTTCAAATATACACCACTGAAAAAAAGCCTATAGTAAAACAATCAAAAGAAAAATGTAGGTGCCTACGGCTGACACGAACCCCCTTTTCCTAACTGATAAAACATCATATACATATAAATATATACAGAACGTATGTATAAATGATATACACTTACTGACTTATTATTTGGTGTGTTTATTCTTCATATCTGTATGGTATTATGTAGATATAATGTACAATTATTCACTTGTTATTTGGTGATATTTTTTAAAATATTTATTGACAAAACAAAGGCACAGAGGAGGGTTTTTGTAGCATCAATAGTGAGGTAGTGAAGGCTGTTACTAATTCTCCTAATTTCTATGTAAGCAGATTTGCAGATGTTGTTGACATGCTTCTCCATGAACAGATTGTTACTGAGTGTTACTCCCCGAGTTTTGGCCTGCAGGGAAAACAGAATATCAGTGTTTCCTATATGACTGGAGGTTGGATGGAAGAGAGGTTCTGTTCGAGGCAATAAGTAGAGACTCTGTTTTATCATCCATCAGCTTGAGTTTGTTTAATGTCAGCCATGATTTAAGCTGTATATATTTAGCTTTGTATTGTCAGAATGCTTGTGTGCGTGGTGTGTGTGTGTGTGTGTGTGTGTGTGTGTGTGTGTGTGTGTGTGTGTGTGTGTGTGTGTGTGTGTGTGTGTGTGTGTGTGTGTGTGTGTGTGTGTGAAAGGGGGCGGTGTTGGTGGTGTGTGTGTGTGTGTGTGTGTGTGTGTGTGTGTGTGTGTGTGTGTCGTTGTGTGTCAGATGTGTGTGTGTGCAACCTGGTTCAGATCTATCTTTCCAGTAGAACGCAGACTGTAACAGTAAAGAACAAAATTTCATAACCAACCTTGCTCAACCTCGGCGTTCCGCAAGATTCCGTCCTCGGGACCCATTCTATTCATTTTGTACACGAAATCTCTCTCTATGCTCATTCAACACTCCATTTCTGGTCAGTCTTTCGCAGACGCCACCCAGCTGCACGATTCCTGCCATCCAGATCAAATAGATACCTCAGTCCAAAGCATGCAGGATTGCATTTCAGATGATGAGGTACTCAAGTTTTCTGCTGAATCAAGCCAGAGTCCCGAGAAAACTGATAACATCAAGATAAACACTGAAGCGTGCAGGTTTATTGACCAGCTCCGTGGTGACGTCCTTTGCCATTATCCTGGACGATTGAAGGAAGAATGAAAAGTATGTATTTCATTTATGTGATCGCACAAAGGCCGACAAGATATTTGCACTTACCACCAGCAGCTGGGTACTGCGGACGCAGAAATGAAGCCCCCCCCTCAGTTTAGAACCCAGAGTTGATTGATTGTGGAATTAACGCCCACAGAGACCACAGACGGTGATGTGTGTGTGTGTGGGGGGGTGGGGGGGTTACAGGGGGGGGGGGGGTACGAGTAGCTCGCTCGTCCCAAACGCTACGACCCGCAAAGACCGAAGAGACCGTTAGACCGAAGAGACCGTTAGACCAAACAGACCGTTAGACTGAAGAGACCGTTAGACCGAACAGACCGTTAGACTGAAGAGACCGTTAGACCGAACAGACCGTTAGACCGAACAGACCGTTAGACCGAAAGAGATAGAGCCCTAATTAACTCCCTTCTTTCTTGATTCTGCAGACACTCGCTCGTCCCAAGCGCTGCGACCTGCAAAGACCGAACAGACCGTTAGACCAAAGAGACCGTTAGACCGAACAGACCGTTAGACCGAACAGACCGTTAGACCGAAAGAGATCGAACGCCAATTAACCCCCTTGTTTGTTGATTCTGCACAGGCGCTCTAGGCTTCGTTCTG
>JABMCL010000629.1:762500-792500 GCA_018857735.1 Alviniconcha marisindica
CACACGTTGTAAGTAGCTTACCGCACGGTTATGAATCACTCGGGAGTTTTCCTGCACCTTGAACGTCTGATCACGATGTTCTGCTTATATCTGGATGTCTCACTTCACTGAAGACTCGTGTGCAAATAATTACAACAGTCAACTTAAGTCAGGCTCTTTGTCGTTGCGACTGCAGTAAGGTAACCTGCCCTGGCCAGTGCCTTTATCTGGAACTTTTTCAGCCGTCCCCACCTTCAAACAAATTTAGGCTGGACCTTGTCAAAAAGGTAGGCGTTGAATCCACCCGTCCGTTGACGCAAATTGAACAAAAACAACTGGTTTGCACTGGACACGAAAAACAACATAGCTCAACCAAAAACAGATAAGTGATTTAGCTCTCCATCTCATTTTTCATCGTTTTTCACCGTTTAACTGTTGTTTAAGTGTCGTTTTGCAGCTAGATAAAGGGGATTACCCCGAAAATCCGGATGTTGTGTTTTGTCCTAATAAACAGCGTTATTTTGAACCTTTTATGTGTTTGGAGCTCGTTTAACGGAAGGAAAAAAACACGGTAGTTTTGCTAAAGTTGTAACGAGCAGCATGCATGCTTTCAGGGTGCACTTGTACAACCGACAGCAAAACAGAAACTGGTTTTATAATGCAGAACAGGGCGTAATGGCGGTGTCAACCCAACAGCAAGTCCCGGTGATTAAAAACACTGGCTGGGCAGTATACACCGCCACAGCAGATTAAAATCAACCGCTGTGCATTAGATAGTCACAGCTACAGATTAAAACCAGTTGCTGCGTATTAGAAAATGACCGTTGATTAAATCGCACAGTACGTTAAACAATGACGGTAGATTAAATCGCACTGTACGTTAAACAATGACGATAGATGAAATCGCACAGTACGTGAAACAATGACGGTACATTAAAAATCGGTCTGCACTGCACATTAAACAAGCGGTGGAGACGGAAATCAGCCATTGTACGTTATATGCAGTCACAGGAGATGAAAAGCAGCCACTGCCTTTCGTCTGTACACAGAACGGTGACTGCAGACTCAAGTTGGTACAGTCACTGCAAATCGACGTCAGTCAGTACGCCAGCGACTTATATGCACGTGCGCGCTTTCAGGAACACTTCGCTCAGTCTCGTGCCTTAAACGTTAGACAGTTGAAGACTGGCACAGCGTGCATGGCCTGATCTGTGTCCAAGAAAACAAGCGTTTGAGTTCAAGTCTCCATAAACTCTAGCTACACTGACATTCATCCTGCATCATTGCGTAGTTCCGATCCCGTCTATTATATACATACCAACGATAGCCAGTCAGTAGTTTCGTGAACGTGGTTAGCAAAACGAAAGTACGTGTACATTTAGCAAGGAGTGACCAACATAAATTTCTCTTTTATGGTGTGTGCATGCATCTTGCTGGTCTGGAAGGCTGAAATGACACACAGCCACCCGACAAAAAAACTAGATTTGTTTGCTGTGACAGCTGGTAATTACCCTAGGTAATTACATTGTTGACGTCTTCAGTTCCAGACATCACGATGTCGGGTGCCTGTGACAGACAGGGTCGTCAGCTACATCAGACACCACCCACGGTTGCCGTTGCCTCTATAGTAATCACTGAAGCGAAACTGTACGGCCAGTTTTCCGTTTCTTCAAACAAAAGCTAAGTGAACCAATCGCAATATGTTGCAATGCTGACCGTTCCGCTGGCGGTCGTGTGTTGAGACCGTACATTGCAGAACAAGACTGTGGCCCTTACAGCTTAGTGTTAAAGGGGTGCAGAGGTTTATGACCTTACACTTCAAATTCATTACTGTCCCGGCATTTGTCATTCCACGTGTCACTATGTCACCCGACGTCGGTCAAGTGCTTTATTTTACGGTTAAACCGCAAACTTGACACCGTGTCTGTCCCAGAATTTTTTCTGTTCCACGTCCTTGACGTCGTTTACCTTACATGTCGAACGTTACGCTCTGTCTTCAGTTGCTCACACGTAGGCCCGTCACACACTGATGGAACTGAAACGCGAAATGTCGAAATCATTCCAGTAGTTCCAAGGCTTTGTTCTCGGATGTTGAGTGGATTGTTAACAACGCTACACCTGGCGGGAAATGAGAAAAAGAAGAAGAAAAACAACAACAAAAACCCCGCCAAACAGCGAATGTTTGCCGTGTTCAGCTCTTGATGAAGAAACAGCTACTGTTTGCCGTGGCCAGCTCTTCCTGAAGAAACAGGCACTGTTTGCCGTGGCCAGCTCTTCATGAAGAAACAGCCACTGTTTGCCGTGGCCAGCTCTTCATGAAGAAACAGGCCACTGTTTGCCGTGACCAGCTCTTCATGAAGAAACAGCCACTGTTTGCCGTGACCAGCTCTTCATGAAGAAACAGCCACTGTTTGCCGTGACCAGCTCTTCATGAAGAAACAGGCACTGTTTGCCGTGACCAGCTCTTCATGAAGAAACAGCCACTGTTTGCCGTGACCAGCTCTTCCTGAAGAAACAGCCACTGTTTGCCGTGACCAGCTCTTATGAAGAAACAGGCCACTGTTTGCCGTGACCACTCTTGATGAAGAAACAGCCACTGTTTGCCGTGACAGCTCTTCATGAAGAAACTAGCATGTTTGCCGTGACCAGCTCTTCATGAAGAAACAGCCACTGTTTGCCTGTGACCAGCTCTTATGAAGTAACAGCCACTGTTTGCCGTGACAAGCTCTTCCATGAAGAAACAGCCACTGTTTGCCGTGACCAGCTCTTCATGAAGAAACAGCCACGTTTGCCGTGACCAGCTCTTCATGAAGAAACAGCCACTGTTTGCCGTGACCAGCTCTTGATGAAGAAACAGCCACTGTTGCCGTGACCAGTCTTCCTAAGAAACAGCCACTGTTTGCCGTGACCAGCTCTTCATGAAGAAACAGCCGTTTGCCGTGACAGCTCTTCCTGAAGAAACAGCGACTGTTTGCCGTGACCAGCTCTTCATGAAGAAACAGCCACTGTTTGCCGTGACCAGCTCTTCCTGAAGAAACAGCCACTGTTTGCCGTGTAGAAACAGCCACTGTTTGCTGTGTGCAGCTCTTCATGAAGCTCTGTTTGCCGCGTGCAGCTCTTTATGAAGAAACAGCCAGTTTGCTGTGTGCAGCTCTTCATGAAGTTCTGTTTGCCATGTGCAACTTTCCATGAAGAAACGGCCAGTTTCTCGTGTGCAGCTCTTTATGAAGAGTTAATCAGTCCTACGGTTGCCTCCTGAAGCCCAGATGCACCTCCGCTCGTTTCGGCACCCTCCTCCAAACTCTGCCAGATTTAGTTACGCCACTGAAGGGGCACTCTTTATCTCCGCGCAGCTGTCCAGCGACGCGGTTAGCGCCCTCCGAAAGGCTCGGGTACTAATATGACTGTAGAAGCAACCTAGCGCCCAAACATGCACGTAAACACGAGACGCATCCACCCCGGGTAAAAAAAAAGAGTTCCATCTCGATTCAAACGATTGTGGTTTTATTTGTGCTGGTGTAAACTTTGTTGGCGGCTATAAATGACACGCCTTGTTTTATTTCAGTTGTTTGTAACAAACTTACTACTGTTTGAGCACCAACAAAAAAACAACAACTGCTCATTAGCTTACAGTTTTCTGGACCCTATGGCGTAAATAAATACGGCAGTGGTTGAAGGAAGGACGTCGTAAACCAGTGCTTGGAGTTTGGCCCAGATGGCCACGTCAGTCAGCGCGGCCCTGTACCGACGACTCAGTCTGTGTCCCTTCCTGTCTGCCTCTGGCCTTGGAGACGAAAGCGACAGTTGCTTGTTCGGCGCAACCCGTGTGACTAGCGGAAGACCAGCACAGGAAGCAGGAAACGAGTGTTAAATGTTTGCACGGAAGGCTCTCCTGCCACTGAAGGCTCTCCTGCCACTGAAGGCTGCTTCTCTCAACGCTCCGCGCAGCCACGCAGTCACGGCCAGCACGCGAACCACGCGCGGGCACCACGTGCAGCACGGACAGGGCTGTGCCTATACCGCCCCCTCAGTGCAGAAGCCGTGGAAGAAAGAAAGAAAGAAGCATTCCGCTGCTTCCCTCGGAGATAAGCAGGCCCAGCTCCATAGGGTCGGGCACCCCAGCCACTGTTTCTTCCTTCCGCAGGTCGTTCCGACGTCTCGGGAGGCTACCTCCCACCCGCGCTCTCTCCACCCGGCTCCGGCCCGCACAGAAAACAACCAACGGCTGTTGCTGCTGCTGCTGGTGGTGGTGGTGTCGAAATCAGCCCGCTAACGTCCAGCGGCGCTTCCCTCGATTCACAGCTGTGTGGAGGAGGTGTCGGCCGAGTCGGCCCCGGACTCTGGGGTCACTTCCCGCGGGGTGGCCGCCCTGTCGGGCGGGGCGGCAGCGGAGCGAGGGGTGGAGGCGCGCTGGGGGGCCGTCAGATAGGGCGGGGAGATGGGGGGCGGGGCCTGGATGGGGGCTGGGGGCGGGGGCAGGGAGTGCGGGATGTCGTCGTCCAGGAGGTCGTAGGAGCCCTCGCGGTGGAAGCTGTCCGCCGCGGAGTCGCTGTCCGACACCACCTCCTCCACCTCGTCGTCCGAATGGTTCCTGGAGCCGGGCGCGCCGAGCCCCGCCAAGGCGCGCTGGAATGGCAGCGGGGACGGGTGGCGCCTCCGCCTCTCCCGGTGACGCTCTCGCAGCTGCTGCTGTTGCTCGGATGAGGGCGAGGGCGGCGCCACCGAGAACGACTGCGGAGTTATGGGGGCGGGGACCGGCGGGGGAGGGGGGTAATGAGGCGGGGGCGAGAGGTGATGGATGGCGGGGTGGGAGGAGGAGGAAGGCGGGGGAGGAGGGGGAGGGGGCGGCGGGGGCGGGAGGGAGGTCGCGGCCGCGGCGTGTTGAGAAAGCGGCGACTGGCGGCGGTCAGACGACGAGGAGGGAGGGGGCGCCAGGAACCGGGCCAGGGAGGCCTGAGAGTCCTTCCTCTCCATGGCCTCCTCCCCCTCCCTGCGGCCCTGAGAGGCCGCCCCGGCCTCCCCGTCCCCCGTGCTCGAGGGCTGCTCCCTCAGGGTGCTGGGCTCGCGGGACAGCAGGCGGTCGACGCTGACGGTGCGGGACCCCGTCATGTGGTGGTCGCGGTCCGTGTCGTAGTCGCTGGCCGTCACGCCGAAGATGAAGCGTCTGTGCTTCTCCTGCCAGCGTCTCTGCTTCAACTTCTCCACCTTCCGCTTCTTCTCCGCTTCCTGCAGCAACCACACAAACCCGGTGCGTGAGACAGGGGAAGGGAACCCGGTGGTGAGATAGTGGAAGGGAACCAGGTGGTGAGACAGTGGAAGGGAACCAGGTGGTGAGACAGGGGAACCAAGGGGGTGAGACAGGGGAAGGGAACCCAGTGGGGAGACAGGGGAAGGGAACCCCTGGATGAGACAGGGGAAGGGGAACCCAGTGGTGAGACAGGTGAAGGGAACCCCGTGGGGGAGACAAGGGAAGGGAACCCCGTGGAGGAGACAAGGGAAAGGAACCAGGCGGTGAAACAGGGAAAGGGAACCCAGTGGTGAGACAGGGGGAGGGAACCCCGAGGGTGAGACAGGGGAAGGGAACCCAGTGGCGAAGGGGGTGGGACAGAGGAAGGGAACCCAGTGGTGAGACAGTAAAAGGGAACCAGGCCGTGAGACAAGGGAAGGGAACCCAGTGGTAGGACACGGGCGGAGGCAACCCAGTGGTGAGACAGGGGAAGGGAACCCAGTGGTGAGACAAAGGAAGGGAACCCAGAGGTGAGACAGGGGAAGGGAACCCAGTGGCGAAGGGGGTGTGACAGGGGAACCAAAGGGGTGAGACAGGGGAAGAGAACCGAGTAGTGAAACAGGGGAACCCAGTGGTGAGACGGGGGGAAGCGAATGGTGAGACAGGTGAAGGAAACGAGCGGTGAGACAGGGGCAGGGAACCCAGTGGTGTGACAGGGGAGAACCAAGGGGGCGAGACAGAGGGGAATTGAATGGTAAAACAGGAAAAGGAAACCAGGTGGTGAAACAGGGGAACCGAGTGGTGAGACAGGGGAAGGGAACCGAGTGTTGAGGCGGGGTGAGACTGGGGAACCAAGGGAGTGAGACAGGGAAAACACAGTGGTGAGACAGGGTAATCGAATCGAGTGGTCAGACAGGAGAATCAAGGGAGTGAGACAGAGAAGGGAACCGAGTGATAAGAGAGGGGGAACCCAGTGGTGAGACAGGGAACCCTCTAGTGATAGTGGGAACCCAGTGGTGACACAGGGTAAAACTGGACAGTTTTTGGTTGGTTTGACTTATGAGTCACCAATAACGCCGAGCTAAACGCATATCAAGACGAAACTAAATTTCTTAAGAAAAGCCATGTCCATCCGAATTCTCCATGGTTAAATTGGGCCAGTGATGTGTACACACACACACACACACACACACACACACACACACACACACACACACACACACACACACACAAACACACACGCACACACACACACGCACACACACACCACACACACACACACACACACACACACACACACACACACACACACACACACACTCTCTCTCTCTCTCTCTCCTCCAATACAACTAAACAAAAAACAGAGTACTGTACAATGGTACAATACGATCACGATATGATGATACTGATGGTAAAGGCACCAGACGGCGACACTGACATCTTCCCGCTGTTTCTTGGCGATGGCGGTGACGGCGTGCAGCAGGTCGTCGATCTTGGACTCGGTGGAGTCGATGTCCACTGACGACAGGCACAACGCGCGGTTCAGCGGGAAGAACTCGTAGATCTCTTTCTCCACCTGCAGCAACACAATTAGGCATCATCTCTGGGCCCTGACTGTCGTCATCTCTACAGCTGTAAGAGTACAATGTTCCACCTGCAGCAACACAATTAGGCATCATCTCTGGGCCCTGACTGTCGTCATCTCTACAGCTGTAAGAGTACAATGTTCCACCTGCAGCAACACAATTAGGCATCATCGCTGGGCCCTGACTGTCGTCATCTCTATAACTGTAAGAGTACAATGTTCCACCTGCAGCAACACACAGTTAGGCATCATCTCTGGGCCCTGACTGTCGTCATCTCTACAGCTGTAAGAGTACAATGTTCCACCTGCAGCAACACGCTGTCATCAACTGTACAGCCGTAAAAACAACAACAAAACAACAGCAACAACAACAAAAAACAACAAAACAAACAAACTGTAAGCTGTAAGAGTACAATGTTCCACCTGTAGCACCACAGTTAGACATCAGCTCCAGGCCCAGACTGTCATCATCTCTACAGCTGTAAGAGTACAATGTTCCACCTACAGCAACGCAGTTAGACATCTCTAGGCCCCGACTGTCATCATCTCTATAGCTGTATAGCTGTTCCACCTGCAGCAACACACCGCTAGGCATCATCTCCAAGCCCAGACTGTCATCAGCTCCTTTATCCGTAAGAGTGCAATGTTCCACCGGCAAGCAACACGCTGTTATCAACTCTTTAGGCTGTTATCAACTCTATAGCTGTAAGGGTGCAATGTTCCACCGGCAAGCAACAGACTGCCATCAACTCTGTAGTTGTATTATCTGATTGCTGTAAGAGGGCTGCTTTGTAAATACAAAGTAAAACAAATCACATTGGCAATGCTGCATTTTGCTAAGCTATAGACACACAACCCCAATCACACTGACAATGCGAAATTTACACAACTGTAATCACACTGGCAATACTGTGGGTGCTAGGTAGGAACACAACCGTAATAACACTGGCAAGACTGTAGTTGCTAGGCTATTTGCTAGGCTAGGCACACAACTGTAATCACACTGGAAATGCTGTATTTGCTAGGCTAGGCACACAACCGTAATCTCACTGGAAATGCAGTATTTGCTAAGCTATAGACACACAACAGGTGGGACCCCGACCGCTGCCAGACTCGTGACTCACCAGCTTGGCGACGTAGAGCTCCAGCGCCGTGTAGTCGCTGGTCTGGATGTCCCCCAGATGCATGGTGAAGTAGATGTAGGCCCACATGTTGTGCTCGTGGCGCACGTGCCAGTCAAAACCCTGCACACGTAAAAGTCGGCTAAAGTAACGGCTACGGCAGGCGGGCTCCAGGATGTGGGGTCGTTTAGTGAAGAGGAAGGCAAACACCTGGACATTGTGGACATCGTGTGGACAGCATGTCATTTAAGAGGAAGGTAGACACCTGGACATTGTGGACATCGTCTGGACCTCGCGTCGTCATTTAAGAGGAAGGTAAACACCTGGACATTGTGGACATCGTGTAGACATCGCGTCATTTAAGAGGAAGGTAAAAACCTGGACATTCTGGACACCCTGTGGACATCGTGTCGCTTGAAGAGGAAGGTAAACCCCTGGACATTGTGGACATCGTGTGGACATCACGCATTTAAGAGGAAGGTAAACACCTGGACATTATGGATATCGTGTGGATAGCGTGTCATTTGAAGAGGAAGGTAAACACCTGAACATTGTGGACATCGTGTGGACATCGTGCATTTAAGAGGAAGGTAAACACCTGGACATTGTAGACATCGTGTGGATAGCGTGTCATTTGAAGAGGAAGGTAAACACCTGGACATTGTGGACATCGTGTGGACATCGCGCATTTAAGAGGAAGGTAAACACCTGGACATTGTGGACATCGTGTGGACATTGCGTCATTTAAGAGGAAGGTAAACACCTGGACATTGTGGACATCGTGTGGACATTGCGTCATTTAAGAGGAAGGTAAACACCTGGACATTGTGGACATCGTGTGGAAATCGCGCATTTAAGAGGAAGGTAAACACCTGGACATTGTGGACATCGTGTGGACATTGCGTCATTCTAAATCAACAAACCCATAGCCAGCCAGCCCGTCAAACACAGAATACGCGAGGTAAATGTTTAAAGCTAAGGTGTATGAGAACTCATCATACTTTGAACGCCATTTCTTTGCGGATATAGTAGGATTTCAGACGTATTTGAGCGATAGCTGCACCCACAGGTTATAGCCACCTTACAGTGGTAGTAGCAACTTGGTGTTTTACGCCCAGTCAACCAGTACAGTTATATCAGGGTGATCAACCTTACAGTCTTTAGTCTATAGTTACAGTCCCACACAATAGGCGTGATCCATGCTTGAAGCACAAAGTACGCTGGTCGCAGTGGTAGTAGTAACTTGGCGTTTTACGCCCAGTCAACCAGTACGGTTATATCAGGGCAAACCACCTTACAGTGGTAGTATTATTCATTGCTTTTATATAGCGCTATTCTCTGCTCTCGATCAGACTCAATGCGCACATGTCGCATGTGATTGTGAATGAGTGCGCGTATTATTAATATCTACGAAAGTAGTGTACTGGTAGCGCTCTGTGGTTGTTGCATGGCTGGTGCCACGTGAAATGCTGCCGTTTCGGCCCAAGTTCTGTGTACACCATTCAACCATGCACCAGGTTACAGTGTCACTTCATTCAAAGCCACATAGGTAGGGTGTACGCGTGTTTAGCTGTAACCTGCCACCTGCACTTTTGGCAGAATGACCGGAATCTTGTACGTGCTACTGCGGTAACACGGGGGTGGAACGGGTACCGAAATAAGAGTCAGCACAGAAATCTGACCATAGAGAAGAAAACTCTCCCGCCGCTCCTGCACGGGGATTCGAACCCGCGACCTTTCAATCACGAGAACGG
Source organism: Alviniconcha marisindica (assembly GCA_018857735.1). Taxonomy (NCBI): domain Eukaryota; kingdom Metazoa; phylum Mollusca; class Gastropoda; family Provannidae; genus Alviniconcha; species Alviniconcha marisindica. Next base: position 772,167 of record JABMCL010000629.1, read on the forward strand.
CGCTCTAACCACTGAGCTATCCCGCTCCCCAGCTTGGTGTTTTACGCTCAGTCAACCAGTACAGTTTTTAGACTATAGTTACAGTCCCACACAATAGGCGTGATCCACGCTTGAAGCGCAAAGTAGGCCGGACACAGCGAGACTATAATGTTTTATACAGGCCTCCCGAGACCAACCTTTCCGTGGTGCTCAAAGTCGTAGCTGTTCCGACTGCAGATGAAGCATGTGTCCTTCATGTCCGACTCGGCACGCCACTGAAACGACACACGTTGCCTGGGTGTAAGAGAGACTGGATGGAGGAGGAGGAGGAGAAGGAGGAGAGAGAGAGAGTACTCGAACTCGAAAACTTTATTTTACAAGAATTGTAGTTCAGGTTTAGTCAAAACCCTGTCTAACAACTAGTCCTTGCTAAGCTACTGACGAGTAAATAAAAAAATTACAGGCACCATTTATATACATATAGGCCTGAATGAGTGAGTGAAACGTTATACATGAGAGAGAGAGAGAGAGAGAGAGAGAGAGAGAGAGAGAGAGAGAGAGAGAGAGAGAGAGAGAGTATTTGCAAGGTGAATAAATTAACATGCATATGCTTTTTTACAGCCATCCCTCGCCTAAGCGGGGAACTGTTCTAGATCTAACTATACATAAAGTTCACAATTAGCCACAACACACCGCCGCATACATGCCATAGACAGAAGGGGCTGGGGCTGGGAGGGTTGACAAACTCGACCCTATGGCTACCTTGAGATCCCTGAGCTCCGAGAAGGTGTCAACGATGATACCGAAGATGATGTTGAGGCCGATGGTGGTGATGAAGATGAAGAAGGACACGTGGTAGACCACCAAGGGCCAGAAGCTGGAGAAGGAGCTGCCCTGTGGGTTCACTTTGATCTCCTGCAAGACAACAGATTGTTATTATAATAATAACAGATCGTTTATGGCGCCCCATCTGGTAAGAGCCCAGAGCGCTTACAAAGACATACGGATACACTCATTTCACACACACACACACACACACACACACACGCACGCACGCACGCACCACGCACGCACGCACGCATACGCACGCACACGCACGCACGCACGCACGCACCACGCAACGCACGCAACAACGCACGCACGCACGCACGCACGCACGCACGCAACGCACGCGCACGCACGCACACGCACGCACGCACGCACGCACGCACACACACACACACACACACACACACACACACACACACACTACAAACACATGCATTACTGGTGATGGGTGGGTACAATGAGAAGAACACAACAGATCAGTATGTAGAAGAGAACACATGATTTTTCAGTTTTCACTTAAAAAAACAGAATGCCTGACAGAGAGAGGAAGAGAGTTCCAGATCACAGGTCCGATGTATTGATGTATTGAAAGTATCCCCCCCCCCCCCCGCCCCTCTCTCAGCCCCCCCCCACACACACACACACACTCGAAAGGTCCTTCTGCCCATCCCAGGAACACGGAAGATCCGAGCCGAGTATCCGTGAGCGAAGAGAGCGAGAGGGAGAGTATAGCAGAGATGAAGCAACTCAGAGAGGTATAGAGACAATGTGGAAGCAGACGAGAACTATTTTGTGTTGCATCCGGACACATACCGTGCAGTAGTCTTTGTAAGAGCAACCCCTCTCCGATTCCACTTCAGTTAAAATCCGTCACATAGTTCTGAACGCTACAATCCAAACGTCGTGTCACACATGTTCGTGAATAACACAGTGACGAACACAAGCGTTCGGGCACGCACCTCAACAGTGCAATGACAGTGCAAAAACATACATCTAGCATTATTCAGATTCAAAGCGATCAACAACACATGATGATGATGATGAAGTGATGCTTTATGTCCTCAGATGTCAGTTGACATATTAGGGACAAGTTGTGACCAATGCCGAAGCACGGTGCAATAAATCTTTACGTCCACGGAAACCAGAAGGCTCGTTAGGACGGACAGTCCAGGACGTCCACCTCGACTCTACACAGCTCCTGAACTATGTGCAACAACACATGAAATGCTTACCTCAAACATGTCCCCTATGAGGCCGTATCTGATGACGGTGACGGTGCACTGGAACAGGGTGTGGCAGTAGAGGTAGTCGTTGGGCTTGAAGTAGGCACGCAGCAGAGCGAAGCCCACCAGCGAGTAGATGTAAATGACGATGAAACCCAGCACGGCCACCCACAGCAACGACATTCCTGACAGACAACACAGTGATATTCGTTGTATTTCGTTTGGATTTTCCTTCTCTTACGACAACACAGGAATATTCGTTGTATTTCGTTTGGATTTTCCTTCTCTTATGACAACACAGGAATATTCGTTGTATTTCGTTCGGATTTTCCTTCTCTTATTAACTATGACAATCTCTGCAGTTCACAATGCTACACAACAATAATGGTTACTGTGAGCACTTCATCTCGTATACAGCGTCGTAGGAAACCAGGCTCTGAAGTCTGAAATTGTATTTCGTCTGTTTTCTCCTTCTCGTATCAACAACGAATATTTGCGTTGCACAACACTACACAACAATAATGGTTACTGTAAGCACTTCATCTCGGAATCAGCCTTATACAGCGTCGTAGGAAACCCGGCTCTGAAGTCTGAAATTGCTGCCAGGACATTAATTTTATGCTTTGATTTGCGATCAGGACGTTCCTGGCCTACCACCAGGTCCAGTCTGTGTGTAACAGTCATGGACAGAAGTAGAAACGTAACATGGACATGCTTGAGGGAGAAGACCTGCTTGTGGGACACGTCAGTTTGGCGACCTTGCTGACTCAAGGTCACGTCAGAGGAATAGTCCCTTCTCCGGGATTAGCTACCAGGTTAGAAACGTCTGCTTTTCTGGCCTTTCCACTTCATTTATTCAATATCTTCTTCAAAGCGAAAATGAGGCGTGTGGTAACAGTGAATCAGACATGCACTCATGATAGGATGAATAGCGTGTCCCCTTGATGTAGCTTTAGCAGTTGGCTGAGAGGCACACAACGAACTTCTGTTCAGAAGCAACAGAGTGCGGCATGCAGTACTTACCACGTGGATTACGTCCCGCCAAGTTACACAGTTTTGGCAAAGGATGACTACTTACATACTGTGATACTATTAGCTGAACCTATGTTTTTGCCGATTCGCCCTAATGAGCGACTACCGACCATTTTTCATCTGACCACCGGACTGGTAGCTAACCCCGGAGAAGGGACTGTTCCTCTGACGTGACCAGGAGGCAACAAGGTCACCAAACTGACGTGTCCCACAAGCAGGTCTTCTCCCTCAAGCATGTCCATGTTACGTTTCTGCTTCTGTCGATGGCCGTTACACACAGACTGCGTCTGCTAGTATGCCAGGGCCATCCTGGTCACAAATCAAAGGCAACGTTGGGAGAACCTCTGAGAGACGGGGATGGAGCGCATAATATATTATGGGCTTTTCCAGCGCACAGATACCATCTTGAAGTGACGTGAACTGCACAGTCATGACCTACAGGCCGAGTTGCCGGTGTTTCACCATTATTCTGAGAGAGAGAGAGAGAGAGAGAGAGAGAGAGAGAGAGAGAGAGAGAGAGAGAGAGAGAGAGAGAGAGAGAGAGAGAGAGAGAGAGAGAGAGAGAGATTGATTGACTGAGGGAGAGAGAGAGAGAGAGAGAGAGAGAGAGAGAGAGAGAGAGAGAGAGAGAGAGAGAGAGAGAGAGAGAGAGAGAGAGAGAGAGAGACAGAGACAGAGACAGAGACAGACAGAGATAGAGAGAGCGATTGATTGATTGATTGATTGAACTTTATTTCTCAACGGTGAAGATATTAGCACAAAGGCCGACTCACATATCTGCCGTTGCTACAGTACTACTAATAACCAAGACATTCACAGTCAAATATTATGAGAGAGAGAGAGAAGAGAGAGAGAGAGAGAGAGAGAGAGAGAGAGGAGAGAGAGAGAGAGAGAGAGAGAGAGAGAGAGAGAGAGAGAGAGAGAGAGAGATAGACAGACAGTCAGAGAGACAGACAGAGAGACAGAGACACAGACAGACAGACAGACAGACAGACAGAGACAGAGAGACAGAGAGACAGACAGACAGAGACAGAGAGACACAGAGAGCGCAACATTTCAGAGACAGCACAGATACCATCTTGAAGCGAGGTGAAAACTGAACTGAACAATTACGACCCACAGGCCGCGTTGCCGGTATCTCACCGTTCAGTGTCACTGCCTTGATGACCCCAGAGAGCAGCTGGTTGTTGTTGACAACGTTCAGAAGATGGAAGGCGAAGAAGTAGCCATGGAACAGTGTGCCTGCCACGGACATCCCCAAGAACATCTGCAGCACGCAGTACAGCTCAGTGTGTCAGAAAGAGAAAGGGAGAATGTAAGAGAGACGAGAGAGGGGGGGGAGGGAGAGAGGAAGAGGGAGAAAGGAAGAGGGAGAGAGGAAGAGGGAGAAAGGAAGAGGGAGAGAGGAAGAGGGAGAGGAAGAGAAAGAGAGGAAGGGGAAAAGGAAGAGGAGAGGAAGAGGGAGAGAGGAAGAGAAAGAGAGGAAGGGGGAAAAGGAAGAGAAGGAGAGGAAGAGGGAGAGAGGAAGAGAAAGAGGAAGAGGGAGAGAGGAAAGAAAGAGAGAAGAGGGGGAGAGGAAGAGTGAGAGAGGAAGAGGGAGAGAGGAAGAGAAAGAGGGGAAGAGGGAGAGAGGAAAAGAGATAGAGAAGAGGGGGAGAGAAAGAGGGAGAAAGGAAGAGGGGGGGGAAGAGAAATAGAGAAGAGGGGGAGAGGAAGAGGGAGAGAGGAAGAGGAAGAGAGGAAGAGAAAGAGCAGATGAAGGAGAGAGGAAGAGGGAGAGAGGAAGAGAAAGAGAGGAAGAGGCAGAAGGAACAGAAAGAGAGGAAGAGAGTGAGAGGAAGAGATATAGAGAAGAGGGGGAAAGGAAGAGGAAGAGAGGAAGAGGGAGAGAGGAAGAGAAAGAGAGGAAGAGGGAGAGAGGAAGAGAAAGAGAGGAAGAAGGGGAGGGGAAGAGAAATAGAGTAGGGGAAGAGGAAGAGGAAGAAAGGAAGAGGGAGAAAGGAAGAGGGAGAGAAGGACAGGGAGCGAATAGGATCGAGGGACACAAGAGAAGAGGAAAGACACTGAGGGAGAGAGAGAAGTTGGAAGCAAGCGAGAAAGAGAACTCGAACTTGAAAACTTTACAAGAACTGTAGTTTAGGTTCAGTCAAAACAATTAGTCCTTGCTAAGCTACTGGTGAGTAAAAAAAAAAAAGAGAGAAAAAGATTACTGGGTATCAGTTACATACGTATGAAGAATGAATGAGTAAGTAATATATAGCTATATATATAAATATAGAGACATTAACATTTCAGAGACAGCCAAGGACGAAAATTAAGCGAGGAGGAAGCGACGGAACACCAAATAGTATATATACGTACGTATAGCTATTAGAGAAAACATCCGGGCAAACCTTATTCTCAAGTCATGTATTGGTGTGGCAGCCAAAGTGCTAGGATCAATTAACCATATAAAAGTATGTATAGCTATTAGAGCAAACATCCAAGCAAACCTTATTAATTTTTCTAGTCATGTATCGGTGACAGCCAAAGTGCTAGGGTCAGTTACTCGTATAAAAACCTGAGCATAGACTAAACGGAAGACAAACGCACAGGAAAGAAAAAGAATAATACATCCAATAAGAAATAATAATAAAGCATAATTCTTGGATTCTGACCCCTGACAACCTGATGGAGAATCAGAATGACACACCAGAGAGTGAGTAAGTAAGTAAGTAAGTTGGTGTTTTACGCCCAGTCAACCGGTACGGTTATATCAGGGCGAACCAGAGAGTGAAGAAAAACGCATGTACACAGAAGCAGTGAAAAGCCGTGTTAACCGAAGACAAACCAGATAGTAGAAGGTCGTGAAGCTGAAGAACTGTATGTGCAGTTTGGACGCGGGTTCCTCCTTCTTCGTCAAGTCCTCTTCGTCGTTGGATTTCCCTCCAAAAATACCCCTGTTGCAATCAGAAGTGAAGACAGTAAACAGGCGGACAGTAACGTATACGGCTAAAGAACTGGATTGTCCGCCAGACGTGTTGCATGCCAGTAGGTAACGAAGGACAGTACTTAGTGAAGATCGTCATCACAAACAGCACAAGTAGGTAAGAAGGACAGTACTGAGTGAAGATCGTCATCACAAACAGCACAAGTAGGTAAGAAGGACAGTACTTAGTGAAGATCGTCATCACAAACAGCACAGGACCCCACGTGTCACACCAACCTGCAGATGAGCCCATCCTTTGGCAGTCCAACTTCAGCCACGAGTCACAGTATTAGCCTGCACCACAGCTCAGTCCGATTAACCAGTTATACGATTCTTCGCTCATGGCGACCACCCACGTGGTGTCTAAATACCGACCACACAGGGAAGCTTGCAGCTCTATGGACCTGTGAGCACTGACCTGCAGCTTGCAGCTCTGTCGACCTGCGAGCACTGACCTGCAGCTTGCACCTCGATGGACCTGTGAGCACTCACCTGTACCTCGATGGACCGGTGAACACTTACCTGCAGCTTGCAGTTCGATGGACCTGTGAGCTCTCACCCGTACCTGGATGGACCGGTGAGCACTCACCTGTACCTCGGTGGATCGGTGAGCACTCACCTGTACCTCGGTGGACCGGTGAGCACTCACCTGTACCTCTGTGGACCTGTGAGTACTCACCTGCTCCTCGATGGACCGGTGAGCACTCACCTGAAACTAGCCGCTCTGTCGACCTGTGAGCACTGATATGCAGCTTGCACCTCGATGGACCTGTAAGCACGCACCTGCAGCTCTGTGGACCTGTGAGTATTCACCTGCAGCTCGGTGGACCTGTGAGCACTCACCTGCAGCTTGCACCTCGATGGACCTGTGAGCACTCACCCGCACCTCGATGGACCTGTGAGTACTCACCCGCACCTCGATGGACCTGTGAGTACTCACCTGCAGCTTGCTGCTCGACGGACCTGTGAGCACTCATCTGTACGTCGATGGACCGGTGAGCACTCAACTGCATCTAGCCGCTGTGTCGACCTGTGAGCTAGCTCTCACCTGAAGCAGGCCTTGATCTCGGCGGTCTGGGGCAGCCTGGGGTGGTTGGACAGGAAGTAGCTGATGAGGACGAAGAGGGAGAAGAGGTTGTGGACTCCCCCCAAGGCCCACAGCACGATCTTGTAGTCCTCGGGGTTGATGCCGTCTATGTCAGGACTGGGGCTGCACATCAGTTAGTAAGCAAGTTAGTTCTTGGATTTCAATGTCCACGCAACCGCACAGGGTCACGTCACGACAGACGACACATTCACAGTTCCTTCACGCCAGTTCAAATGAACAAGTCACGAAATCAGCAGTAAAAAGCTAAATCCCAGTTCTGGACACAACACAGTCCACATCAACCAGTCAAGTCAAAAACGGTCCACACAGCGGGGACAGCTCAATATTTACATTTCACCTGACTACAACTGACAGAAGGACAGAACATGAACAGAATCATCTGACTACAACTGACAGAAGGTCAGAACATGAACAAAATCACCTGACTAGAACAGACAGAAGGATGGAACATGAATAGAATCACCTGACTACAACTGACAGAAGGACAGAACATGAACAGAATCATCTGACTACAACTGACAGAAGGACGGAACATGAACAGATTCACCTGACTATAACTGACATAAGGACGGAACATGAACAGAATCACCTGACTGCAACTAACAGAAGGACGGAACATGAACATGAACTGATGAAGGACAGAACATGAACAGAATCACCTGACTACAACTGACAGAAGACGGAACATAAACAGAATCACCTGACTAGAACTGACAGAAGGACGGAATATGAACAGAATCACCTGACTAAAACTGACAGAAGGACGGAACATGAACAGAATCACCTGACTGCAACTAACAGAAGGACGGAACACGAACACGAACTGATGAAGGACAGAACATGAACAGAATCACCTGACTAGAACTGACAGAAGACGGAACATGAACAGAATCACCTGACTAGAACTGACAGAAGGACGGAATATGAACAGAATCACCTGACTAAAACTGACAGAAGGACGGAACATGAACAGAATCACCTGACTGCAACTGACATAAGGACGGAACATGAACAGAATCACCTGACTGCAACTAACAGAAGGACGCAACATGAACATGAACTGATGAAGGACAGAACATGAACAGAATCACCTGACTAGAACTGACAGAAGACGGAACATGAACAGAATAAACCTGATTAGAACTGTCAGAAGAACGGAACATGAACAGAATAACCTGACTACAACTGACATAAGGATCTAACATGAACAGGATCACCTGACTACAACTAACAGAAGGACGGAACATGCACAGGATCACCTTACTACAACTAATAGAAAGACGGAACGTGAACATAACAGATGAAGGACGGAACATGAACAGATTCACCTGACTACACCTAACAGAAAGACGGAACATGAAAAGAATCAGACTGCAACTGACAAAAAGACAGAACATGAACAGAAGAGGAACCTTCAGTTATAATTTCTGGCAGCGCGTGCCTCATCACCACAACGATAACCGTAGCACTGCATGCGTTTGTATGCATGACAGCAGGCGTGAGGAAACGGCTGCATACGCTACCGTCTCACCCACCCGAGTGGTAGCTGAGGGGTGTAGCCGACGCGCTGACAGAGAAGCAAAGGGAACTTACTCATAAAGCAAGGGGCAGGTGAGGGTGCCGTTGCTGTCCACCAGGTCGCTGCCGCAGTCCTCCATGGAGGCCTTGGCGTTCCACGTCACCAGCATGATGACGTTGATGGCCAGGCTCAGGATGATGGCGCCGTAGTTCCAAAGGAGCCTGCGTCACCACGGCAACAACAGCCTCAGCGGGCATTCTGTGACTACTGACTACAACATCAACCCGGCTACTGGACAAACATACAGCTAGCAGGGCGTTGGGTTACACCCAGGCCGTTGTAACCAATTGCTAGTCAGAGAATTAACCAACTGATCGATCGGCCTACTAGCTCACGTACTACCAACAAGCAACCAAGGGTACGTAATGAATGAAGACGACAGAGGAAAGGCGTATCATACAAATAAGTAGGACTTAAGTAGGACTTTTAGTTATTACTGACACTAAAAACTGTTATGATGATCAAATGCTGAAAACCTTCAAATGCCGGCCTTGCGTGTTGGCAGCTAGTATGAACAAGCAGCACGGCATTCAACTTGGATAGGTCCAAGGCTACATTAAAACCTATAGACAGGTCCCAGGCTACACTAAAACCTACTGAATTTCCTTTTCAAGGCTGAATAAAGTATTATTGTATTGTACTGAAAGGTCCAAGGCTTCACCAAAACCTATTTATAGGTCCAAGGCTTACTAAAACCTATTATAAGTCCAAGGCTTACTAAAATCTATTTATAAGTCCCAGTAAGTAGAGACGGTGCTTAACCCCACAGAAACCATAAGGCTTATTAGGGACGGGGAGAAGGGGGAAGGGGGTATGGAGGTGGGGGAAGAGGGAGATTATATACCTATCGCTGCACTGTCACCACCAGAATGATTCCTGCATTAAGATGGGCAGCAATGACAGCCATTTTAATGTTTCAGTAGGAAGTGATGGACAAAGTCACAAGCCAGTGTCCACAAACCACAACCTTTTTGAAGAGAAAGGAGAGCCGAAGCGGTATCGAACCGAGGTCCTTCCGCCTACCAGCCTAACGCCTTACCGCTAGGCCAAACCGGCTCACATAAGTCCAAGGCTTACTAAAAATTATTTATAAGTCCATGGCTTACTAAAACCTATTTATGAGTCCAAGGCTTACTAAAACCTATTTATAGGGCCAAGGCTACACAAAAACCTATTGATAGGTCCAAGGCTACACAAAAATCTATTGATAGGTCAAAGGCTACACCTAAGCCAACTGATAGGTCCAAGGCTACACTAAAACCTATTGACAGGACTTTAACTACGAACTGCTAAGTTGCTATACCTTTGGATGTCTTTGAAATCGACTTTTTGAAGTAGTGTCTGCTATGCTTAAGCTGTGTTTCATCCTGATGTGATCTACATCTACAGGTAAATCTACCTTTAATTCTAAAGCGCTTCGAGCTAATTCATGTTATTCATTTTGCGCTACATAAGTGCTATATTATTATTATTATTATTATTATTATTATTATTATTATTATTATTATTATTAATTTTATTATTAAGTACACGTTACTCAGACACACACACACACACACACACACACACACACACACACACACACACACACACACACACACACACACACATACATGTACACGAATCCAGAAGCTTACCAGCCCTTGGTGAACATCTTGGCGATGGGGTTGTCGAGGATTTTCCGCTGGTAGGAGATGTCCTTCATGATGTCTCGCGTCCAGCTCATGAGGTCACGGATCTTGTTGGTGGGAGAGGTCCGGTCCACGTTCCACTTCAGCTTCTCCTTCACCTCCTCACGTAGCACGCTCTGTGGGAACAACAGCAAGTTGCACGTGCCGAGTTCTGACCCGGCCACTTCCGTCAGATCTGACCTAAGCCAACAGTGTCTTTTGTTTTTGGTCGCATTAATAATATAAACAGACGTATGTATGGTTGAAACTACACTGATTAATAAAAAACAAAAACAAAATTCTGCAAGCGTTCATGCTTCCAAGCACTGGACGAGACAAAAACAGATAAGTGGTTTAGCTCCGAGTCTCATTTTTCATCGTTCTTTTGAATCTTTTATGTGTTTGGATTTTGTTTTAGAACCCTAGCAGTCATTCTTGTTTCATATTTTCATTTTTCATCGTTTTTCACCGTTTAACTGTTGTTTAAGTGTTGTTTTGTAGCTTGATAAAGGGGATTACCGCGAAAATCGTATGTTGTACTTTGTTTTAATAAACAGCGTGCTTTTGAACCTTTCATGTATCAGCATTGATTTAAGTCTATCTGCATTCTTTTAGAACAGCTTATTTTTGTTTATCACCAGTAGGGAATATACCCACACATTAAGGAACATATTTTCTCCGACTTTTCCTCGTAACTGACGCGCCCTTAGACCTTCATCGAGAAAGCTGGTAAGGTATTCTAGCTTACCTTGTTCTTGACGCGGAAGTTGACCTTTTGCAGGATGTCTTCTTTCACGACCTCTATGGACAGCGAGTTTTTCTTGTAGTAGTCCAGCGCTTTCTGCTTCTCTGGAGTCACGTGCAGACCTGGAACACATTGGCCTTGCCACAGTCGGTTTTTTGTTTTTGCTTTGCCATCATGAACTACACGACCTTCAAGCCAACCAGTGAAGCAACGAATGAAGTGAGAAACCAATAGCTCATTCTTATTAAGATTATTATTATCTATCGATGGCGGTAGACGATCGTCAGTTGACGGTGTAATTATTATTATTATCTATCGATGGCTGTAGACGATCGTCAGTTGACGGTGTAATTATTATTATTATCTATCGATGGCGGTAGACGATCGTCAGTTGACGGTGTAATTATTATTATTATCTATCGATGGCGGTAGACGATCGTCAGTTGACGGTGTAATTATTATTATTATCTATCGATGGCGGTAAAATGTCGTTAGTTAACGGTGCAGTGGAAGGGGAATCTAAAAATGAGTCTACCCACCTTGGAGGAGGTGAGGGTCGATGTCCATCATTCTTGCCAGGATGAGGTAGTAGGTGAAACCCACCTCCATCACACTCTCCTTCAGCGCGTTCTTCTTCTTCCCTTTCTGAACAGGACAGCAATGAAACCACGTCATCAGTGTAACCACACGTCATCACTGTAACCACACGTCATCAATGTGACCACACGTCATCAATGTAACTACACGTCATTAATGTAACCACACGTCATCACTGTAACCACACGTCATCAATGTAACCACACGTCATCAATGTAACTGCCATTACAATGTTCTTCTTCCATTTTTGCACAGGAGAACAGTGTAACCACACGTCATCACTGTAACTGCTGTTACAATGGTACAACAACCGGGTGTTCATCTGAAGCAGTATGCATTACAACTGCTAACACTCTTCCTTTCTACAGCCTTCACACATTACCGGTGAATTGCAGTTTTTCTGGAAGTCAACACAAAAACTACCTAAACATAGTTTTGCCTTGGTTATATATATATATATATATATAATATATATATATATATATATATATATATATATATCATTAAGCTATGAAAACAAGAGCGACTTCAGAATGTGAATCATTCTGATCATGTCGCTGCGACCTCCCACCACCACAGGACCAAGACGATGGACTAATCGTGCACGTGGTCGCCGTCTGAGCCAACATCCTGAATAATGTCATTCTGTCGAACTGGACCAAGCGCTAACGCCATCTCCATTTCACCAGTTTCATTCCTACAATACTAAGTCACTGACCCCACCGATTGCCCGTTAACCAATTCACTCCGACCCCCAGCAAGAGACTGCCGCCAGAGGCTAACGGTACAAATACCACTGCTTCCATCGGTTCCCTGCTGAACAACTCACCATGCCACCCTGTATCCCTAAAGGCTTACAGTATTTAAATCTCTGCCCACCTGGATTCTCTGTTCAGCAGCTCAGCACGACAAAAGTATTCACACCTCTGTCCACTCGGGTTCCCCGTTGAAGAACTCACCACGTCACCCTGTGTCCCCATAGGCTTACAATATTTAATCTCTGGCCACATGATTCCCTGTTGAACAACTCACAAACGACACCCAAAGGCCGACAGTATTCACATCACTGTCCACTTGGATTCCCTGTTGAGCAGCTCACCACAGCAGCTGTGTCCCCAACGGCTGGCAGCATTTACATTTCATCCACTTGGGTTCCCTGTTGAGCAACTCACCACGACACCTTCCAATAGATTGTCCCTAAACGCTTACAGTAGATACATCACTGTCTACTCGGGTTCCCTGTTGAACAACTCACCACGACCTGCAACAGCTTGTTCCCAAAGGCTGACAGTATTTACCTCATGTCCACTCGGGTTCCCTGTTGAACAACTCACCACGAACCCCGGAGTCCCCAAAGGCTGACAGTATTTACCTCACTGTCACTGTCCAGTCGGATTCCCAGTTGAGCAACTCACCACGACACCCTGCAGAAGACTGCCGCCGAAGGCAGCCAGAGTCTTGGCGGACTGGAGGTAGCTGCCATCCGGCCCCTTGCTCAGCCCCTCCATCTTCTTCTTCTTCTTCTCCGCCTGGTGCAGCTCGTAGCAGGCTGTCATGCAGCGCAGCACCGCCTCCTTGTCCAGCGCGTCCTTCACCTCCTGCACGTGCAATACCACCACCAAGTAATGGTTTACGACATCCTTCCTTCAACCACTGCCGTATTCAGTTACGCCATAGGGTCTAGAAAACTGTCAGCTAACGAGCAGTTTTTGTTGTTGGTGGTGCTCCGACAGTAGTAAGTTTGTTACAAACAACTCAAATTATATCAGCCGTTTGTTTTATAACTGACCATGTTGCTTACGCCAGCTCAAATAAAAACCAAAATCGTTTGAATCGAGACGGAACTCTTTCTTTCTTTTTTTAACCCGGGGTGGATGCGCCTCGTGTTTACGTGCGTGCTTGGGCGCTAGGTCGCTTCTACAGTCATATTAGTACCCAAACTCCAAACACTGGTTTACGACCTCCTTCCTTCAACCACTGCCGTATTCAGTTACGCCATAGGGTCTAGAAAACTGTCAGCTAACGAGCAGTTTTTGTTGTTGTTGGTGCTCCGACAGTAGTAAGTTTGTTACAAACAACTCAAATTATATCAGACGTTTGTTTTATAACTGACCATGTTGCTTACGCCAGCTCAAATGAAACCAAAATCGTTTGAATCGAGACGGAATAGTTTTTTTACCCGGGGTGGATGCGCCTCATGTTTACGTGCGTACTTGGGCGCTAAGTTGCTTCTACAGTCGTATTAGTACCCGAACCTTTCGGAGGGCGCTGACCGCGTCGGTGGACAGCTGCACGGAGACAAAGAGTGCCCCTTCAGTGGCGTAACCAAATCTGGCAGAGTTTGGAGGAAGGTGCCGGAAAGCGATGCTCGGAGAGTGCTCCTGCACGTGCACCCACTACCGGTCAGTCCGGAGCCCTACGTCTGGGTCCGCGATAGCGCACAGACCTAGTAATGGTCTACATAACCTTACCGACTGTGTTCGGTCACATAGTTCGTGAAGCGCATCGTGCTCATGGCATTTGATGCGTTATACGAATCTAGTTTTGATTTAGCATACTTAAATAGCGGCGCCAAAGAAAGCAGTAAGTAAGTAAGTAAGTAAGTAAGTAAGTAAGTAAGTAAGTAAGTAAGTAAGTAAGTAAGTAAGTAAGTAAGTAATATGGCGTTTTACGCCCAGTCAACCATCATGGTTATATCAGGGCGAGAAAGAACGCAAATTCATTAAACTGACTTTGATCCTGAATACTTCAGTAACAACAAATTATACTCTTTTCAATGAGTGCTCTTAGGGTATCGTAACACGTGGCACTGACAATCAAAAGGCCAATTTGGAAGGCTAGACTTCAGCCGACTGTGCCGCTGTTACGTGCTGAACGACTTGTGCCATGATTACGTGTCTTCACCTTGGCCACCTGGGATGCTCCTGGTCCATTTTCTTCGATGAGGGACACGACCAGACCTCCGATAGTCTGTTGTAGATCAACCACCTGAAACATGTGTTCCCGTACAGCTATATTCACATCATCGTCGCCAAGGGACGACCATTTCTGGATCCTTAGTTTACCATCAATATTACAAAGATTGTTAATATCTTCAAAGAACGGCAGCAAAGCCACTGCAGAGAAGATAGCCACTGCAGAGAAGACAAGTAATCGACTGAATGAAACTGCACAAGTAAGAAAACTTAGGTATACATTTAGTTCTACGCCTTGTGGGGCAGCGTCCGGCTTAACACTGCCACAGCCTTGAGGACAAACCTTCAGCACGACACCAAACACTAAAAGTGAAGCAACGCAAACGGAGCAAGAAAACCGCTTACGTAAACGGCAAACCACGAGGAAGATCTTCAAGGTATACATGGGAACAAAATCACTACAAGACACCAAGCCTTTGAAACCAAGAGACAGTGGAACACATACGCACGCACGCACGCACTCACGCATGCACGCACACACGCACACGCACACACACACACACACACACACACACACACACACACACTACTGACAGACAGACAGGCAACAAGACACACAGGCCTCGCGGATGCTTCTGGTGCGTAGGATCATGGGAGGGGTCAGGGTCATGATGGGAGCAAAACAGGGTGATAGTGGGCAGCGGTGTAAGTCGGTTGGATTAATTAATTTATCTGTTGTTGATAATGTTTTATAATTGCTTTTATTAGGACATAAATATTTAAGAGGTAGACCTCGTAAAGAGGCCATTTTTAAGTGATACACGCAGCTTGATTTCTCATTTTTATGAACGACTTTTTACCCGGATATTTGCTGTTTGCCGTTGTAATTTAATGATGCGTTATGACTGGCGTGAATGTGTGATGAGTGTACTTGACTCCACAAAGCATTCCTAGTGCAGCTGTGTTGACACTGGCAATAAAGTTGTATTGTGTTGTGGGGTGCTTAACATGGTGCTTAAAGTCCACAGAAACCAACCCTTCGATACAATAATACTTTATTAATCCTTAAAAAGGAAATTCAGTTGTCTGCCTTATTTGTCAAAGGTAGACAAAAAGGCAGACAACTGTTTTTTTTTTTTTTTTAAGGATTAACAAAGTATTAATTTATTATACTGGTTTCTGTGGACGTCAAGCACAATGTTTACTTGTTTATTGTAGGGCGTCAAAGGGACTGACCAAGAGCCAAAGAGCTGGATGTTAGCACTGACCTTTTCAATGGGGCAGTCGGCGATGTCTCCCGCCCTGAGGATGAAGTTGATGTAGTCGATGACTTTCTTGTCGTACACAGACACCCTGTTCTCCTGGTTACCCTGAAAGCAGATCCAACGGAAAACACCCACCACTGTACATAAACTCCACCAGATGTATATTCTCAAAAAGCTATGTACCTTGTATTTACAAGCCAGCCATGTAAGAGTTACCGCAGGCGACTCAGGTCTTTGTTGTTGTGCTTGTGTTACATATTTCGAGCGCTAATTAACCCCCTTGTGTGTTGATTCTGCACGAGCGCTCTGTTTGAGGCTGACTTGAATTATGGTGATTATTGGAATTTAATGTTTTGAACCGATACTCATTTTGTAGAAAAGAGGAAACACCTATTCCTTTTTCTCTATGTCAGGAATGTGTGTATCAGCATGAAGAGCAGAATTCGTTGAGATTACTGACGATTAGTAGGGCGAGTTCCATCATCTTGCGGTTTATAGTAATACAGTCGAGGTTCAAGAGAACTGGCAAAGTTTGGACTGATCATCCATTTGTAAATAAAATTATAGCTCTTCTTGGCTGTCTTTACATCAGTCATTTATTGGCTTTTAACAAAGAAGAATTTGGCTTAATTCTCTTATATAATAAACAATCAAATGTATGTACTTTTAGTCTTAGAAATGAACATAAGCTACAAGTTGAGTCTCGGTAAACATACGCGCATATCCACACAACTAAAACTAAAATGTGATTAAGATAATTTAAAAATCCTACATCACTGTTTCAAAAATAATAATAATCGTGGCCCGCATCACACACACACACACACACACGCACGCAAGCACGCACACCCGCCCACCCACACGCACACACACACACACACACACACACACACACACACGCACGCACGCAAGCACGCACACCCGCCCGCACACACACACACACACACAGATACAGGATCGACATGTCTGTGAGAATGGTTGTCAACGTACCGAGCAGAACTCGTTGAGGGTGCTGAAGATCTGTATGACGAGGTCAATGGTCTTGCTGTTGATGGTGGTGTAGACGACGTTCAGGAACTGCGCCGTCTCTCCCACGATGTTGAACGACTTGACGTTGTCCGGCTGTTCCCGCAGGTAGTTCTGCCGGTGACACAAACCACGGTTAAATATGCAACGTTCAAGTTTAACCCTTTCGCTGCCATGATGTCACTTGAAAAGACCAACAAAAGAGTGAAATTTCAAATTCTGAAGCATTTTTGTTTTCTTTTTCGCATTACGCGTGAAAGGGAATTTGCATCAAAACGCACGGAACTGAAAGTAGATTTGTTATAGGACCTGGAAAATATACTGTTTGCAGGCGTGTGTGTGTGCACTTTTCAACCCGGAAACTTTACAGGCTTGGGCAGCGAAGGGGTTAATGGACCGAAAAAAATCGATCTTAAGGTTACAGAGTAATCAAATCTGCCCAAAGTCTCCAAAAAATCCTGCTGAGGCAAGGAATCATTATAGCTGTAGCCTTACGCCATTATTTAAATACTACAGGTCAACATGACATTGCCATAACCCTGCTCAGAACAAGAAAACATCATAGCTGTAGCCTTACGTCGTTATTTACATACTGCTGTTCAACGTGGCTGTGGTCGTCGTTGTTTTACTTGCAGTACACATTATTATTATCATCATTGTTGTTTCTGTCGTCGTCGTGATTTTACCTGCAGTACTCATCATTATAATCATCATTGCTGTTCTTGTGGTCGTCGTTGTTTTACCTGCAGTACACATATTATCATCATCATTTCTGTCCTTGTGGTCGTCGTTGTTTTACCTGCAGTCCCACACTATTACTACCAACAATGCTATTCCTGTCGTCGTCGTTGTTTTACCTACGGTACACATTCTAATCATCGGTGTTGTTTTTGTCGTCGTCGTTGTTTTACCTGCAGTACCCATTATTATTATTATCATTGCTGTTCCTGGAGTCGTCGTGGTTTTACCTGCAGTCCCATATTATTATTATCACCTTTGCTGTCATTGTGGTCGTCGTGGTTTTACCTGCAGTACCTATTATTATTACTATCATCATTGCTGCTCTTGTGGTCGTCGTTGTTTTGCCTGCAGTACCTATTATTACTATTATCACCTTTGCTGTCATTGTCGTCGTCGTGGTTTTACCTGCAGTACCCATTATTATAATCATCATTGCTGTTCCTGTCTATTGCCGTTCTTGTCATCGTTGTTGCTTTACCTGCAGTCCCACATTATTATTATTATCATTACTCTTCTTGTGGTCGTCGTTGTTTCACCTGCAGTACCCATTATTATTTTTATCATTGCTGTTCCTGGAGTCGTCGTGGTTTTACCTGTAGCCCATATTATTATTATCACCATTGCTGTCATTGTGGTCGTCGTTGTTTCACTTGCAGTACCCATTATTATTATCACCATTGCTGTCATTGTGGTCGTCGTGGTTTTACCTGCAGTACACACTATTATAATCATCATTGTGGTCGTCGTGGTTTTACCTGCAGTACCTATTATTATTACTATCATCATTGCCGTTCCTGTCGCCGTCGTTGCTTTACCTGCAGTACCTATTATTATTACTGTCATCATTGCCGTTCCTGTCGCCGTTGTTGCTTTACCTGCAGTACCTATTATTATTACTATCAACATTGCCGTTCCTGTAGTCGTTGCTTTACCTGCAGTCCCATATTATTACTATCACCTTGCGTTCATGTGCCGTCGTGGCTTTACCGCAGTACCTATTATTATTACTATCATCATTGCGTTCCTGTGCGTCGTTGCTTTACCTGCAGTACCTATTATTATACTATCACCTTGCTGTCTCTGTCGCCGTCGTGGTTTACCTGCAGTACCTATTATTATACTATCATACATTGCCGTTCCTTCGCCGTCTACCTGCAACCATTTTGTACATCAATTGGTTTGTCTTTAGCACAACTGACAGTCCACCTGTCTTTTATCAGTACATTATATTCTATCGATCTCCGTCTCGTCGTTGTTTACCTGCAGTACCATTATTATTACTATACATTGCGTTCCTGTAGCGTCGTTGTTTTACCTGCAGTACCCATATTATTACTATCACCATTGCTGTCATGTGCGTCGTTGCTTTCACCTGACAGTACCCATGTAGTTGTCATCCACCATTGCTGTACTCTGTGCACGCGTCTGTTACCTGCATACACACTATTTATCACATTGTCGATCCCGTCGTCGTTTACCGGCAGTACACCTATTATTACACATCATTAGCCGTCCTGTCGCCTCGTTGCTTACCGCAGTACTATTTTACACCATTGGCCGTTCCATGTCGCCGTCGTTGCTTACCTGCAGTACCTATTATTATTACTATCACATTGCCGTTCCATGTCACCGTCGTTGCTTTACCTGCAGTACCACTTTTATTACATCACAGTATCCGCCAGTGCGTCGTACTGACCTGCAGTACCATTCATAATAGTATCACATTGCGGTCGTATCTTGCTTTCTGCAGCATTCTACCGACATACTGCCGTTCAGGGTCGAGCTTCACCGCAGTACCTACTCTATTACTATCAACATTGGTTGTCAGCACACGGACCAGTACCAATTCATACATCAGACACAGCCGTTCCTGCCACGCAGGCTCTACCGACATACCACACGGTCAGCACACAGACCACTCAACCGACATACAAGAGGCGTCCTGACACAGCAGTCCCCACCGACATACGCCAGGTCGCTACCAACACTCCACCGACCATCTACCACTGCGGCAGCCACACGGACAGAGCAAGGTCAGCACGACAGCAGACCAGGTCACAGACAGCATCCACCGACATACAGACACAGGTCAGCACACAGACCACATCCACCGACATACAGACAGGGTCAGCACACAGACAGCATCCACCGACATACAGACACAGGGTCAGTACACAGACAGCATCCACCGACATACAGACGCAGGGTCAGCACACAGACAGCATCCACCGACATACAGACGCAGGGTCAGCACACAGACAGCATCCCACCGACATACAGACGCAGGGTCAGCACACAGACAGCATCCACCGACATACAGACGCAGGGTCAGCACACAGACAGCATCCACCGACATACAGACCAGGGTCAGCACACAGACAAGCATCCACCGACATACAGACGCAGGGTCAGCACACAGACAGCATCCACCGACATACAGACGCAGGGTCAGCACACAGACAGCATCCACCGACATACAGACACAGGGTCAGCACACAGACAGCATCCACCGACATACAGACGCAGGGTCAGCACACAGACAGCATCCACCGACATACAGACACAGGGTCAGCACACAGACAGCATCCACCGACATACAGACACAGGGTCAGCACACAGACAGCATCCACCGACATACAGACACAGGGTCAGCACACA
>JABMCL010000629.1:797500-802500 GCA_018857735.1 Alviniconcha marisindica
TCAGCATAATACCAACGAGAGAGAAAAACCCTTAACGCCTGGCACGGAGCCTGCAAGCGACTGGAAACGCAAAGCAGAGAAAGACAAACGAAGAGGAAACAAAATTAAAAAATCCCCAGGCAGGCCTTCTACAAAACTACAAACGTGCAGAATCAACACATAAGGGAGTTAATTAGCGCCCGAAAGACGGCATACAAGCACAACAACAAAGACCGGAGTGGCCTACGGTAACTCTCACATGGCATATGCGTGTAAATGCAAGGTACATAAACTCCACCCGAGGTACATACAAAGTAAATAAACCCCACCAAAGGTACAAACTCTAGTAGAGTTTACGTACCTTGTATTTACACCCATGCCAGGTGACAGTTACCGTAGGCGACTCAGGTATTTCGAGCGCTAATTAACTCCCTTGTGTGTTAATTCTGCACGAGCGCTCTGGGCCTCGTTCTGTTTCGGATTTGTTACAAACGTGCAAGCTACACCCGCTCCCAACCAACAACAGGGTGCAATCTGTCATCTGGCTGTTCTGTTTCTACGCCGCACAACAAGGTCACTAACAGCTGTGCAGATATTTTAAGGCATTGGAGATGCTGTGGAAACCAGGTGGGAAAGAAATCAGACTACAGTGTGTTCTAAAGGCTTTGGTTTCTACCTACGCAGCCAGCACGTAAGATACATCATCTGTAGTCAGCCGCCGTATCAACAAAACTTTGGGTCACCAGATACATATTAAAAATAGTGTTCATATTCATGAAGAAGGTTGCCCACATGCTTGCCAGATCATTTCTATTCTATGCGTTTCTTTCAGTAACAGTATGCAGTCTACGAGGTTTACAACCGTAAAAGGAAGCCATGATAGAAAAAGTGATACGACATGAAAATGGATTTTGCGGTCGACTCACCCATCCACCAAGTCTTTCCGATCTCATCTTCCGTTCGAAGACTTGAATTTGCTGAAAATATAACAGATCTTTGGTCAAAGAAACCACCGAACACTAAATAAGTTACTACTCAGGGTCGTGTTGGACATCTTGCTCATGCTCTCTCCATAAAATCAACAGCACTTTAACAAACTTGACTGAATCACGTATAGATTTTATAGCAAACGCTTACGCTGAACACCAATGAAATGACAGTCTTGCTGACGATCCGGGAATGCGATCACGTGTGTGTGTATGTGTGTGTGTGTGAGTCTCTGTGTGTGTGTGTGTGTGTGTGTGTGTGTGTGTGTGTGGTGTGTGTGTGCGTGCGTGCGTGCGTGCGTGCGTGCGTACGTGCGCGTGCGTGCGTGCGTGCGTGTGCATGTTTGCGCGTGCGTGCGTGCGTGTGCATGTTTGCGCGTGCGTGCGTGCGTGCGTGCGTGGTGCGTGTGTGTGTGTGTGTGTGTGGTGTGTGTGTGTGTGTGTGTGTGTGTGTGTGTGGTGTGTGTGTGTGTGTTGTTGTGTGTGTGTGTGTGTTGTGTGTGTGAGAGAGAGAGAGAGAGAGAGAGAGAGAGGAGAGAGAGAGAGAGAGAGAGAGAGAGAGAGAGAGAGAGACAGAAGAGAGAGAGAGAGGGACAGAGTAGAGAGAGAGAGACGAGAGAAGGGATGTGTGTGTGTGTGTGTGTGTGTGTGTGTGTGTGTGTGTGTGTGTTGTGCTGTGCTGTTCTGTGCTGTGTTGTGTTGTGTGTGTGTGTGTGTGTGTTGTGTGGTTGTGTGTGTGTGTGTGTGGGGGTGAGGGGGGAGAGAGAGAGAGGAGAGAGAGAGAGAGAGAGAGAGAGAGAGAGAGAGAGAGAGAGAGAGAGAGAGAGAGAGAGAGAGAGATTACCCTAGCGGCTGGGAATTAGTTTCATGGCACGCTATGGTCAACCAACTTAGGACATCCTAACGGGGAAAAAACAGCTAACAGCCCCACGAATCCGTTTCACGGTATCAACGTGAACGCAGTCGCAGGACAATAACCACGCAAAGAAAACAACTCTTACGCCCAAATAAAGCGAAACAGATATAAAAACAGCGTCACCTGCAGGGCCTTTTTGCCGACGGTCAGTGTCATGTTGTAGCTGGTCACGTTGGCCATGGCTTCCTTGACTCTGGCCTCGTGTTGGGCCAGCAGACTGCGCCTGCAACGTGGACACGCCGACACCGGCTGTTAGTCTCGCTCCGTGCACCACCACTACCACCACCACTGACACTATTTTATTGATATAAGGCCACAGCCCTTTTCAGTGGGGGAAGTACATGTTCAAGGCATTCATATCGAATATTTCAAAAACTCGTGCTCTGTCTGTCTGTCTGTCTGTCTGTCTCTCTCTCTCTCTCTAGCCCTTTTCAATGGGGGAAGTACATGTTCAAGGCATTCCATATCGAATATTTCAAAAACCGTGCTCTGTCTGTCTGTCTCGTCTCTCTCTGTCTGTCTGTCTGTCTCTCTCTCTCTAGCCCTTTTCAATGGGGGAAGTACATGTTCAAGGCATCCATATCGAATATTTCAAAAACCCGTGCTCTGTCTGTCTGTCTCTGTCTGTCTCTCTCTGTCTGTCTGTCTGTCTCTCTAGCCCTTTTCAATGGGGGAAGTACATGTTCAAGGCATTCATATCGAATATTTCAAAAACCCGTGTTCTCTCTCTCTCTCTCTCTCTCTCTCTCTCTCTCTCTCTCTCTCTCTCTCTCTCTCTCTCTCTCTCTCACCACTCTCTCTCCCTCTCTCTCACCACGACCATAACAGCACGCAAGGACAAAACCGCAGTCTACTTGAGGACACTGTAGTCATCGGTAACTAGTGGCCAAAGGCGTGGACGTATGTGACTAAAAGTAACTTCTCTTAAAGGAAGAAACACGTTAAACCTTTACACTACTTAAAAACAGCTATTTCATTTTTCCTCAGATTTGTTTTAAACCAAATCGTTGTAAGCCTAATTGCTGTTACTCAAAACCAATTTTGCACTGAATATTAACATTGCGAAAAACAATAAAATTGCAAAGAAACATACCCTTTAAGCTTCCGTAATGTTTGGGTATAGCTGAAGATATAAGATGTATCCACCCTCCCAAACACCCCGAGCGATTTTGAAATGTTATGGACACAAAAAATTACAAAGGAGTCGTAAAGATACACGAGATCGGAGACATAGAAGACCACTAATGTTACATTCTATGTTCATGTTTCAACATCTTTGCCCAATATCGTGGACTATTGTTTCACTAAACAGGAAGATAATCACCATTTTTGTTAACCGTACGCATCAAAACGTAGTACTAGTCACTGACAGAACGTTATCCTCCCCCACCCCCACCCCCAAAATACACAAAACCACCTTGTGTTTAACCAGAGGTATTTTGTGAAAAATGGCAAGACTTCGTCTTCCACTGTATTCACGTTTCAGTGTGGAGCAGGGGCATGCAGTCGCTACTGGACACAAGACAGTGAACTAACTATATGTGGCAGCTAAGTGTGCTCCGGGGACATTTTGGTGACTGTGTGCTTTGTTAGGTTAATGCGGGACATCGCTACACACCTGCTAAACTATCTTGTTTGGAGAACATTACAGATTTTTTTTTCTTCTTCATATTAACATTTAATTACATTCCTGGAGTAGTCCGTCCTATACATTTCAACCACATCTTTGGAGAGAGAGGAAAAACAACAACTGGAAAGTAACCCAGTGCTACTGATCGAAAAGACAATGATGGGAATAATCACAACGAAATTCACAAAACCATATCAAAGACAAAACGGTTCAAGACACCCAGAGTGTAAAACAAAACAAACAGGTAAACACATAATGAAAAGATTCAACATATATAAACTGATGAAGAGGCACTGACAGCGCAGGTGTTAAAACGATTGACATTCTTGATTAATACTGCGTGTTAAGTGTTGCAAGTGTTACACTAACCCGCATCATTCCAGTTTTGTGTCTGATGTCTTAAAGCGATTGATGTGATGTAGCTGCATGCCAATTCATTGATCTGTTACTAGTAGCAGCAATGGTTGTAGTCGCTTGTCTTCATCCGGGTTGTCATGTTGTTCGTGCAATCTATCATCCTGTTGTCATGTTGTTTGTGCAGTCTATCATCATCCTGTTGTAATGTTGTTCGTGCAATCTATCATCCTGTTGTCATGTTGTTCGTGCAATCTATCATCCTATTGTAATGTTGTTCGTGCAATCTATCATCCTGTTGTCATGTTCGTGCAATCTATTATCCTGTTGTCATGTTGTTCGTGAAATCTAGGTGCGTTGTGGTGCTAGCTTGCTACATGTACAACAGAATGGCCAACAAACGGTTTCTACTGACACTTGCCCCACAGCTCCACAGTAACAACTAAGGCACAGTACACACAGGCAACACTAATGGCGATCCCAGTATGTTGCCAAGGAAGCGTGGACGATGAGAAACAACACCAAGTCTACAAACACTGATGGACACACTGCACTAACTGCAACAATAAGAACAGCCAGTATCGCTCCATCCAACCTTGCTTGAAGAATCAATGTACACACTACTACTGCACACACAATTCCTATCACGACGAATTTACGACCATCTGGCAACACAAACTGTATTTTTCTCGGTCACATTTTTGTACACGTCTGTGTTCTAATAATTATATTTAGGAGCCAGTTTATTTTTGTCATGCTTGGTCAAAAGAAATCACAAGCTATTATTAAAACCCATGCACACACACGCAAAAAAAAAAAAAAAAAAAAAAGAGCAGAAAGAACCACACGTACTGAAAATAAACTGAAATTAGTACTGCAGCTAAACACTCCAATCAACTGAATCTACGCAAGTGAAGAAACCTAAACCAAAAATATACAGTGGCAAAAAAGGAAACGCAAAAGAATGGACATCATGCGAGGTTAATTTTCATTTTACCCAGATTTATTTCGGCGGGTCTTTTTCAGCAACAAAGTTCTGAACGGAAACAAAACGAGAACGCAATAACCAAGTGAGAGAGAAAATGAAAGTGATCAATTCAAAATAATCATGTTCATGTGAACGTAAGTAGTCAAC
>JABMCL010000629.1:805000-812500 GCA_018857735.1 Alviniconcha marisindica
ACACTCAAATGATGACAACACAATCAGAAAGACAGCAACACTCAAACGATGACATCATTAGCACAATGACAGCAACACTCAAACGATGACATCATTAGCACAATGACAGCAACACTCAAACGATGACATCACAATCACAAAGACAGCAACACTCAAACGATGACATCACTAGCACAATGACAGCAACATTCAAACGATGACATCACTAGCACAATGACAGCAACACTCAAACGATGACATCATAAATAAATGACACCGAAACTCAAACGATGACATCACAGTCACAATGACTTGTTTGTTGAATGGAAGGCATGATGATTGACACGCTTTGCTTGTTGAATGGAAGGCGTGACGATCGACACGCCCTTTGTTTGTTAAATGGAAGGCGTGACGATCGACACGCCTTTTGTTTGTTAAATGGAAGGCGTAACGATCGACACGCCCATTGTTTGTTGAATGGAAGGCGTGACGATCCACACGACATTTGGTTGTTGAATGGAAGGCGTGACGATCAACATGCTTTTGTTTGTTGAATGGAAGGCATGACGATCGACACGCTTTGTTTGTTGAATGGAAGACGTGATGATCGACACGCTTTGTTTGTTGAATGGAAGCGTGATTATCGACACGCTTTGTTTGTTGACTGGAAGGCGTGACGATCGACATGCCTTTGTCTGTTGACTGGAAGACAGGGAAACTGCATGTCCACTTACCTGGACGTCTCTGTTGGCGTTGAAGAGCATGATGCAGATGAAGGCCAGAACCTCGCGCACGATGTCGTCGTTCCGCCTGGCCAGGTGCGGCAAGACCTTGATGATGGTGCTGTGGCCGTTCAGCGCCACCTGCACCTCCTCGATGTAAGTCAGCTGTCTGTGAACGACAGAACAAGTCAGCTGTCTGTGAACGACAGAACAAGTCAGCTGTCTGTGAACGACAGAACAAGCCAGCTGTCTGTGAACGACAGAACAAGCCAGCTGTCTGTAAACGACAGAACAAGCCAGCTGTCTGTGAACGACAGAACAAGCCAGCTGTCTGTGAACGACAGAACAACCAGCTGCTGTAACGACAGAACAAGCCAGCTGTCTGTAACGACAGAACAAGCCAGCTGTCTGTAACGACAGAACAAGCCAGCTGTCTGTGAACGACAGAACAAGCCAGCTGCTGTGAACGACAGAACAAGCAGCTGTCTGTGAACGACAGAACAAGCCAGCTGTCTGTAACGACAGAACAAGCCAGCTGTCTGTAACGACAGAACAACCAGCTGTCTGTAACGACAGAACAAGCCAGCTGTCTGTAACGACAGAACAAGCCAGCTGTCTGTGAACGACAGAACAAGCCAGCTGTCTGTGAACGACAGAACAAGCAGCTGTCTGTAACGACAGAACAAGCCAGCTGTCTGGAACGACAGAACAAGCCAGCTGTCTGTGAACGACAGAACAAGCCAGCTGCTGTGAACGACAGAACAAGCCAGCTGCTGTAACGACAGAACAAGCCAGCTGCTGTAACGACAGAACAAGCCAGCTGTCTGTAACGACAGAACAAGCCAGCTGTCTGTAAACGACAGAACAAGCCAGCTGTCTGTGAACGACAGAACAAGCCAGCTGTCTGTGAACGACAGAACAAGCCAGCTGTCTGTGAACGACAGAACAAGCCAGCTGCTGTAACGACAGAACAAGTCAGCTGTCTGTGAACGACAGAACAAGTCAGCTGTCTGTGAACGACAGAACAAGCCAGCTGTCTGTGAACGACAGAACAAGTCAGCTGTCTGTGAACGACAGAACAAGCCAGCTGTCTGTGAACGACAGAACAAGCCAGCTGTCTGTAAAGACAGAACAAGCCAGCTGCCCTGTGAACGACAGAACAAGCCAGCTGTCTGTGAACGACAGAACAAGCCAGCTGTCTGTGAACGACAGAACAAGCCAGCTGTCTGTGAACGACAGAACAAGCCAGCTGTCTGTGAACGACAGAACAAGCCAGCTGTCTGTGAACGACAGAACAAGCCAGCTGTCTGTAACGACAGAACAAGCCAGCTGTCTGTGAAACGACAGAACAAGCCAGCTGTCTGTCGAGAACACATCAACGACAGAACAAGCCAGCTGTCTGTGAACGACAGAACAAGCCAGCTGTCTGTAACGACAGAACAAGCCAGCTGTCTGTGAACGACAGAACAAGCCAGCTGTCTGTGAACGACAGAACAAGCCAGCTGTCTGTAACGACAGAACAAGCCAGCTGTCTGTGCCAGACAAGCGTGTTGAACGATAGAACAAGCCAGCTGTCTGTGAACGACAGAACAAGCCAGCTGTCTGTAAATGACAGAACAAGCCAGCTGCCCGTGAACGACAGAACAAGCCAGCTGTCTGTGAACGACAGAACAAGCCAGCTGTCTGTGAACGACAGAACAAGCCAGCTGTCTGACGGTTACTCAATAATGTATTACTGTTAAAAACAACAACCCCATCAAGTAGGTAATAAATACCAAACTAGCAAACCTACTTTTTGATCTTTTCCTCCGCCGTCCTGACGGCCCAGTCTTCGGGCAACTTCCGTTCCTCGTTGTGCACAATGGCCCGCAGCACCTGCAGACATCGCACGTCCAGGTCGGCGTGGGTCGGCTGGTCGGGGTGCGGCTGTTTGCACTGCTGAGCGGAGATCCTGCACAGGCAACACAGAGTTAGTTACGGTACAGGGAACCAGCAGCTCAGCGTCACGGCGCAGGCAACAAGCAGCTCAGCGTCACGGCACAGGCAACAGGCAACAAGAAAGCTCAGCGTCAGGACACAGGCAACAGGCAGCTCAGAGTTACGACACAGGGAACCAGCAGCTCAGCGTCACGACACAGGGAACCAGCAGCTCAGCGTCACGACACAGGGAACCAGCAGCTCAGCGTCGCAGCACAGGGAACCAGCAGCTCAGCATCACGGCACAGGGAACCAGCAGCTCAGCGTCACGGCACAGGGAACCAACAGCTCAGCGTCACGACACACGGAACAAGCAGCTCAGCGTCACGGCACAGGCAACAAGGCAACAGGCAACAAGAAAGCTCAGCGTCAGGACACAGGCAACAGGCAGCTCAGAGTTACGACACAGGGAACCAGCAGCTCAGCGTCACGACACAGGGAACCAGCAGCTCAGCGTCACGACACAGGGAACCAGCAGCTCAGCGTCGCAGCACAGGGAACCAGCAGCTCAGCGTCACGGCACAGGGAACCAGCAGCTCAGCGTCACGGCACAGGGAACCAGCAGCTCAGCGTCACGGCACAGGGAACCAGCAGCTCAGCGTCACGGCACAGGGAACCAGCAGCTCAGCGTCACAGCGTCAGAGTGAAGGCTCGACCGCGGAAACCGCCCGAAAAAGACCTGAGAGACCGTGGACCGTGGACCGCCGCCAGAACAATGGAAGTGTTAAGGCGGTGTCCCCTTGCCATTGCCCCTTCCCACTCTGTCACCGTCCCTAACAGGCCATCTCGCCTCCGTGGACGTAAAGCACCAAGAAAGCAAAGGACAATAAGTTGTACAACGCCACGGCGCATCGTTATACTTACAGGCCACACGGGACAAGAAGTATACAACGTCACGGCGCGTCGTTCTATTTACAAGCCACATAGGACAAGAAGTTATACGTCACGGCGCATCGTTACACTTACAAGCAACATGTGTACGGTGTTTTTTATTTATATTTTTTATTTATCACATTTTAGAATGGAAACGAAAAACTGGTTCTCACCACAACTGCTCTATCAGCTTTCTGGCCGGGGCGAATCGCTTCGCGGGTTTCTTCTCGTTCTGGTTGATGAAGCAGCGAACCAAGCTCTGGAACTCCTCTCCCAGAGGCAACTCCTCGTTGGTACCACGTGCTGTGTACTCTGCCAACACAACCGTGCACAAGGCCAGCTGTTATTACTCTCTCGCCAACACCGCCCCCCTCCCCCTACAAAGAAGAAGAAGAAGAAGAAGAAGAAGAAAGAAATAAAATAAAATAAAACAAAGGAAACCCCCCAAAACAAGAACAAACAAACAAAAACAACAACAAAATAACAACAACTATAAACAAAACAAACAAAACAACAAACAACAACAAAGCAAACAACCCCCCTCAAAACAAAACAAAGCAAACAAAACAACCCCCCCCTCCCCCCCCCCACACACACACACCAACTAAACAACAAAAAACGACACGAAACACACTTTTTTCTTCCTCCTTATTGAACACTTCATTTATCCCTTGCAGGAATGAGTTAGGCTACAGAAGTCGCAAAAGCAGCGCTACTCATTCCAACCAGTGTGTGGATTATTTTCGTGTGTCCAAACAATGCTATGCCGGCTGCCAGTGTTTGGAATTTTTAACGTGTGCTCAGCTGCTGATGCATGCGACTGCAAACAGTGTCTGTATGAACACCGCAGGAAAGTCTACACTGAAAGTTGACTCTGGGAGAAAATCCCTTGTCGCACCTTGGAATTGAACCTGAGTCTGTATTGCGCCTGGTTTTTCGGTCCGTCATCTAGCAGAGCACCCCCCAAAAACAAACAAAACAAAACAAAACAACAACAACAAAAAAACAGGCTGTGGGTTGTATGCATTTTGAAATCTCTCTCTCTCTCTCTCTCTCTCTCTCTCTCTCTCTCTCTCTCTCTCTCTCTCTCTCTCTTTCTCTCACTATATGCATTTTGAAATATCTCTCTCTCTTTTTCTCTCTCTCACTGTATGCATTCTGAAATCTCTCTCTCTCTCTATCTCTCTCTCTCCCCCCTCTACTCTCTTCTCTCTCTTCATTATCATCTTGAAATCTCTCTCTCTCTCCTCTCTCTCTCTCTCTCTCTCTCTCTCTCTCTCTCTCTCTCTCTCTCTCTCTCTCTCTCTCCCCTTCCAACAGAGCTGCATGTATGGAGGTGCAGGTGTAAAAATGCACCGTGTGAAGATGTACATACAAAGTGTTGGAGATGCATGTGTACAGATGCACTGTGTGAAGATGTACAAAGTGCAGGAGATGAATGTATGGAGGTGCATGTGTACATATGTAGATGCATGTATGAAGGTGCATGTGTAAAGAAGCACTGTGTGAAGACGTACATATAATGTGCTGGAGCTGCACGTATGGAGGTGCATGTGTACAGCTGCACTGCGTGAGGATGTACAGGTGGAGGTGTAGATGTGGACGTGATGCAGACGGCCGACTCGCCTCGTTTAAAGAGGACCTTGAGCAGTGCCTGCACGGTGTTGTGGCCGCTGAAGATGTACTGTGTGAAGATGTAGATGTACGTACTGGAGATGTACGTACGAAGGTGCATGTGTATGGAGGTGCATATGTGAAGATGTACTGTGTGAAGATGTACATACAAAGTGCTGGAGATATATGTATGGAGATGCATGAATAAAAATGCACTGTGTGAAGATGTACAAAGTGCTGGAGATGTATGTATGGAGGTGCATGTGTAAAGATGCACCGTGTGAAGATGTACCAAAGTGCTGGAGATGTATGTATGGAGGTGCATGTGTAAATGCATGTGTAAAAATGCACTATCTGAAGATGTACAAAGTGCTGGATATGTATGTATGGAGATGCATGTGTAAATGCGTGTGTAAAAATGCACTATCTGAAGATGTCCAAAGTGCTGGAGCTGCATGTATGGAGGTGCATGTGTACAGCTGCACTGCGTGAGGATGTACAGGTGGAGGTGTAGATGTGGACGTGATGCAGACGGCCGACTCGCCTCGTTTAAAGAGGACCTTGAGCAGTGCCTGCACGGTGTTGTGGCCGCTGAAGATGTACTGTGTGAAGATGTAGATGTACGTACTGGAGATGTACGTACGAAGGTGCATGTGTAAACATGCACTGTGTGAAGATGTACAAAGTGCTGGAGATGTATCTACGAAGGTGCATGTATAAAGGTGCACTGTGTGAAGATATAAAATGTGCTGGAGATATATGTATGGAGGTGCATGTGTGAAGATGTACTGTGTGAAGATGTACATACAAAGTGCTGGAGATATATGTATGGAGATGCATGAATAAAAATGCACTGTGTGAAGATGTACAAAGTGCTGGAGATGTATGTATGGAGGTGCATGTGTAAAGATGCACCGTGTGAAGATGTACCAAAGTGCTGGAGATGTATGTATGGAGGTGCATGTGTAAATGCATGTGTAAAAATGCACTATCTGAAGATGTACAAAGTGCTGGATATGTATGTATGGAGATGCATGTGTAAATGCACGTGTAAAAATGCACAGTCTGAAGATGTACAAAGTGCTGGAGCTGCACGTATGGAGGTGCATGTGTACAGATGCACTGCGTGAGGATGTACAGATGTGGAGGTGATGCAGACGGCCGACTCGCCTCGTTTAAAGGGGACCTTGAGCTGAGCCTGCACGGTGTTGTGGCCGCTGTGGACCAGCATGCAGTTGTTGGTGTACGTGTGGAACTTGGCGTTCAGCTCCAGCTCCGCTGCGTAATACTCCATGTTGCCCTGCAAACCACACCAGGACGTCCGTCAACACCACACGACGGCTTGCACTCGTACACAGTTACCGCAGTAGCACGTAGAAGATCCTGGTCATTCTGATACCTAACCCTAAGATCCCGGTCATTCTGCCACCTAACCCTAAGATCCCGGTCATTCTGCCACCTAACCCTAAGTTGCGCACTTTGGGCTTGCACTTGTACGCGGATCATTGGTTGTTATTGTCCAGACAACCTCGTGGGTCTTACCAGGGCAAAACGTAGTACAGGAACATATCACAAAGGGGGAGGGGGTGGCGGGCGGGGGGGGGGGGGGGGGGGGGCGGGCGGGGGGCGGGGATAGCTCAGTGATTAAAAAAAAGCCGGACTCCTGATTGAAAGGTCGCGGGTTCGAATCCCTGCAGGAGCGGCGAGAGAATCTTCTGTGCTGACTCTTATTTCGTTATTCGTTCCATCCCCGTGTTACCGCAGTAGCACGTAAAATATTCCGGTCATTCTGCCAAAAGTGCAGGTGGCACGTTACAGCTAAACACGCATACACCTTACGTATGTGGCTTTGCATGAAGCGACATGGTGCATGGTTGTATTGTGTACACAGAACACGCAATTTTACGTAGCACCAGCCATGCCAGCGCTGTAAGTACACCACTTCGGTGGATATTCAAAACCGAAGTATAAAAAGCTATTCACTCATGTAGAATAAGATGCCAGCGCAGTGAGTCTGCTTGAGTGCGGAGAATAGCGCTATATAAAAACGATCGACAACAGATCATTCGGTTTTAATGGCCCAGACAACCGCGTAGGTCATACAGGGAAAAACGTAGTACAAGTAGTAAGTACACAGCACAAGGGCATCAAACGCTCAGTTCGGAGCGGAATTCAAACAACAAGAAAAAAGAAACAAAAAAGAAAGAAAAAAGAAACAAGAATGACATCTAGCGTTCTAAAACAAGACCAAAACACATAAAAGGTTCAAAAGAACGCTAATGATTAGAACAAAACACAAAATGTGAATTTTAGGGTAAGAGGATTACCCCGAAAA
>JABMCL010000629.1:817500-832500 GCA_018857735.1 Alviniconcha marisindica
GATCACTATGTACAGCGTGACACAGCCTGTGTGAATGATCACTATATGTACAGCGTGACACAGTCTGTGCCAATGATCACTATATGTACAGCGTGACACAGCCTGTGCCAATGATCACTATATGTACAGCGTGACACAGCCTGTGTGAATGATCACTATGCGCAGCGTGAGACAGCCTGTGTGAATGATCACTATGCGCAGCGTGACACAGCCTGTGTGAATGATCACTATGCACAGTGTGACAGCCTGTGTTAATGATCACTATCTACAGCGTGTCACAGCTTGTGTGAATATCACTATGCACAGCGTGACACAGCCTGTGTGAATGATCACTATTACAGCGTTTCACAGCCTGATGATCACTATGCACAGCGTGACACAGCCTGTGTGAATGATCACTATGTACGCCATGCTGACGGGTTACTACAGAGGCGGGAAGGACACGAGCGCAGTGAGTCTGCTCGAGAGCGGAGAATAATGCTATATAAAAGCCAGCAACAACAACAACAACAACAACAACAACAACAATAACAACACTGACTTGTCGTGCTGCAGGTCGGCTGCCCCGCTCTCCACGAGGTTACTGCCAGTCGTCTTCATGTAGACCCACAGCATGAAGTGCAGGAAGGGCCGCTTGAGGTTGCAGTCGATGCCGGCGTGGTTCATCACCCACAGCAGCTCTTCCACCGGCACGATGGTCTGGCACAGCGACTCGATGAACTTGTTCTCGCCCTGCGCACGTGGGGCCAAGGACACGCAGTCGTCAGTCAACAAGCTGGGGTCACGGGATGCGATAATTTAAAACTGCAGGTCAACCGCCGCCTTAGACACACCTGTCTGGGTTTACGTTGCCAGCGTGCTGTGTACATGACACTGCAAGCCCATGAGACGTACTAGGGTTTGAAATTAAATGACACACTCCGGCTAAATGTGTCACGCTTTCGTCAAACGCAGCGTGAATTAAGACATAGCTCTGAGCACTCAACTCAGTAACATCCGTCACTCTTACAGTCTGATCGCTACCATTTTGTGTGTGTGTGTGTGTGTGTGTGTGTGTGTGTGTGTGGTGTGTGTGTGTGTGTGTGTGTGTGTGTGTGTGTGTGTGTGTGTGTGTGTGTGTGTATGTGTGATTGTTGTTGTGTGTGTGTGTGTGTGTGTGTGTGTGTGGTGTGTGTGTGTGTGTGTGTGTGTGTGTGTGTGTGTGAGTGTGCGTGCGTGTGTGCGTGTGTGTGTGTGTGTGTGTGTGTGTGTGTGTGTGTGAGTATCTGTTAGTCTGTGTGTGAGCGTGCCTGTCTATATCTGTGTTGCTGTTAACGGAAGGCTACCCTCGTGACTGAGGACCACTCAGAATATAAAACGAATGTTCGGCTATAACACATTTGCGTATATTGTCACATCACCCCAAGTCATCCCCCAGCAAGATCCCCTTCCTCAAAAAATAAACAATTAATTAGGCAAAGCCCCCCTCCCCCCCACCCCCCTCCTCCGCTAATAAAATGAACCTTACCTCGGCACACGTGGCCAGCAAGTCGACCAGACCGATGAAGTAGGTCAGGTGTCCTCGGTCCGTTTGATTGGTCAGAATGTTCTCCCTGCAGACAAAGCAAATCGTTCAGTGTAGACCAAGGAGCTGAAGTGACGTGCGTTGCCGTTGTCGTTGAATTGCGCTGTAAGCGTTGATAGGCAGGTACCATGCACCTTGGGGCAGGAGAGAGACGGTGGCCCGCCTTCAGCGTAACAGATACTGATGGCCATCAAATCGAAGTGAGAATGGCTATCGGGGTTAGGCGCCTTGCATATGCAATTTGCTGTTGCTATTGCCGTTATACTAAATTCTTGTCGCAAATGTTCAAAAACGAGGAGTACTTCAAAGGCAGCATTTACAAAACCTGAATTGCAACCTACAGAGCTCAGACACAAACCTTCTGAAATGCCAGGTACAGAGCTCAGACACAAACCTACACAAGGTACAGAGCTCACAGACAAACCTTCTGACATGCCAGGTGCAGAGCTCACAGACAAACCTTCTGACATGCCAGGTGCAGAGCTCACAGACAAACCTTCTGACATGCCAGGTACAGAGCTTACAGACAAACCTTCTGACATGCCAGGCTCAGAGCTCACAGACAAACCTTCTGACATGCCAGGTACAGAGCTCACACACAAACCTTCCGAGATGCCAGGTACAGAGCTCACACACAAACCTTCCGAGATGCCAGGTACAGAGCTCACACACAAGCAAAGTCAACGTTCATTGAAGCCCCCCACCTGAGATTTCTGGGCTGGTCGAGGACGTAGGCTGCCTTCTTGAAGTTCTGCATGATGTACTTCATGACGAGGGCCTGGTTGCGCTTGATGGTCAGGTCCAGTCCCTCCACCTTCACCAGGGCGCGCAGCAGCTCCAGGAACTCCGGCGCCGCCTGCTGACTCTCCGCCACCAGCAGCACGATGCGCTGCACCTGCCGTGAGTGCACCTTCAGACACGTCGTCTGGTTCCCGATGAAAATCTGAAAGTAACCAAGCGAGTGGCACAGGTAAGTCGTGTGGTTACCGATGAACATCGGAAAGTAACCAAGCGAGGCGGATTACTGCTGAACTCCACAGGTGATTAAAGTCGTCTGGTTCCCGATGAAAATCTGAAAGTAACCAAGCGAGGCGGATTGCTGCTGTACTCCACAGGCAAGTCGTCTGGTTTCACGATGAAAATCTGAAAGTAACCAAACAAGGCGGCCTTACTGCTGTGCTCCACAGGCAAGTCGTGTGTAGTCTGCGATGAAAATCTGCAAGTGAAACATGAGGCGACCGTACTTCTGTGCTCCACAGGTAAGTCGATCGTGTGTAGTTTGCAGTGAAAATCTGCAAGTCAAACACGAGGCGACCTTACTTCTGTGCTCCACAGGTAAGTCGATCGTGTGTAACTGGCGATGAAAATCTGCAAGTAAAGAATGAGGTTTTATTTCTCTGCTCCACAGGCAAGTCGCCTGCTTCCCGATGGAAATGTGCAAGTAAAACACGAGGCGGTCTTAATTACTTCTGTGCTCTACAGGCAAGGCGTGATTTAGAAAATCTGAAAGTAAAATATAAGGCGGCCTCACATCTGTATTCCACAGGCAGGTCGTGTTTATATCCCGATAGAAATCTGAAAGTAAAATATAAGGCGGCCTCACATCTGTATTCCACAGGCAGGTCGTGTTTATATCCCGATAGAAATCTGAAAGTATACCACGAGGAGTCCTTAGTACTGTACGCGCTTCAGAGGTAAGTCGAGTCTAGTTCCTGCTAAAACTATGCACGAACAAAAACAGATCAGCTTTCTTCTGTGCTGACAACTCGGCACAGAAATAAACATGTTCATAAAAAGGCTTGTTTCCTTCTTGGATTTTCGTCATCCTTTCCTCGGAAATCCAACGCAGACTCGAAAATATGCATCAGTCTTAATTAATTCACCCGCGAGGCATCAAACGCTGGGAGACTGCTCACCCATGACCAGTTAGTGGCGCAATAAAAAATCCCATTTATCGTCAAACCTCACCCAAGTCAGCTACTGCAAACCTCACTCACCTGTTGTGGAACCCCAAGCACCAATCGCCAAACTTCACTCACTATCGTCAAACCTGATACATTGTCAAACCTCACTCACTATCGTCAAACCTCACTCACTATCGTCAAACCTCACTCACTATCGTCAAACCCAATGCATCGTCAAACCTCACTCACTATCGTCAAACCTGATGCATCGTCAAACCTCACTCACTATCGTCAAACCTGATGCATTGTCAGATCTCACTCACTATCGTCAAACCTGATGCATCGTCAAACCTCACTATCGTCAAACCTCATGCATCATCAAACCTCACTCACTATCGTCAAACCTGATACATCGTCAAACCTCACTCACTATCGTCAAACCTCATTCACAATCGTCAAACCTAACGCATCGTCAAACCTCACTCACTATCGTCAAACCTGATGCGTCGACAAACTTTACTCACTATCGTCAAACCTGATGCATCGACAAACGCTTCACTCACTATCGCCCAACCTGATGCATCGTCAAACCTGACTCACCTCCTTCAGGGCCAGAGCTAGATCCGACCTGACGATCTGAACGTCGAGGAGCTTGTCGAGATTGTCGAAGATCTTGTCCTGCACCTTGTGGTTCTCTCGGATGAGCAGCCTCAGCAGGAACAGCGTCTTGCGGAACACCGTCTCCATGCCCGCGTACTGGTCCTGGGGCATTGTAACCAACAGTGCTGACATGTGCAGCCAACAGTGCTGACATTTTTACAGTCAAGAGTGCTGACAGTTATAGTCAATAGGTCAATAGTGCTGACATTTATTTCCACCAGTGCTGACATTTATTTCCACCAGTGCTGACATTCGTAGCCAACAGTGCTGAGATTTATAGTTCAAGTTCAATGTTGCTTTACATCCACAGAGACGGTACAGACAATTACAGCCAACAGTGTTGACATTTACAGCCAACAGTGCTGACATTTATAGCCAACAGTGTTGACATTTACAGCCAACAGTGTTGACATTTATAGCCAACAGTGTTGACATTTATAGCCAACAATGCTGACACAGTCAACAATGCTGATATTTGAAGTCAACAGTGCTGACATTTATAGCCAACAGTGCTGACACAGTCAACAGTGCTGACATTTACAGACAAATGTGCCGACATTTATAGTCAACAATGCTGGCATTTATAGCAAACAGTGCTGACACTTACAGTCAACAGTGCTGATATTTGTACCCAACAATGCTAACATTTACAGTCAACAGTGCTGATATTTGTAGTCAACAGTGCTGACATGTACAATCGTTAGTGCTCACACTTATAACAATAGACTGCAAATGGAAACACTTGTTACTAGAAATCTCAGCACCGTTATTTGCTTGATCTGTAATGCAAAGATCACATTAGGGAGAAACAAAAGTTAGCTAAGGAATCACAGGTAAACGTCTATTGTTCACACACACACACACACACACACACACACACACACACACACACACACACACACACACACACACACACACACACACACACACACACATGGTGTGAGTATGTTTAGGCAACAAAGTGGAACAAAAATATGTTGTCTGGGGACAATTGGCTGCCTTAGCAGAATATTTATTTCACACTTTCACCGTGAAGATGATCAAGGTATCACTGTTAGACAGAGTTGTACTTTAATGTGGTATACCGCTTTGCTGGTGAGTCGGTTCGTATAAACTGTGTGGAGTGAAACATTATATACTCTTCAGTCGGTGCCTTGAGTTAGAAGTTAGAAGATGTGCTGATTGGAGGCTTTTTAGCCTACGCCTATCGTTTGAGCACCTCCCTAGTTGGCCGACGTGTGGACAGTCGGAGGCTGGTCGGGCTCCATAAGTGTGAGGGCATGTTTGTTTGTGAATGAAGTGTTGTCATTGTTGGGAGGTGAACGCAAGACAAAGGGAGCCAACCTTCGTCCAGGTTTCACCCCGTAGTTTGGATACACAGCTGCTGATCACAGTTCATCAGTTTAAAACAGACTTCGATGAACACCGTTAAATTTAAAAAAAGTAAGTAAGTAAGTAAGGTAAGTAAGTAAGTAAGTAAGTAAGTAAGTAAGTAAGTAAGTAAGTAAGTGTTTTACGCCCAGTCAAACCGTAGATAAGAATAAAACTGAACACCGAAAAAACAAACTAACAAACAAACAAAAAACGTGGAAAAGGATAAAACTGGAATTAAAAAGAAAAAAGAAAAAATGAACATAAGAGGATAAAACTGAAAGCATCTTTTTTTACAGTGAACACAAGACCGCGCTGTAATATTTCGGCAAACATACCTTTTTTGTTTTTGTTTTTTGCTAGCAACAAACATAGAAACAGTTAATTCCTTTTTTTTTTTTTAAAGACCAAAAATATGAACTGGCGTTTTTTTCCCTTCTTTCCATTATATAGTGTTGCCAAGACAGAGCGCAAAAGAAAACATTTCCCAAAATAACATGATTGAGACCAGTTTCCATCGTAATTAAACTTGCCCCTCAACAATCTCAAGTGTGCACCATATCATGTAACGTACAATGAAGAAGTGCCCTCCTGACTCCTTTTTTTTTCTTTCTTTTAAATTCTTTACACTGACAAGTCGAAAGTTCCAAGAAGGACTCGGAAGATGATGCACACTACACAACGTTTCCCAAAATCCACATCAAAACGTGGCACACGCTGAAAGCAGTAACATATCCTACACAACAATCCGGCCCGGAACGGCTGGGTGACCCAGGGCTGACTTCTGAATCTCAGGATAATGCAGGATCATCATCATCATCATCATCATCTATTTTATATAGCGCCTCAACAACAATTATACGAGCTCTTGGAGCTGTACAAATCAACAAATG
Source organism: Alviniconcha marisindica (assembly GCA_018857735.1). Taxonomy (NCBI): domain Eukaryota; kingdom Metazoa; phylum Mollusca; class Gastropoda; family Provannidae; genus Alviniconcha; species Alviniconcha marisindica. Next base: position 823,893 of record JABMCL010000629.1, read on the forward strand.
TAATATTTCAAAACGCACAACAAAGTAACATTACTTAAATTAGTCGACACCACAAGCAGCTGCTAATGCATCTTGCAACATGCGCGCACAGAAGAGGTATTGTCGCATTTCAGCGTCAAACTTCATGCATAACAATAAGCTCCAGAATAAGAGCGGAAATAACGCAAGAAGCTGAATTATGATTGAAATCATAATTATAAGCGTAATCCTGTACTATGCATGCTTACAAAGGTTAAAAATACTGTTAGTTTAATGCGAACAAAAAAGAGCTGTACTTTTGAATACAATAAACAATCGTTAATACATGCAATACAGTACTTTTAAATAAATAATTATTAATGTGGTACAATACTTTTAAATACAATATACAATTATTAGTACAATAACAAATATAAAAAAGCCTTACAATAACCTGTTGTAAGGAATGAAACGCGCATAAAGCGAAAGCACAGAGTTTGGCTCGAATAAAAAGCACGACGGACAAAACCCCCGAAACAATGCGAAAGTAACTGATGGTCTGCTTCAAACTCGAAGCACTGGTTTACGACATCCTTCCTTCAACCACTGCCGTATTTAGTTACGTCATAGGGTCCGGAAAACTGTCAGCTAACGAGCAGTTTTTTTGTTGGTGCTCAAACAGTAGTAAGTTTGTTACAAACAACTCAAATAAAACAAGGCGTGTCAGTTATAGCCGCCAACAAAGTTTACACCAGCACAAATAAAACCACAATCGTTTCGTTTGATACGAGACGGATTTGTTGTTTTTGTTTTGTTTCCTTTTCTTTTACCCGGGGTGGATGCGTCTCATGTTTACGTGCGTGCTTGGGCGCTAGGCTTCTTCCACTGTCATATTAGTACCTAAACCTTTCGGAGGGCGCCGGCCGCGTCGATGGAGACAAAGACTGAGTGCCCCTTCAGTGGCGTAACCAAATCTGGCAGAGTCTGGAGGAAGGTGCCGGAAAGCGATGCTCGGAGTGTGGGTCTGCTTTTGTGGCCGGAAAACAATGGCCACTCGATGCTTCCCAGATGAAACAGAAGCTTACAGAGGCGCAGGTTTATCGCGTGTGGTCCTATATTGGCACATCAATCATACAGTGTTCAACAGACTGTTGGCACGTCAGTCATACAGTGTTCAACAGACTGTTGGCACATCAATCATACAGTGTTCAACAGACTGTTGGCACATCAATCATACAGTGTTCAACAGACTGTTGGCACGTCAGTCATACAGTGTTCAACAGACTGTTGGCACATCAGTCATACAGTGTTCAACAGACTGTTGGCACGTCAGTCATACAGTGTTCAACAGACTGTTGGCACATCAGTCATACAGTATTCAACAGACTGTTGGCACATCAGTCATACAGTGTTCAACAGACTGTTGGCACATCAGTCATACAGTGTTCAACAGACTGTTGGCACATCAGTCATACAGTGTTCAACAGACTGTTGGCACATCAATTATACAGTGTTCAACAGACTGTTGGCACATCAATCATACAGTGTGCAACAAACTGACATGATCCTCAAATGAACTCACTACTTTTTTCTTTCTTTTTCGTGTCAGTTCTTGTTTGTTTGGAACAACATGTGTTTAATTCGTGAAATCACTAAGAGAAGAAAGGTGGACTCACTCGCAGAGCTCCTCAAGAACTTCACTCATGAGCGCCACCTGCTGGTCGTTGAGCTTGGCACGTGCTAATTGCCTGAGTGTGGGCAATGACCTCTGAACCTCGCGATTTGTACTTATGTTCGTAGCTTCTTAATCCAACATCGCAACACGTGAATTTATCACACAATTATGTTGATGATTTTTTTTAAGGGGAAAAAAAGGAGCAAAACGAAAAAAAGAAAAAAAGAAAGTGACACATAGTTGACTGGTCGGGTTCTGAAACAAGATCCCAACACCCAAACAGTTAAACTGAACATGTTTTGTGTTGTCCTGTTTAAAATCAGCTTAAACAGAACATGTTTTGTGTTGTCCTGTTAAAATCAGCTTAAACAGAACGTGTTTTATATTGTCCTGTTAAAATCAGCTTAAATAGAACATGTTTTGCGTTGTCCTGTTAAAATCAGCTTAAACAGAAAATGTTTTGCGTTGTCTTGTTAAAATCAACTTAAACAGAACATGTTTTGCGTTGTCCTGTTAAAATCAGCTTAAACAGAACAGGTTTTATGTTGTCCTGTTAAAATCAGCTTAAACAGAACATGTTTTGCGTTGTCCTGTTAAAATCAGCTTAAACAGAACATGTTTTGTGTTGTCCTGTTAAAATCAGCTTAAAAGAACTTTTAACATTTTGTCTGTTGGGATTATGTTGATGATGAGACACACAGACCTAGATTCATGTCATTACATGTACATTAAATCTAACTGTATGTTAATGAAAGTCATGTTGAATAAAAAGTATTTAAACTTTTCAAGGCAGCAAAGAAAGCAGAAGCAGTTGAGCAGTTTCGGTTTCAAGCGCAAGGCATTTGCCGATGACAAAAAGCACCACAACTGTAGCGAGGCCATTACATTTTATGATTACACAGCTAGACAGAGCCGCTAACAGCAAGCTATTTGTACCACAAATGTTTTACCAAGGGAACTGCACGAAAGGCACGGGAATGTCTATGACTTCTGCCAGGATTCGAAGAAGTCTGGAAGTCACATCCACAGCATGTTGAATAGTTATCATTATTTTAGAAAACAGCAGCTTGTTGACACACAAATCTCCTTACAAGTACATGGCATTGTTGTATTGAGGTCCACGGCTTTTGCCTTGATCCAAGCTGTCGGTGTTCTCAGCACTACATACAATAACGGAATATAGTCAGCTTAAACCTACATTAAATACAGGTACAGGAACTAAAGCAAAGACAACAGAAGAACCAAAATATTCCCAAAATATACAGGAGAGAGGAATATTAAGCCTTGACATAGCCGGAACAATATCTGAGCCAGGTTAACGAAAGGTTTAACTAGTCTTAAAACCCCAGAAGACTTTAGCCAACCAGAACGCTGAAAACAGGTTCAGTTAGTTTTCAGAAGCTGGAAGACTTCAGCCAACCAAAACTGTAACAGTCAATTCAGAAAACTATCGACAGACACGAGGGTCAGTAGAGCAGACAGAATTAGTAGAACAAAACAGAAGGAACTGCCAGTGCCAGTCAGGCTTGCAGACTCTCATCTAAACTAAACACCGCTTCCCACTCTGATGCATTCGGCCTCTGACAGTTAACGATCAAACTTTCAACACTTACGATCAGCTTGGACTCGATCTCCTGAGACAGAATGTCCAACACAATGTTCAGCACACCTGGTAGAGAAACACACACAAACAAACAAGCATGAGAAGAAAATGGGGAAAAAAGCACCTCTCTACAAATCGACTGTTCAGCGATGACAATGTACTTTACTCGTCCCAGCGGGAAATTAAAGCTGCTGTTCGATTTTGCACACTAATGCACAACAAAGAATTGAACTGCACATATCTCAATAATTCAAAGTCATGAAACACACACACACACACACACACACACACACACACACACACACACACACACACACACACACACACACACACACTCTTAGACATACATGCACCCCCTGTCTCTCAATCTGCATACGCTAAAGGATTGATCTAATGCTAATGCTAGCAAACCCAAAACTACCTGGAACAATGTTTTCTCTGAATGAACAAAACATGAAAACTCTCAAATTGAACAAAATCATTAGGTACACGCATCCCCCAATTTGTCATCGCAAACCTCCAAGAAAACGAAGGACTTTTCCAAGATATGCACTTAAACTGTTCTTCAAGTTCTTCAAAGATAACATAATCATTCCCTAACAGAAGCCTTACCAGAAAGTCAGATTCTGGGGAGGACCGTTGTTATGCTGGTTATCCGGATGGACAGACAGTTGTTTTGCCAACCGAGTAGCTCATTTACAGCCACACGCACATATCATGGGGATGTTAAACTGTCTTCCACGTCCGCCTAATCAGCACTCAGACTGAATCTGTTCTCAACGAATCCTGCCCATAATGTTTTGCTTTGCATTCTTCTAGTGCCGCTGCGCCTGTGCATGATTACATACCATGACTGATCACCTCGTGACATACCATGACTGATCACCTCGTGACATACCATGACTGATCACCTCGTGACATACCATGACTGATCACCTCGTGACATACCATGACTGATCACCTCGTGACATACCATGACTGATCACCTCGTGACATACCATGACTGATCACCTCGTGACATACCATGACTGATCACCTCGTGACATACCATGACTGATCACCTCGTGACATACCATGACTGATCATCATGTGACATGCCATAGCTGATCATCACGTGACATACCATGGCTGATCGTCACGTGACATACCATGACTGATCATCATGTTACATACCATGGCTGATCATCATGTTACATACCATGACTGATCATCACGTTACATATCATGGCTGATCGTGATGTGACATACCATGGCTGATCATCATGTTACATACCATGGCTGATCGTCACGTGACATACCATGACTGATCATAACGTTACATACCATGGCTGATCATCACGTTACGTACCAAGACTGATCATGATGTTACATACCATGACTGATCATGATGTTCTGGTTCATGTGATGGGGCTCATCCGGTGTTTTGGGCAAATGGCAGAATCTGAAGCAGAAGACAGTACCAAGACTCCAGTCTGGGTTACCTTAAGGTATGCCGTACACAAAGTCTACTGACAGCTCAAGGTCGGCGTCAGCAAAACTCTGCCTTCTCTCAGCTTTCTTCAACACATTTTACAGCAAATTAAATGTACTTACCACAAAACACACAAACATACGCACGCACGCACGCACGCACGCACGCACGCACGCACACATACACACACACACACACACACACACACACACACACACACACACACACACACGCACGCACACACACACGCACACAATTAACACTGTCGATCATCTGACTCGGCCATACCGGTCTTCATCATGCTGACACCTCTCTACAGAAGCTAGACAAGCTGGAGCCAGACATCATTCAAATAATTGACATTTGTTTGGAACAACATGTGTTTAAGTCACCAAATCACGAACAGAAAAAAGGTGGACTCACTCGCAGAGCTCATCAAGAACTTCGCTCATGAGCGCCACCTGCTGGTCGTTGAGCTTGGCACGTGCTAATCGCCTGAGAGTGGGCAATGACCTCTGAACCTCGCGATGGACTCTAGCCGAGTCGTTGGTCATCAGGACCTGCGGTGAACAAGACAGGTGCTTCTTCGTAAACTCAGCCCGCAAGGTGACAACATACAGCAGTAAAGTAATAATGAAGAAAAAGGATCAGCCAGTTAAACCAACGAATCAGAGAGAATAAAAACTCAGCGTATTGTAGGTCAAACTGCTCTGCCAAAGTAAAACTATGCACTTGTCACAAAACTATGAAGAAGAAGAATGAAATTATGTACTGCACCTACAGCACTGAAGAACAAAAGCTGATTAATCATCTTTCGATTGAAAAACGTAAATGGTTCAAAAGAACGTCATTTATTAGGACAAAACAATATTCTTCGAAGCACTGGACAGGAAAACAACATAGCTCAACCCAAAGCAGGTAAGTGTCCTAGTCCTAGTTCTACATCTCATCGTTCACTGTCGTTTTGTAGCTTGATAAAGGGGATTACCCCGAAAATTCGCATGTTGTGTTTTGTTCTAATAAACAGTGTTCTTCTGAACCTTTTTATGTGTTTGGATTTTGTATCGTGTGCGTTTTGCCCAAGTCACTCCTGGTGCATAAAGACTAGATTCAGCAAGCTGTATACACCTCGCACTGTCTATATGCCAAGCAGTCATTAAGTATCGTAGGCCATTCAGATGTTGTACTGGTCTGTATCCGAGCGGTTATTTATCATTTTTGACTTTGATAAACGATTGTTGTTTTGGCGAGTTTGTCAAACCACAGCGCGCTTTCTCTTACCAGGCTCCAGTTACTTGAAACCAGCTCCCTGTTTCTGTCCGCCACTCTACCTCTGTCAGTTCTTTCAAATCTTCCTTGAAAACCTTTCTCTTCTTAAAAGCCTTTTCTTCAGTCCCATTGACCTGATATTCAACTCTGTATGTGTGCGTGTGCGTGTGTGTGTGCGTGCGTGCGTGCGTGCGTGCGTGCGTGCGTGCGTGCGTGCGTGCGAGCGTGCGTGCGTGCGTGCGAGTTTTGTTGTGTGCGTTAAATCTTGAAAATAATCATGTACATTTTGAAGAAATGTGTAAACGCGTAGGGCCTGTGCGGGGTTAGGCGCTCTAAGTACCCATTATTATTATTATTATTATTATTATTATTATTATTATTATTATTATTATTAAACTATTCCAGCATTCATATTTATATACATATGTTTGCATACACGTTTTCAGCCACAGCCTAAACAATCCAGAGCACAAATCCCAGAGCCTTGAGCGTTAGAGACTGAATGACGCCTGCTGCTATTATTTGTACGAGACTGTTCCATACCTGGGCCTTGTTGGCCAGTCGGAACATGTCGTGCTGGGAAGAGTACATCTTGTTGAGGATGTCCAGCGACTTCACCACCATCTTGTCGTACTTGTAGTCGGACAGATCCTGGAAACACACACGTAGTCACACTGCTAGTCTGTATGCATGGCCATGGACACCAGCTTGTACTGGTAACATTCATGATAGGTATCTACCAAACTCTGTGCATTTATGCATCTCGTCATATTTGTAGTTGGACAGATCTGGAAACACACACGTAGTCACACTGCTAGTCTGTATGCATGGCCATGGACACCAGCTTGTACTGGTAACATTCATGATAGGTATCTACCAAACTCTGTGCATTTATGCATCTCGTCATATTTGTAGTTGGACAGATCTGGAAACACACACGTAGTCACACTGCTAGTCTGTATGCATGGCCATGGACACCAGCTTGTACTGGTAACATTCATGATAGGTATCTACCAAACTCTGTGCATTTATGCATCTCGTCATATTTGTAGTTGGACAGATCTGGAAACACACACGTAGTCACACTGCTAGTCTGTATGCATGGCCATGGACACCAGCTTGTACTGGTAACATTCATGATAGGTATCTACCAAACTCTGTGCATTTATGCATCTCGTCATATTTGTAGTTGGACAGATCTGGAAACACACACGTAGTCACACTGCTAGTCTGTATGCATGGCCATGGACACCAGCTTGTACTGGTAACATTCATGATAGGTATCTACCAAACTCTGTGCATTTATGCATCTCGTCATATTTGTAGTTGGACAGATCTGGAAACACACACGTAGTCACACTGCTAGTCTGTATGCATGGCCATGGACACCAGCTTGTACTGGTAACATTCATGATAGGTATCTACCAAACTCTGTGCATTTATGCATCTCGTCATATTTGTAGTTGGACAGATCTGGAAACACACACGTAGTCACACTGCTAGTCTGTATGCATGGCCATGGACACCAGCTTGTACTGGTAACATTCATGATAGGTATCTACCAAACTCTGTGCATTTATGCATCTCGTCATATTTGTAGTTGGACAGATCTGGAAACACACACGTAGTCACACTGCTAGTCTGTATGCATGGCCATGGACACCAGCTTGTACTGGTAACATTCATGATAGGTATCTACCAAACTCTGTGCATTTATGCATCTCGTCATATTTGTAGTTGGACAGATCTGGAAACACACACGTAGTCACACTGCTAGTCTGTATGCATGGCCATGAACACCAGCTTGTACGGATAACATTCATGATACGTATTTAACAAACTCGGTGCATCTAAGAATCTCGTCATACTTGTACAGCTGTAGTCGGAGAGATCCTGGCAACAAACACGTAGTCACACTGCTTGTCTGTATGCATGGCCATGAACACCAGCTTGTACTGGTAACATTCATGATACGTATTGATCAAACTCTGTGCATCTGTGCCTCTCCCCATACTTGTAGTCGGACCAGCCACTTCTGTAGATATTCAAAAAACAAAACAACAAACAAAACGCTGTAAAAATCTAGTCACTCATGTAGAATCAGTTCAGGAGCTGTGTGAGAGTCGAGGTGGCCGTCCTGGGCTGTCCGTCCTAACGAGCCTTCTGGCTTCCGTGGACGTAAAGATTTATTGAACCATGCTTCGGCATTGGTCTCAGCTTGTCCCTAATATGTCAGCCGACATCCGAGGACATTAAGCATCACTTCATCATCATCATCATCATCATCATCATCATCGTAGAATCACATGCGAGCGTGGCTGGGCGTAAAACACCAACTTACTTACTTACACATGCGAGCGCAGCGAGTCTGCTCGAGTGCGGAGAACAGCGCTATAGAAAAGCGACCAACAACTACTCACCAGCAGCACAGCCGTGGTCCTCTCGATGTCGAAGATGGCCGAGGAGTGGAACATCTCCCTCAGCTCCTTCAGCACGTACTTCTGCTTCTTTATGGCTTTCCTGGCAACACAGCAGGTCACCGTCAGTGTCTGGCACGCATGCTGACACGAAACCCCCGACATTTCATAACGGGTGCAGCATTTCACAAAGGCACTGTCCCGTCCCTAGTAAG
>JABMCL010000629.1:837500-852500 GCA_018857735.1 Alviniconcha marisindica
GCTCATTCTAGCTCAGTCTTCGTTCCTGCACTTACACTGGGGAGGTGTGTGTGTGTGTGTGTGTGTGTGTGTGTGTGTGTGTGTGTGTGTGTGTGTGTGTGTGTGTGTGTGTGTGTGTTACACTCTCTCACCTCCCTCTCGATTCTTTGCTCATTCTAGCTCAGTCTTCGTTCCTGCACTTACACCTGTATGTATGTATGTGTGTGTGTGTGTGTGTGTGTGTGTGTGTGTGTGTGTGTGTGTGTGGTGTGTGTGTGTGTGTGTGTGTGTGTGTGTGTGTGTGTGTGTGTGTGTGTGTGTGTGATACACTCTCCTCCATCTCCTTCTCGATTCTTTGCTCATTCTAGCTCAGTCTTCGTTCCTGCACTTACACCTGTATGTATGTATGTATGTATGTATGTATGTATGTATGTATGTATGTATGTATGTATGTACGTGTGTGTGTGTGTGTGTGTGTGTGTGTGTGTGTGTGTGTGTGTGTGTGTGTGTGTGTGTGTGTGTGTGTGTGTGTGTGTGTGTGTGCGTGTGTGTGTTTGTGTTTTACAAACCACTACGCTGTACACATTGCATTTTTATTTAACTTCTCATCAATACGAATTTCTCCCGGAGCAAATTATATTTATATAAAAGGTGTAAAAGCAAACAATGATAAGCACAATATTGTTAAAAAATTAAATAAAACTACTCAAATTACCATCCACTTCACTATGTAGCAGTACTTGGTATTCCCCCGCCCAATCAAATAACTAACTAAATAAAATAATTTATACTAGAATTCGTGCAATGATAGGACTTCAGATCAGAATCAGGGTGGAAAGGGTGGGACAAGACAGAAAGTTAGCCAAACACTTGTAACAGTATCCGACAGAAAAGAAGAAAAAATAAGTACTGCAAAACACGTGCATGGATTGTGTTCAAAATAAATCAAGATAACAACAACAGTAAGACAACTTTCAGAGTTTGGTTTGAACATGCGTTCACAATGGGGGGAAACACTACAACTCCGTCAATGAAGAAAGAGTTCATTCTGTAAATACGATTTTTTTTCTGTAACAAAAACTCTAAATGAGAAGCGTGGTACTTAAACACTGTTCTTTAAACACAACACTGAACAGTCTCCTTGGTACTTAAACACTGTTCTGCAGGCACAACATTGAACAGTCTCCTTGGTACGTAAACACTTTTCTGTAAGCACAACATTGAACAGTCTCCCTGGTACTTAAACATTGTTCTTTAAGCACAACACTGAACAGTCTCCTTGGTACTTAAACACTGCTCTATTAGCACAGCACTGAACAGTCTCCCTGGTACTTAAACACTGTTCTGCAGGCACAACATTGAACAGTTTCCTTGGTACTTAAACACTGTTTTGTAAGCACAACACTGAACAGTCTCCTTGGTACTTAAACACTTTTCTGTAAGCACAACACTGAAGTCTCCTTGGTACTTAAACACTGCTCTGTTAGCACAACATTGAACAGTCCCCTTGGTACTTAAAAACTGCTCTGTAAGCACAGCACTGAACAGTCTCCTTGGTACTTAAACACTGCTCTGTAAGCACAACATTGAACAGTCTCCATCAGACACACGTAACCAGGTGCGCAGAAGGAAACACACTGTCAAACATGCTACATTTGACTACCTGCTGACATTCAGTTGTGATTTGTTTTCGTCAGGTAAAGGTGTTTTGAGAACAGAACTCACTACCGGGGATGAACTATGGGTAATAAATAAAATACCTTTTGGGGATTAGTTTGACTAGTTTGCTTTTATTGGTCATACAATAACAATTACAGTGTATTACAACATAAAGAATAATGTCTCGTCGCAACTGCTGTAAACTAACAAAATTAAAAGCAAAAAGTAAGAGATGAGGAAAAATAAGGGGAAGGGAGGGATCTTTATGCTGATGCTAGGAATCCTATGCGATTCCAATGTAGATTTCAGCAACTGTATATATTTCCCTTTCCATTTTTGTTTGGTCAATCTGGGATTCATAAACAATTATGACTATACTGCACCAATGAAGTATCATAAACTGAATAAACAGATAAGCTCTACATATAAAAAAGGCTTCGTTCAAATGAAGCAGAGAAGGAGGAAAAGGTTGAAGACGTGGAACCAGAAGACAGAAGATGAAACACAGGAATAGGTAAACCGGCTCCAGAGAATATCGGTAGGGTGAAGTGGGACAAAGTGGGACAAGCGTCGCGGAAGGCGTGTTACGTACACCACACAGCAGCTGTCCGACTCAACATCCAATTTACCCTATTAAGGAATTGAAAAGGAGGAGGAAAGTAGTCGTTGCGCTTAGACTGATATTTGCAGAAAAGCGGAAAAGAAAGCGACTAGCGTCTGAAAATGGCCCTACCTCTCCCGCCAGCCTACTGCGATCCGAGCACTCCTGGAATGGGGAGGGAAAACGGCAAAACACAAAAATCCAACATTAGCGTGCAAGCACAAAGCACATACCTATCACGATACCCGGGATCCAAAAACTATCGGCTATTTTCCCACACACTGGGGAGGGCGAAGTGCCGACAGTCCCAGGGAAAAAAGATCTCCATGAAACGGCACAGCGTCACGCTTTTTTCATGAAATGGTACAGCGTCACGCGTTTTCTATGAAATGACACAGCGTCACGCGTTTTCTAGGAAACGGTACAGCGTCACGCGTTTTCTAGGAAATGGCACAGCGTCACGCTGTTTTGATGAAACGGTACAGCGTCACGTTTTCTTCATAAAATGGTACAGCGTCACGAGTTTTCCATGAAATGGCACAGCGTCACGCTGTTTTGATGAAACGGTACAGCGTCACGCGTTTTCTATGAAATGGTACAGCGTCACGCTGTTTTGATGAAACGGTACAGCGTCACGTTTTTTCATAAAATGATACAGCGTCACGATTTTTTTATGAAATGGCACAGCGTCACGCGATTTTTATGAAACGATACATCGTCACGCTTTTTCCATAAAATGCTACAGCGCCGTGCGTTTTCTATGAAATAGTGCATCATGAATGAATGAAAAATTATATACGGCGCGTAAAATCTTCCACACAAAACCTTGCGTGTTTACAGCTTTGACGCTTTTCCATGAAATAGAACATCATCACGCTCTACAGTGATGACAAGCAGTTCAAAAATCTAATCACGAAGGGGAACAAAAATTGTCTGTTGCGTGAGTTTTCGGCATATTCTCTTTTTTGGATCCCTGGTACCGTTTGTTACAAACCGCCTAAAAGACAAGTATGACGACATTTATTTTGCATTAGATTACATGCGCTAATCAAATGGTTCTTTGTCTCAGATCCAGACTAATTACCCGGTTCCTGTCATATATTCTTCAATCAATCAGTAACAAGTAAGACTAGCATGTCCCCCCCCCCCTCCCCCCAGCTTTCTGCTGAACAAAACCATTTTTTTTCTTCAGTCGTAAGCAAGAGAAACCCGGCTAAAGACACCCAGATGTTTTCTGCATCAAATTTTGTTATCAAGAAAGGAAAATAACGCCAGTGTCTCAACCAGAGAGAACAAAACGTCTGCTGGATCATCGCAAATTTTGATTACAAATAAAACTGATTCCAGCTGTTCATGCCGAGACACCAAGAACTTTGCTAGATCCCAATATTAACTTTGAGTTCAATTCAGTTCAGTTCATGATGGTATTTATGCGCTGGAAAACCCCATATCTGCGCTCCACTCCGTCTCACAGACGTTTCCCCAGCGTTGCCTTTGAAACGATTCCAATGTTCGTCTGTCTGACGATGGCCCTCTCTCCTCCTTTCAAGGAAGATCGTCTAGCACTTCCTATAACAACGTTGATTGGGCGTAAAACACCAATTTATTTACTTACTTACTCCTCTTTCAACGCCTCTCTAATTAATTTGGATTAAGAAGGAAAGTGGCACCAGTACTGCAATCAATAATGTCGTCATACTGGTCGTGTTTTAGTGTCCACGAATTACTGCGTTATTACCGTTGAGTTCAACCAAACGTTAATGGAACTCCAGGTAATCATGAACACGTCACTTCACAACAATAACCCTAGTAACTACTGACAACCTCTTTCATTCAACAACAAATCTGTTATCTACACACAGTGACAACACGTGATGTTAACAACACAGACCACAATGAAGTGAACACTTCAAACAAATGCTGGGCACATCACATGGGCATTCGCAATACGATAGCAGTTTTTAATTTTCAATAATTAAGATACTTAACTACAGTCCATGACTGTCCACACCAACAACAGTAATGAAAGGAAAACCCAGCGATACAGATATGAAATGAATCAGCATTCATCATTGCCATAATTAAATATACTCAGCTTAGAACAACAATAAAGTGCATTAAAGGTAAACAACAAACGTGCCGGGACACTGCATACACACTTATTTCAGGTGGGTACAGCCTCATTCACCAACTGATGGGGTTGTCATATACAGCTTACAACGCTAGGTAGGCCTGCGTCAGTTCGACGCACGACAGAGATACAACTAGGGGAAGGGAGAAGGAAAGCAACAGACATTCAGCAATAAAAACATATACACAGACCTACCTAAATACATTCCTTAAACAGTTTTGAGAAATACAGGGCGCTCACTTGTATACAAAAAGCCATGCAGAACAATAATACGGCTGGAAAACCGTTTAAGATAATTAAGATACTATTTAAATGTCCTTAAAAGGAAATTTGCTTTCAAACGTACCATCACTGTCACGTGTAAATCAATAAAATTAAACTTAAACTTATAATAATTCAACATAAGACATATATACATAAAGAAGGAATAAAGTGTTTAAAAACATTACAATTATCGTTAAAAACAAGTTAACAACAGCATAAGATAACAGCTGCACACATGCTTGAAGCTGTCGACGTAGGGAAAAGACAACAGTTGACTGTACACGCTGATGTTTGTCCGCTTTTTCAGCCTTGAACACGACTTCGTGAGAAATATACTTTGTCCAAGCCAAATGCCTATAACCAGGCCAAATGAGTACTTCGCTTTGGCTCACACACCGATGTTTGCACCATGAAAAACGATAGTGCGACAGCTGTCTCTAGTGTGGCAAAAACTAATGTGACTCAGGAAGCATCATGGCTGGAATTGTGCAGGTAATATAGCAGAAAGGATCAACATATCTCTTTGAACCCAGTTGCTCTTTAACTTTGCCTTCACATTATCACGTGCTCTTTGCAATTAATCCGTGTTCATTTAGTGGACTGCCACACCACAATTTTAATGCAAGCGAAATTGCACCAGTAAATTGACGCGTACAGGGCCTGTGAGTCCACGAAAAGTGCAATATGTACAGAGTGCATGTACAACGTGTGCATATGTATAAGCGAAAGGAGAATTATTATTTTTTTGAATCTGATAAAAGCAAATTTAAAGGGTGGCGGGTGGGGTGGGGGGTAGGCAAGCACTTCTGTAATTTCCTTCATTTCACGTATTTTATGCGTATAAAAAAACACTCACACTCAGGATACAGCTGAACAGTTTGATAGAATTGCAAATTACTTATGTGAAAAGACTTTAAATAAAAGGACACGAAGGATAATAATTACAAATCTTGAACATATGGAAGCAACTAGGAAGCAGACCTGACTATGAAATCCATTAACTAAGACACAGAGAAACAGCTTTGATACGCCTACATAGATTAAAGAATAAGTAAATAACTTGTCTGTTTTTTTGCGCCCAGTCAGACTAAAGAACAGATAACATCAGACACCTACACTGTCTGCAATATCAAAAGAAGAATAACCTACATCTAGTTAGACGCTAGCAGTCATTCTTGTTTCAGATTTTCCTACTGAGAGAACTCGTACGCCTACAAAGTAGATTAAAGTTTCCATAGTATCAGAAAACCACATTGCCTGCAATTTCAACGGAAGAATAATTTACAACTTGTGAGAACGCATACATAGGATATACAAGGTTTGAAAACATGCGAAGCGCAAAAGCTGTACAGTATGCAAAGACCAGTGACCCTGGTGCAGTGGTTTCAGTCGGCAAGCAAAGCTGTCCAGAGCATTGCAGTAAACATAATTTATTGCTGTTGTTGACAGCATCAAGCAAAGAACAAAACAATCGCAGTCTAAAAGAATTTCAGTTCATCCAACTGTCGCACATTAGTGACGAATTTGATCAAACAGCCACTGGAAAGACTTGCATATGAAATGTTCATGTAGCCTTCTGTCGTCTTGCATAACTATTCAATAGTACCTGCAGTACAACTGCGCAACAGAAAACATGACCTTTTTGTTTGTTTTTACGCCAACAGCATAGCACTTATTTGTAATGGACATGAACCATTCACTAGATTTTATATGAATTTCATATGTATTTTTATACACATGCCTCAAGCACGTTTGTTGCCAGCAGATGTGCCTCGATAGAGTTTTATCTCATAACAAAGACCAGCTATCATCTGAAATGATAAACTGCAAGAGTTTTGTTCAAGGACAAACTTTAGCAGACAGAAGGAGGTCGGTACAACATGTAGACATCCAGAAGGTTGTGATGGCGATGAACACTAGCTGTGCTAGAACAAACCACTGAACTACTGAACTGTAAATATATATATATATTTCAGTGAGTGAAGGAAGAACCACGAGAGGAGGAAGCAGGTGGTGATGACGATGGACACTAAGGTGTACTAGGACAAACCACTGGACTAGAAATGTACAAATAACTGAGTGAGTAACGGAAGCACAATGAGAGGAAGAAGGGGTGATAACGATGAACACTAATGTGTACTAGGACAAACCACTAACTATGAATATACTTTGAACTATAAATATATACATACGACTCAGTGAGTAACGGAAGCACTATGACAAGAGGAAGAAGGTGATGATGACGATGAACACTAATGTGTACTAGGACAAACCACTAACTGTGAATATACTTTGAACTATATATATATATATATATATATATATATATATATATATATATATATATATATATATATACGGCTCAGTGAGTAACGGAAGCACTATGGCAGGGGGAAGAAGGTGGTGTTGACGAGATGTACTAGGACAAACCACTGAACTATAAATACATATCGCTTAGAGAGTAACGGAAGCACTATGAGAGGAGGAGAAAGGGGTGCATGACATGCAGCCTGACTCACGTATTGACTCTGCTCCCTGTCTGAGTCCTTGGAGCCCACGTACTCGTAGACGAAGCAGATGTTGGGGTTGTCCAGCACGGAGTAGTTGTTGCCCACGTCCACGAACAATCCTTGGAAACAGCCACAAGTTTCGTTGCTTCAGTCAAGGCATATACTCTTCGACATTATTATGGATTCTTTGAACTTCAACCCATACCCACAAGCAGCTCTTTGAAACATCCACAAGTTCCGTTGCTACAAGGCATATACTCTTCGACATTATTATGGATTCTTTGAACTTCAACCCATACCCACAGGCAGCTCTTTGAAACATCCACAAGTTTCGTTGCTACAAGACATATGCTCTTCGACAATATTATGGCTTCTTCGAACTTCAACCCGCGTCCACGAACAATCCTTTGAAACATCCACAAGTTTCGTTGCTTCAAGACATATTTTATGCTCTTTGACAATATTATGGATTCTTCTAACTTCAACCCAAGTCCACGAACAACCCTTTGAAACAGCCACAAGTTTCATTGCTTTAAGGCATATGCTCTTCGACCATTTCATGGATTCTTCGAACTTCACCCTTACACTCCATCCCACCCAAAACGAATAGTTGATTAAAAAAATACTGAAGTGCAAGAAAACGATAAATGCGGAATCGTGGATTTTTCTTTTTCTTTGAGTTTCTCGTTTTTTCTTACTTTTGGCAGATTGTTATAAGCAAGATGAGAAGAAAGCAAAATAGAGAGAGATTGATTGATTGATTGCACTTTATTTCTCAACGGTGAAGATATTAGCACAAAGGCCGACTCACATATCTGCCGTTGCTACAGTACTAATAAGAGAGAAGAGAGAGAGAGAGAGAGAGAGAGAGAGAGAGAGAGAGAGAGGAGAGAGAGAGAGAGAGGAGAGAGAGAGAAGAGAAGAGACAGAGAGAGAAGACAGAGAAGAGACAGAGACGAGAGACGACAGAAGACAGAGAAGAGAGAGAGAGAGAAGAGAGAGAGAGAGAGAGAGAGAGAGAGAGAGAGAGAGAGAGAGAAGAGAGAGAGCAGAGAGAGAGCAGAGAGATGAGAGAGAGACAGAGAGAGAGAGAGAGAGAGAGAGAAGAAGAGAGAGAGTAGAGAGAGAGAGAGAGAGAGAGAGAGAGAGAGAGAGAGAGAGAGAGAGAGAGAGAGAGAGAGACAGAGAGACAGAGAGACAGAGACAGAGACAGACAGACAGACAGACAGACAGAGAGAGAGAGACAGAGAGACAGAGACAGAGACAGACAGACAGACAGACAGACAGAAGAGAGAGAGAGAGACAGAGAGAGACAGAGCCCAAGAGGACCAACAGACCGATGATGAGCTCGCAGAACTTGGCTCTGATGGCGTCAGGCAGCAGCTCGGACTGCAGACACAGGAAGGCGTCCTCCCACGTCACGTAGCCCTGCTCCCGCGTGATCACGTGGATGGCGTAGTCGTTCCGGCCCTGCCCAACACAACCAACACAGTTTTATCACAGTGGATCAGCTGACCAGTGGTTTTGACCCTGGCCAACCCAACCAACACAGTTTTATCACAGTGGATCAGCTGACCAGTGGTTACGACCCTGCCCAACACCCAACCAACACAGTTTAATCACAGTGGATCAGCCGACCTGTCGTTCCGGCCCTGCCCAACCCAACCAACACAGTCTCAATGTAGCAGCTGACCTGCGGTTCCGACCCTGCTTTGTTGGCCAACCTGCTTAGCTGGCCAACCCAACCAACACAGTTTAATCACAGTGTAGCAGCCAGCCGACCAGTGGTTCCGACCCTGGCCAGCCCAACCAACACAGTCACAGTGTAGCAGCCGACCTGTCGTTCCGACCCTGTCCAGCCCAACCAACACAACTGCAGTGTAGCAGCCGACCTGTCGTTCCGACCCTGTCCAACCCAACCAACACAACTACAGTGTAACAGCCGACCTGTCGTTCCGACCCTGTCAAGCCCAACCAACACAACTGCAGTGTAACAGCCGACCTGTCGTTCCGACCCTGGCCAACCCAACCAACACAATCACAGTGTAGCAGCTGGCCATTACTGGCGACTTACTGTGCTTTGTGACAATAGACATTCTTTAAAAACACCAAAGAGATAGCGCTGCGAGAATTCGGCGAGTCTGTGCTGCCGTCGCACCAAACTGTGGACAATGTGGGATCCAAATGACAAGATAAAACAAGGATTTTCGGACATATCACATCCTGTACAAAAGGAAGTAAATAAGATCCAAACACATAAAACAGGTTCAAAAGAACGCTGTTTATTTGGACAAAACACAATCTAAACATTTTCGGGGTAATCCCCTTTATCAAGCTACAAAACGACACTTAAACAACAGTTAAACGGTGAAACACGATGAAAAATGAGATGGAGAGCTAAATCACTTATCTGTTTTTTGATTGAGCTATAAACTGTTACTTCGTCTTGAAATCCACAAGGTTTGTTTTGGGAACATAATGACTGTTCCAACACACACCGAGTTTAACACAGGCAGCGATTCAGGCGCCAGTCGCTAAGGTAATTAGATAATAGCCTCGTCTGTCAATTCTGTCAGCCACGAGAGTGAATAGAGAGACTTACAAAGCAGAGCGCCTTGAAGAGCTCCAGTTGTCTCAGGAGGTACTGGTATCTGTCAAAGTCGTACTCCTCGCTCGTGGGCTGTAAACAATAATAATAATAATAATAATAATAATAATAATAATAATAATAATAATAGATAACTTTTGTATAGCGCTATGCTCTGGTGTACCCAAACTCACTGCGCTTTACAACATTCTCCAACATTTTCAAAGTTTCACAAACATAATACATATAATTATGACAACTAACAATGTATAATATACAAGTACATGTGCGATATGAGAAGCAGCAATACATAAGAAAATGAAATATTATATTACTACCTACCGGTAATTCCATCCCTCCCAGTCCCAACCCCCGCCTCCAACTGACACACACGCACACACACACGCACACACACACACACACACACACACACACACACACACACACACACACACACACACACACACACACACACGAATATGAAACAGGTAGCGGTTGGCATGTACAAATCACACCAAGCCGTTTCAGGACACCACTACGTAACTAACAACAATGCCATTTGTCAGAAGGGAAAAACTTGTCAGTTCTGGGCACAGATCCAAATACATAAAACATTCAAAAGAACGCTATTCATTAGGACAAAAACACATTCTGCAAATTTTCGGGGGTAATTCCCTTTATCAAGTTACAAAACGACACTTAAACAGCTGTTAAACGGTGAAAAACGATGAAATGTGAGATGGAAAGCTAAATCACTGATCTGTTTTTGGTTGAGTTATGTTGTTTGGACACAACAAATTGAACGGCCAAAAAGTAGCTGCGTCACAAGCAGTTCAAGCTAACTTTAATAGGACAACAGAAAACATGTGAAATTTTCATTTATGTTGTTGTTTTGTTTTTAAACAACAAAGCTAGCAGACTACTTTGTTTCAGTTACTCCTTCTATTCATTTATCTCTTCTATTATTAAGCCCTGCGTTTGACAGACTGTCACGCCCTGTACTCCATGATGCGAGTAAAAGCCTGCAGTAAGGAGGGGAGGTGACTCACGTCCACGAACTGATGCAGGGCCACCCAGGAGGTGCCACAGTCCATGGAGACGTAGACGATGTTGGGCCGCTTGTTGATGTTCTGCCCGCGGTCCATCAGGTAGATGCTGTCCTGTGAGAAACACACGGCAAGCAACGGATGACACAGGCTAACACGGTAAGTAACGAATGACACAGCAAGTAACGGATGACACATGATGGCATGGTAAGTAACGGATGACACAGGATGACACGGCAAGTAACGTATGGCAGGATGACAAAGGATGACATGGTAAGTAACGGAAGAACAGCAAGCAACGGATGACACAGCAAGTAACGGATGACACAGCAAGTAACGGATGACACAGAATGACACAGTAAGTAACGGATGACAAAGGAAGTAACGGATGACACAGGAAGTAACGGATGGCACAGGATGATACGGCAAGTAACGGATGACACAGGATGATACGGCAAGTAACGGATGACACAGCAAGTAACGGATGACACAGAATGACACAGTAAGTAACGGATGACAAAGGAAGTAACGGATGACACAGGAAGTAACGGATGGCACAGGATGATACGGCAAGTAACGGATGACACAGGATGATACGGCAAGTAACGGATGACACAGCAAGTAACGGATGACACAGCAAGTAAAGGATGACACAGCAAGTAACGGATGACACGGCAAGAAACAGATGACACAGAATGACACGGCAAGTAGCGGACGACACGACAAGTAACGGATGACACAGGATGACACGGCAAGTAACGGATGACACAGCAAGTAACGGATGACACAGGATGACACGGTAAGTAACGGATGACACGACAAGTAACGGATGACACAGGATGACACAGCAAGTAACGGATGAGACAGCAACGGACGACACAGGATGGCATGGTAAGTAACGGATGACACGACAAGTAACGGATGACACAGGATGACACAATAAGTAACGGATGACACGGCAAGTAACAGATGACACAGGATGACACGGCAAGTAAGGGATGACACGGTAAGTAACGGATGACACGGCAAGTAAGGGATGACACAGCTAGTAACGGATGAGACAGCAACGGACGACACAGGATGACATGGTAAGTAACGGATGACACAGGATGACACAGGGAGTAACGGATGACACAGCAAGTAACGGAAGACACGGTAATTAACGTGTGACACAGGATGACATGGTAAGTAACGGATGGCACGGCAAGTAACGTATGACGCAGCTGAAACTCGTGGGTCAAAGTGACGTTCTGATCACGGTTAATGGCGTGAATACTGCCGTCCGAGGGTGTGGAGTGGGTGTGGGTGGAATAAGAGAGAGTGGGTGTGTGCCTGTAAATGTGTGCCTGTGAGACTCTCTCTCTCTCCTCCTCTCTCTCTCTCTCTCTCTCTCTCTCTCTCTGTCTCTCTCACTCTGCGAGTGTATGTGTGTATGTGTGTGTGTGTGTGTGTGTGTGTGTGTGTGTGTGTGTGTGTGTGTGTGTGTGTGTGTGTGTGTGTGTGTGTGTGTGTGTGTGTGTGTGTGTGTGTGTGTGTGTGTGTGTGTGTGTGTGTGTGAGTGTGATTGCGTGCGTGCGTGCGTGTTTGCGTGCGCGCACGTGTGTGCGCGCGCATGTGACTATGTGTGTGTGACTGTGTGTGTGAGACTATGCGTATCTGCGTGTGTATGGTGCATGCGTTTTGTATGCGTGTAAATGAAAAGGAGTGAGAAGTGATGGTGGTGGACACAGTCAGTCAGACAGACACAAACACAGCTTGGTGAAGAACACATCTGCAGCAAGAATATATTTACTCTTACGTCCGCTTCAACGGTCCATGAACCTAAAGTGTCTCACCTTGTAGGACTTGAGCCAGTGTTTGACGATGTAGGTCTGGTTGTTGGGGATGGCTACACCGTCACATACACACAGTACTTGCAGCAAATCCAGAAACCGGAAGTTCTGCAACAACAACAACAAGAAAAGACAATAGAGGTAAGCTAAAATATATACAACTACTACTACTACTACTACTACTACTACTACTACTACTACTACTATTACTTAAGATGCCCCATCTCGATACCCTCTACTCTGTAACCAGAACGTGTTAGTTTTAGGTCGTCAAGCACTGACAAATGTTAGTCAGTGCTGCCTTTCTCTTCTTCTTTTCCAGCACTACAGTGCTAGACCCAAGTTACTTCCCGGGACTGTCCCACTGCAGACTCGTGTTGCACTGCCCGAGTGGCTCGATCAGCAGGTTTGCAATTGTCATGGAACATGTTTTTCTCTGTTACTTTGTCAACTACTTCAGTTTTTTCAAAGGCGGTAAACCAACTCGTGTGGACTAACCACCCCAAAAACACACACACACAACAACAACAAAAACAACAACAAAAATCAACAACAAAACAAAAAACAAAAACAAAAACAAAAACCCACCACCACCACCACCACCACAACAACAACAACAACAACGAGTTGCTGAGTTTTATACACTGAACATAAACTTGCAGCCAGTCATGTCTATATTTCTCCATGTTCTACATCAGCTGCTCGTTACTGAGAAATCTGTGAGTTTCTGAATATTCCCAAGCAAAAAAACTAAGACCTGAGTCGCCTACGGTAACTCTCACAAGGTATGCGTGTACATAAATTCCATCAGACGTACACCCTCAAAAAAGGATGCCCTCCAGTGGCATGACATATATACCCTACATCTTGGGCACACTCGGCGACACAGGTGTGCACAGGCATCAGACATCTTTGTCTTAAGGCATAAGGCATTTTTGTTGTTGTACACGTGTCACGCATTTCGAGCACTTATTAACCACCTCCCTTGTGTTTTGATTATCACAAAACGAACTTTATCATGCACCCAAACTTGTCCCTCTTTCTCCAGGTTCCTCACCTACTCCTCCTCGTCACTGAGACATCTGCGAGTGTTCAGGGACTGACCTGGTTATGACGGAGAAGCTGGATGAAGTTTTGCACGTGGGTCTGGTTGATGCGATCCACAATCTTCCGCTTGTCTCGAATCAGCTCCACGATCATCTGGGCCACGTTCAGGCCGATGCCGCCCTGCGAAGCAAAGGACACAAGTAAGTAAGTAAATTGGTGTTTTACGCCCAGTCAACAAGTATGGTTATATCAGGGCGATCAAAGGACACAAGTAAGTAAGTAAATTGGTGTTTTACGCCCAGTCAACCAGTGTGGTTATATGGGCGATCAAAGGACACAAGTTGTCCCCAAAATTGGTTGTGTGGTACAAACATATTTCTCCTTTTGTGACGTCAGTATGGTTGAAGACACACGTGTAGCTAAAGTAAGGTACGATAAACCGAGACAGGCCCCGATTTCACGCCGATCCGAAGTTCTTCAAAAATAATATATAAAAAAATTCACTTCTTTGAAAACGAGAGGGTCCAGTAAGATATTGCATTAACCCTTCCCCCTCCTCCCCCCCCACCCACTCCCCAGCCTACAACAACAAGTGTTCACTCTACCCTTTGTATGCTGCCAGTCTTAACATCGACCCCCCCCCTCCACTCACTCCCCAGCCTACAACAACAAGTGTTCACTCTACCCTTTGTATGCTGCCAGTCCTAACATCGACCCCCCCCCCCCACACACACACACACACACGTGTACATACACACACGAGCGCACGCACACACACATACACACACGAGCGCACGCACACACGGAGAGAGAGAGAGAGAGAGAGAGAGAGAGAGAGAAGAGAGAGAGAGAGAGAGAGAGAGGAGGGGAGAGAGAGAGAGAGAGAGAGAGAGAGAGAGAGAGAGAGAGAGAGAGAGAGAGAGTAGAGAGCAAGTAAGTAAGTTGGTGTTTTACGCCCAGTCAAAGAGAGACAGAGACAGAGACAGAGAGAGGAGACAGAGACAGAGACAGAAACAGACAGACACAGACACAGAGACATAGGGACAGAGAAAGAGAAAATGGATAAACGGATTGAATCAATAACAATGAATGACAGACAGACAAACAAACCAAGGGAAAAAATAGCAAGCAACCTGCTGGGGAAAAACAATAACATCACGCTGAGAAAGAAAAGCATTTCCCAGCTTGCAAACTGCTGGGGAAAGAACAATAACATCACGCCCAGAAAGAAAAGCATTTCCTACCTTCTGTACACTGTTTCTGTTGTTGGCCCTACTGGCTTACGTTAGGTGCAAGCCTTTCATAAATACTCTTTTACATGACATACTACTACTACTACTATAA
>JABMCL010000629.1:857500-872500 GCA_018857735.1 Alviniconcha marisindica
ACTATCTATCTTTGATATAATATCAGATAGCAACATCTATTAATTTGATAATTATAGCATTAGATAGCAACATCTATTACATTGATATAGAATTAGATAGAAACATCTATTACTTTGATATAGCATTAACCTTTTTCCCATCAAAATCCCCCCCCCCCCCCACCCCCACCCCCCAAAAAAAAATGAAAAAAGAAAGAAAATCCAGACATGACCACATCACCCCTCTATTCCTTGAATTGCACTGGCTTCCTGTGAAATACAGAATAGAGGATAAAATTGCCACTTTCGCTTTCTGACATTTCAACAGCACTCTTCCTCTTTACCTGTCTCCATAGGACCACTCAAATTGGGCGTCACACCACCAACGTCAACGCTGAGACAAGTAAAAAGCCGTTTTCTGCGTGCCTCCTCTGGCGTCCAATGGCTGCTGATACGCCCTGTACACACTGCACTCAACAGTGTCTGACACACATCCTGTACACACTGTACTCACACTGCACTCAACAGTGCCAGACACACATCCTGCACACACTGGACTTAACAGTGTCTGCCTGACACACATCCTGTACACACTTCACTCAACACGACACACATCCTGCACACACTGGACTCGACAGTGTCTGCCTGACACACATCCTGTACACACTTCACTCAACACGACACACATCCTGCACACACTGGACTCAACAGTGTCTGCCTGGCACACATCTTGTACACACTGCACTCAGCAGTGTCTGCCTGATACACGTCTTATACACACTTCACTCAACACGACACACACCCTACACACACTCACGTCCTGAATGAGGTTGAAGAGGAAGGGCACCATGCCAGCCACGTAGTTGAAGTTGGCCACGTCCACCGGATCCGTCCACTGGATGGTGTAGGCGTCGTCGTACATGCTCTCGCTACTGGCCGACACCTGCACACGTCATAACCGTTACACAGCTCAGAGCTGGGTACGTCAGTGCATGGGCTCTGTCTGTAGGACTGCACATCGTTAAATCACATGCTCTAGTCGTTGGGCTATATTTGCATGTTAAACAGTCAGTGGGCTCTGTCTTTCGGATGGCATGACGTCATCTCACATGCTCTCGCTGTTGACCCATATTTGCACGTTAAACAGTGGGCTCTGTCTGTAGGATGCCATAACGTCGTGTCACTTGCTCTAGCTGTTGGCCCATACTTATTTGCACGTTAAACAGTCAGTGGGCTCTGTCTGTAGGATTGCACATCGTCACCTCACTTGCTCTAGCTGTTGGCCCATATCTGTACGTTAAGCAGTAACTGGGCTCTGTCTGTAGGATGCCATGACGTCATGTCACTTGCTCTAGCTGTTGGCCCATAATTATTTGCACGTTAAACAGTCAGTGGGCTCTGTCTATAGGATTGCACATCGTCACCTCACATGCTCTAGTTGTTGGCCCATATCTGCACGTTAAACAGTAACAGGGCTCTGTCTGTAGGATGCCATGACGTCATGTCACTTGCTCTAGCTGTTGGCCCATACTTATTTGCACGTTAAAACAGTCAGTGGGCTCTGTCTGTAGGATTGCACATCGTCACCTCATATGCTCTCGGTGTTGACCCATATTTGCACGTTAAACAGTAACTGGGCTCTGTCTGTAGGATGGCATGACGTCATGTCACATGCTCTAGCTGTTGGCCCATATCGGCACGTCAAAACAGTCTGAAATCGTCATTTCCGGTTCCAACTTGATCCAAACGCAAGACCTACTTTGAACAGTTTTTGTTTCTTTGCATTCGTTTTTTCTTTGTTTCTAATGTGCGTGCATGCATGGGTGCATACGTGTGCGCTTACCTGCGCGAGCGCGCGCGCGCGCGCGCGCGCGCGTGTGTGTGTGTGTGTGTGTGTGTGTTCTTTTCCGTTTTGCTTGTGACGTTTTTTGTGTGTCCAGTTGTTGAAAAAGGACCCCCCCCCACCCACACAAGACAGAAGAAAAGAACTCACCCGAAGAGTCACAAGAGTACCGAGGACCCCACCATCCTCCTGAGCAGCCAGCTGCAACATCCCACGCGAGTCCTTGCATGGACCCTTCTCGTTGTCCCATCCTCATACTAGTTTCTTGTAGTCCTTCATCTGCAACACAGCCATTCGTCAGGTCTCTCCTTGCTTCCTCCCTCTCTTCCTCCCTCTTCCTCGTTCTCCTCTCCTCCCTCTCTCCTACTCCCTCCTTCCTCTCTCCTAGCCCACCTTCCTCCCTTCTCATCGTTCCTCCCTCCCCCCTCTTCCCTCTCCTCCCTCTCTCGTAACCCCCTTCCTTCCTCTCTTCTACCCACTTCCTCCCTCTCTCCTTCTCCCTCCTTCTTCTCTCGTACCCACCTTCCTCCCTTTCTCACCCCTTTCTCCCTCTCTCCTTCCCCTCCTTCTTCTCTCGTACCCCTCCTTCCTCTCTTCTACCCTTCTCTCTCTCTCCTACTCCCTCCTTCCTCTCTCTCCCTTCCTCCTCTCTCCTTGCTCCTCTCTTCCTCTACCCCCTCCTTCCTCCTCTCTCCTACCCACTTCCTCCCTCCCCTTCCTCCTCCTTCCTCTCTCCCACTTCCTCCCTCTTCCTCTCCCTCTCCTCTCCCTTCCCCTACCCTTCCTCCCTCTCTCCTTGCTCCTCCTTCCTCTCTCCTACCCCCTTCCTCCCTCTCTCCTCCCCCCTCCTCCTCTCTCCTACCCACCTTCCTCCCTCTCTCCTTGCTTCCCTCCTTCCTCCTCTCCTCCCCCCCTTCCTCCCTCTCTCACTTCCTCCCCTCCTCCCTCTCTCCTACCCCCCTTCCTCCCTCTCTCCTACATACCTTATTCCCTCTCTCCTACATACCTTCCTCCCTCTCTCCTACCCCCTCCTTCCTCTCTCCTACCCACCTTCCTCCCTCTCTCCTTGCTCCCTCCTTCCTCTCCTACCCACCTTCCTCCCACTCTCCTCGCTCCCTCTTCTAGCTCTCTCCTACCCCCCCCCCTCCCCCGCCTACCTCCCTCTCTCCTTCCCCGTCATCCCATTCTCCTAGCTCCATCTCTCCTACCCCCGTTCCTCCTTCTCTCCTCGCTCCCTTTCCTCGATCTCTCAGTCCGAGTTAACGTACGAGAAGAAGTATTATGCAATAATTCATTAAGAGGCAATACTTCGCATACTGTTTCGGGTGAATTTGATTTCAGATTGCACGAAGGGTTATACTTTTTGAAATTTCATTTCACACACACACACACACACACACACACAACACACACACACACACGCACACGCACTCACGCACGCGCACGCACGCACGCACGCACACACACGCACACACACACACACACACACACACACCTTTTCCCCCCCTTTTTATTTTTAATTTTTAAAAAGACGTTATCACCTACCGGAAATGCAAAGGAATTTGATGCATGACGTTTACGTGCATACCTTTGAGCGCGTGGAGCCAGCATGACGTCAGCACGTGTTCGATGCGTGCGTAGCTTTCAAACTGTATCTCGTCCCTCTCCTGAAATCACAGTCAGGTAGACATACCACACAGTCCATTATTTCATGCTTTGTTCTCATGGTAATGAGAAATAGTTTTGTTAAACCGTGTCTTAAATTCTTTATTGCTTTAAACTACGTCAACCATAAATTTTTACATGCATTCTTCATCGCCCTGATATAACCGTCACGCTTGACTAGGTGTAAAAATAAATGATCGCATTCATAATCAGTGATGCATATCGCTGGCAGTCAATGGAATTATTTGCCACCGAAGTTTCTCTCCGCCTTCCCCCTGCCCCACCCCCTTCCACCAACTTTTCGAAAGCTGGGAATGTGATGGTGTGTAGGTGTGTGGAGGGAGGGGGGACTAGGAGAGAGAGAGAGAGAGAGAGAGAGAGAGAGAGAGAGAGAGAGAGAGAGAGAGAGAGAGAGAGAGAGAGGGGTGTGGGTGTGTGTGTGTGTGTGTGTGTGTGTGTGTGTGTGTGTGTGTGTGTGTTTCACATGTAATTATTTCATTTCACATCTTACATTGCCTTGCAATATCCAAAAGGACAAAATAATGCAATTCTGGGTGCTGAGAATGTCCTTACCTTGAGCACAGAGTGTAACCGGAAGACTGTGCGAGGGTCTGTGGGATCTGGTACCAAGGAAACATCTAACTTGGCATCTATACACAAATACTGTCGCGTCAGCATGTGACGTAAGCGAATCTGTTGCTCCCATCGTAATACGTCACCTGAGGACAAAAAGTGGTTCGTTTCAAACACGAGAGAGAGAGAGAGAGAGAGAGAGAGAGAGAGAGAGAGAGAGAGAGAGAGAGAGAGAGAGAGAGAGAGAGAGAGAGAGAGAGAGAGAGAGACACACACACACACACACACACACACACACACACACACACACACACACACACACACACACAGCATGTCTACGTGTTTTAGAATCAGACACGACCGTGGATATACTGTTCTACATCTGCCAGCGAAGCCAGACGACAGGAAGAAAGCGTCACAGCTGTTGTACGGTTTAAGCACTTTAACTTCCGTTACACATTGGCACAGAAATGCAGAAAGTTCCAGGTCTGTCACCAGGGAACTCAAACTCAGTTAAAACCTATCTAACAACTAGTCCTTGCCGAACTTTAGCTTGCGAGAGCTTACACATGTCCACTGTGTGTATGTGGCGCTGTGAACACGCAAGGTTTTGTGTGGATGCTTTCTATGCGCTACATATACATTTTCATTCAGTCATTCATTCAACATCTGGAGGACTGAAGGGAGAAGAACTGAGGCCCACTCACCGTCCAGAATACTGTGCTCAGCCTCGATCTGCCAGTAGGTAATACCGGAAGTAGAGGGCGACAGTGACTTGGGTCGGTGCTGGTCTATAGCCCGTATCCGGAAATGGACTGGAAACAAAAACTCACAGCTGCACGACGCTCATGCAAGCAGAAACGATCAACACAGACTGAAAAGAGCTGGCAGGCTTTCAAAAAGCCAGTGATGAAAAAAATAAAAAAATAATCCTGTATGATTCTTTTGTTGATTCATTTCACTGAAGGTAAAAAAAACTACAACGTCAGTCGAAAAACGTCGATTTCAAACCACAATTGACTGTGAATAGAGTTTAGAGAAATTTAGCTACAAATATAGGTGTAAGAAAAGCCACACTTTGAGATGAAGCCGGTTTGGGAGAAGATACTACGTTACAGTTTACACACGTGTACTAGCTGGCGCCCAGTCAAATTTCCACATCTTTATTACAACTGATGAGTAAAACAGGACAACTCGCACATTTTCGGTACAGTAGTGGGGTACTGCGGACGCAGAAATTAAGGGCTCCTCTAATTAATTAAGGTGCCCTCTAAGACATTAAGGCACTGGACAGGAAAACAACATAGCTCAACCCCCCGCACCCCCCCCCCCTCCAAAAAACAACAACAACAACAACAACAAAAAACAGAAAGAAAGAAAGAAGATAAGTTAATCAACTTACTGTCTCATTTTTCATCGTTTTTTGTTGTTGTTGTTTATCATCGTTTGAATGTTGTTTAAGTGTCGTTTTGTAGCTTGATAAAGGGGATTACCCCGAAAATTTGCAGGCTGTGTGTTTTGTCCTAATGAAAAGCGTTCTTTTGAACCTTTTGTGTGTGTGGATAAAGTCCCCTCTATTGAGAAGCTGGAGCTGACAAACTTTTCCCCTTTCACTCCAGTGGGTTGCTGTTGTTTTTTTAACGCCGAGGTGTTGAGGAGCAGGTGAGTGTGAAATGGAGAAGGGCTTTGACTCACCATCCTCCGTGACCACCTCATCAAAGAGACCCTCCGCCACCAGGTAGGCCTCCAGCTCCTTGTGGAACAAGCGGATCACCGAGCCTCCCTGGCAGAGTAAGGGGATCAGTCAACAGGAACCATAACAACCAGCTTTCACACTTACACAAACAGACCAAGCAAGCAGTCAGCCTTTCAGCTACCAAGCCACCAACCTGTCAGCCCTTCAGCTACCAAGCCACCAACCAGTCAACCTTTCAGCTACCAAGCCAAAAGTCAGCCCTTCATCTACCAAGCCAAACAGTCAGCCCTTCATCTACCAAGCCATCAACCAGTCAGCCCTTCAGCTACCAAGCCACCAACCAGTCAGCCCTCCAGCTAGCTACCAAGCCATCAACCAGTCAGCCCTTCAGCTACCAAGCCACCAACCAGTCAGCCTTTCAGCTACCAAGCCACCAACCAGTCAGCCTTTCAGCTACCAAGCCAAACAGTCAGCCCTTCATCTACCAAGCCATCAACCAGTCAGCCCTTCATCTACCAAGCCACCAGCCAGTCAGCCCTTCATCTACCAAGCCACCAACCAGTCAGCCCTTCATCTACCAAGCCACCAACCAGTCAGCCTTTCATCTACCAAGCCACCAGCCAGTCAGCCCTTCAGCTAACGAGCTAAACATTTTGTCACCATGTGTCACATACATAAAATAATAATAATGCCGACGACGACAATGGTAGTAATGATGATGACTACGATGGCGACGGATGATGATGATAGTAATGACGATGACAACGATGGCGACGATGACGATGATAGTAATGACGATGACAACGATGGCGACGATGACGATGATAGTAATGATGATGAGTACGATGGCGACGATGATGATTATAGTGATGATGATGGCGATGATGATGATTATAATGATGATGATGACAACGATGGCGATGACGATGATGATAGTAATGATGATGACAACGATGGCGACGATGACGATGATAGTAATGACGATGATAACGATGACGATGATAGTAATGATAATGACAACGATGGCGATGATGATGATGACAACGATGATGAAAAAGGAACAACATAAACAACAAACGTGATTTACAGTGTGCCTTGCCTCAACAGGCAGAGAAACTGGTCAAATCACGAAAGCAGAAAATGAGTGAGAACAAAATTCAACTGCTCTAAATTCAACCGGTCGTGAAAAGGATTGCAAGTAGAGCACAGCGTGTCCACGCATCTCCTTACTCTAACAAAGCGCCCTTACCCTGACAAAACCTCCTGACCCTGACAACGCGCCCTTCCTCTGGCAAAGCCTCCTTACCCTGCCCTGACAAAGTCTCCTTACCCTGACAAAGCGCCCTTACTCTGCCCTGATAAAGCTTCATTACCCTGCCCTGACAAAGCCTCCATACACTGACAAAGCGCCCTTACCCTGACAAGGCCTCCTTACCCTGCCCTGACAAAGCCTCGTTACACTGAAAAAGCGCCCTTACCCTGACAAAGCGCCCTTACTCTGCCCTGACAAAGCCTCATTACCCTGCCCTGACAAAGCATTCTTACCCTGACAAAGCGCCCTTACCCTGACAAAGCCTCCTTATCCTGACAAAGCGTAAGCCTCCTTACCCTGACAAAGCCTCCTTACCCTGACAAAGCGCCCTTACCCTGACAAAGCGTAAGCCTCTTTACCCTGACAAAGCCTCCTTACCCTGACAAAGCCTCCTTACCCTGACAAAAAGCCTCCTTACCCTTACAAAGCCTCCTTACCCTGACAAAGCGGCTCTGGTCGGCGGTCTCCCGGTAGCTGCCGATGAGAGTGAAGCTGGACCGCTCCACACCCAGGTTCAGCTCAGCTCTGGTGAAAAACACAAACTGCACGTTCTTGTGGGCAGTACTGGGTGTTTCTCTTTAAATCGCAGCGTTCTGACTCCGTATACAAATTAAAACACATATATCTACACACACGCTCTCTCTCTCTCTCTCTCTCTCTCTCTCTCCTCTCTCTCTCTCTCTCTCTCTCACGCACGCGCGCGCCACCACACACACACACACACACACACACACACACACACACACACACATACACGCACACGCACACGTACACACACACACACACACACACACACACACATACACGCACACGTACACACACACACACACACACACACACACACACACACACACACACACACACACACACACACACACACACACACACACATACACACACACGCACACGCACTCAGATCAGAGGTGACAAGTCTTGTCAGATGAGATACGTACCAAAAGGAGATGCGATCAGTCATGCATGGGGAAATACGTACCCAAACGAGAAGTGGTCAATCTGGTAGGCCTCACTGGCATGGAAGTAGTGACCAGGTGACTTGATGCTCTCAAACACGATCTGGTCGTACAGTTGTACCTGGGCAGGACAAACAAACAGAACACTGGTGATCTCAGCACCACGTTAACCAACCACCAGTCTACGAGATGTGTCATGTACCCACACGCACCAGTCTACGAGCGATGCCAGACCATAAGCACCTGTCTACGAGAGACGTCACCGCACAACCGCCAGTGTAGGAGAGATGCCCACAAGCGCCAGTCTCCGAAAGATGCCACCCCATAACCATCAGTCTACGAGAGATGCCACCCCATAACAATCAGTCTACGAGAGATGCCACCCCATAACCATCAGACTACGAGAGATGCCACCCCATAACCAGCTGTCTACGAGAGATGCCACCCCATAACCATCAGTCTACGAGAGATGCCACCCCATAACCATCAGTCTACCAGAGATGCCACCCCATAACCATCAGTCTACCAGAGATGCCACCCCATAACCATCAGTCTACGAGAGATGCCACCCCATAACCATCAGTCTACCAGAGATGCCACCCCAAACTACCAGTCTACGAGAATGCCACCCCACAACTACCAGTCTACGAGATATGCCACCCCACAACTACCAGTCTACGAGAGATGCCACCCCACAACTACCAGTCTACGAGATATGCCACCCCACAACTACCAGTCTACGAGATATGCCACCCCACAACTACCAGTCCACGAGAGATGCCACCCCACAACTACCAGTCTACGAGAGATGCCACCCCACAACTACCAGTCTACGAGAGATGCCACCCCACAACTACCAGTCTACGAGAGATGCCACCCCACAACTACCAGTCTACTAGAGATGCCACCCCACAACTACCAGTCTACGAGAGATGCCACCCCACAACTACCAGTCTACTAGAGATGCCACCCCACAACTACCAGTCTACAAGAGATGCCACCCCACAACTACCAGTCTACGAGAGATGCCACCCCACAACTACCAGTCTACGAGAGATGCCACCCAACAACTACAAGTCAACTACAGATGCCACCCCACAACTACCAGTCTACGAGAGATGCCACCCCTCAACCACCAGTCTACAAGAGATGCCACCCCACAACTACCAGTCTACGAGAGATGCCACCCTCAACTACCAGTCGACTAGAGATGCCACCCCACAACTACCAGTCTACGAGAGATGCCACCCCTCAACTACCAGTCGACTAGAGATGCCACCCCACAACTACCAGTCTACGAGAGATGCCACCCCTCAACTACCAGTCTACGAGAAATGCCACCCCTCAACTACCAGTCTACGAGAGATGCCACCCCTCAACTACCAGTCTACGAGAGATGCCACCCCACAACTACCGAGTCACCTTTTTTGTTTTCGCTGGTGGCTTTGTGACACAGTTCTCTATATTTGCTTTACTGCTAAGCTGCCGAATACAACGCTTTTCGGAACTTCGCCACTCAGGCGCCAGATAGATTTCTTTTAGTCGTCACTGGCGTGATAGCAAATTTAAACAATGATGGAACTTATGATTTCATTCATGGATCATCAGATACAGATGCCATTTTTAAAGATAGTGGTAGCGTCGCCAGTTATCGATGATAAATGAGGAACTACATGAACATGAATACAAAACATAAAACAATACATCCCCCCATCCCGCAAAGAGAGAGAGAGAGAGAGAGAGAGAGAGAGAGAGAGAGAGAGAGAGAGAGAGAGAGAGAGAGAGAGAGAGAGAGAGAGAGAGAGAGAGAGAGAGAGAGAGAGAGAGAGAGAGAGAGAGAGAGAGAGAGAGAGAGAGAGAAGAAGAAGAAGAAGAAGAAGAAGAAGAAGAAGAAGAATACTGCAGTACTTGAAATAGTTCCAGTCTGAAATCTCTGTTGTGTAAAACACAAACAAACAAAACAGAACACAAACACTCTCTCTCTCTCCGCTTTTTTGGTTTTGTTTTAAAATATAGACGTTTAATTGAATATTAAAAAAAGATAACTTTTTAGTTTATGTTCTGTCGAAATATTTCACGTTATCACTTAAAACTTCCGGCGTGTAAGTCTTCCTCCTGTCAAGATGTGTCAAGATGAAGAGACGGAGGAGATAAAGTGAGGAATGATGAGCTGTTTGCTCAAACTCCATGTGCTAGCCGTGGCGTGCTCGGATTGCTGAAACAGAAATCGCCGTTACAGCCAGCCGGGTGCGGGATTACCCACAGTTTGGGTCACCCGCAATGGCAGCATCACAGGCCGTTCTTCTTCGTTGCGTGTCTTAATTCTGTGAAGCATGATTCCCATCCAGATCTTACTTCCAGAAAACGTTGATCTAATTAAAAATTATGCTTTCAGAAACTAATACACACCTGGGGTAGGGGTGGGGGGTGGGGGGGGGGGGGGGTTATTGCTAGCAGGAGGGTAAGCCAACATCACTCAACCGCTCAACAGCCGTTGGTTATTGTGCATATAAAGGCGGAGTCTGTTTCGTTTGACTAAGTCGAATAGGTTCGTCAAAAACCTGCGTCATCATCGCCATTGCATAATTTTCCACCTGTCTGTGGATGTGCGCACGAGAAAAATATTGCAACGCTGCTGCACTTTAATGTTTCTAACCCCCCCCCCCCCCCTCTTTCTCTCCACCTCACCCCCTTTTTATATTCTTTTTGCTTTCTTTTCAAACTGAGAATGCAGCCATATGGCACTCACCCGAGAACTAGGTCACCGGATGTTAGTTTCGCGTCCAAAAGCTTCACGCTGAGATATCGAATCATTCAAAACGTTTCGCCTTCAACGTTCTCACGCCTGCTTTTATAAATATTCATTAGTATTTTTGTTTCGGTGATCGAAAGTAAAGAAGGCAGAGAAACAGAATTCAGTATTGATGTCAACTGTCGATTCCTTCTAAACGATCGAGCGGATGTGCCCATTAAAGAAACATTATCTCTCTCTCCTTCTTTTTTGTGTGTGTGCGCATAATAGTAATAAAGCGGTCACTTCAACAGCACCGTATTTCACTACATCTGTAGTCATAATATTATATTCCTCCAAATTATGAACAATACAGATTTATTTGATTGGTTGATGAATTAATTCAGTGACCAACTTGCCACTTCTCCTCCTGACTTGAATTTTACTCGACTGATGAATTAATTAAGTGACCAACTTATCACTTCTCCTTCTGACTTGAATTTTACTCGACTGATGAATTAATTCAGTGACCAACTTACCACTTCTCCTTCTGACTTGAATTTTACTCGACTGATGAATTAATTCAACGACCGACTTACCACTTCTCCTTCTGACTTGATTGACGAATTAATTCAGTGACCGACTTACCACTTCTCCTTCTAGTTTGATTGATTGATGAATTAACTCACCCTTCGACGTAGAACCACATGCGAGCGCAGTGAGTCTGCTCGAGAGCGGAGAATAGCGCTATATGAAACGATCAACAACCAACTTACCACTTCTCCTTCTGACTTCACTTTGTAGCGAGGCAGGATGCGGAACTGAGCATTTTTGGCGTTGAACTCCACCAGTGAAACCTGCAAGAACAAAGATTACAGTGAACTGGTGTCAGCGAGCTCGCAGAAAGAACGCAAAGCTGACCTCAAGGAGGACAATTAATGGACATCTGCATATAGTCTGTACTGAGTTGCATGGATCGAAAATGTGCTACCTCTTTACTCGGTGTGTGTGTGTGTGTGTGTGTGTGTGTGTGTGTGTGTGTGTGTGTGTGTGTGTGGTGTGTGTGTGTATTGTGTGTGTGGACATGTGTGTTTCTGTTTTTATTATGCTTTGTACGAATAAGTATGTTTAGTAATGTATTTTTATGCAGTTAATTTGTGTGTGAGTATTTACGAGTTTCATGTTCTTCTTCAATTAAGCTGTAAAGCGTTTTGAGTCTCTGAAAGCGCTGAATAAATTCTCCATCATCATCATCATCATCACTCTTCTTCTTCTTCTTTTTCTTCTTCTTCTGTGCGCGCGAGCGTGCGTGTGCGAGTCTGCGTGTGTGCGTGCGTGTGTGTGCATTCATGCTGTATGCGTTGAATTTGACAATATGTATTTGTAAAGAACGTGTAAGCGCTTAGGGCCTGTGCGGGTTAGGCGCTCGAAGTATTTATTATTATTATTATTATTATTCTCATCTTCATCATCACCATATTATTATTATGATTAGCAGTAGCAGTAGCAGTAGAAGAAGTAGTAGTAGTAGTAGTAATGGCAATTGGACACATGGCTCTGTGTGTGCCGCAGGACCCGTTGTTCACCTTCATGTTGTTCTTGTCCTTTTTGCTGGTGTGCGTGGTGTTCATGTGCACGTATTTGGCGGAGAAGATGTGCTTGAGCTGCACGATCTCCCCGTAGCGAACTCTCTTCCCGTGCTGCCGGGTCTGCTCCGCCAGGTTGTCCTTGTTCTCCGCCTCCGCTGCCATCTAGAACGACAACAAAGCATCCGGCCATCAGGGACCGTGTCTGACTCCCTCTCTTCCCTCCCTCATCCCTCCCCACTCCCCCCAAACCAGCTCCTCCCCAAACAGTACAAACGGTACTGCTACAAAATCTTCCAAACACTGAACAAGCTGCAAAAACTCAACCGAAACAAGTCTTTTTCTTTCATTTTTCGTCGTTTTTAACTGTACCGTTTATCTGTTGTTTAAGTGTCGTTTTGTGGCTTGATATTTGGGATTTCCCCGAAAATGTGCATACTGTGTGTCCGTGTTAAAATAACTAAACGTTCGTTTGAACCTTTTTGTGTTTGGTACTGCTAAAACCAAAAAACCAAAAAATAAAACAAAAACAACAACAACAACAACAAAAAACAAAAGAATAAAATCAAAAACATCAGATTTGTTCTCTCCATCGTTTTTAACCGTTTAACTGTTGTTTAAGTGTCGTTTTGTGGCTTGACAAAGGGGATTTCCCCGAAGATTTGCATATTGTGTGTCCGTGTCATAATAAATAAGCGTTCTTTTGGACCTTTTTGTGTTTGAATACTGCTACAACCGCTCGATCTGTTCATGTCATAACTCAGCCAGGCGCAATACTGACGCGGGTTCGAGTCCCCGGTGCGGCAAGGGATTTTTTTTTCAGAGTCAACGTCTAGTGCAGACTCTCTTACGGTGTCCTCGCCCTGATATAACCGTACTGGTTGACTGGGCGTAAAACATCAAGTTAGTTACTTACGGTGGCCGTACGGTTCCCGTGTGCAATCGCGTTATCAACATCTGTGCGCATGTTAAAAATCACAAGCACTGGCAGCCACACCATTGTTTGGACACACGAAAATACTGCACACACTGATAGGAATGGGTAGCGCTGCTCTTGCGGCTGCTGTGCCTTACCCGGGTATGGCCACCCGAATTTCCCAAGAGGGACAATGAAGTACTAAAAAATAACCACAAACAAACAAATAAAAGTTAAAAATAAAAAAATAAAAAAAAGAAGAAGAAGGAAAAAACAAACAAACAAACAAACACACACACACACACACACACACACACACACACACACACACACACACACACACCACACACACACACACACACACACACCACACACACACACACACACACACACACACACCACACACACACACACACACACACACACACACACACACACACACACAGCACACACACACACACACACACGCACACACACACGCGCGCGCACACACACACACACACACACACACACACACACACACACACACATCTAAATCTAAATCTGCTGGGGAAGGAATCAAAACGTCGGAGCAGTTCAGACTCAAAACGCTGTTGGGTTTGTTATCAAGCAAAACACTGTAACGGGAAAACTTTCGGCAAATCTGCCTTCTGCAAATGATACAAGGACAGAGAAACAATTATTTGGCACGGAAACGCCGACGATGAGGAGGACAAGGTTGCACGTTCATTCAGTCTCAATCTTTACCACTTTCAGCTAGACTCTGTCTTTTATTTTAAGGCTGCCTGTTCAGCCAGTCTCAATCTTTAACCCTTTCAGCCAGACTCAGTCTTTTAGTTTAAGGCTGCATGGTCAGCCAGTCTCAATCTTTAGCCCTTTCAGCCAGACTCTGTCTTTTAGTTTAAGGCTGCATGTTCAGTCGGTCTCAGTCTTAAACACTTACAGCCAGTCTCAGCCTTTTAGTTTAAGGCTGCATGTTCAGCCAGTCTCAATCTTTACCACTTTCAGCCAGACTCAGTCTTTTAGTTTAAGACTGCATGTTCAGCCAGTC
Source organism: Alviniconcha marisindica (assembly GCA_018857735.1). Classification (NCBI taxonomy): domain Eukaryota; kingdom Metazoa; phylum Mollusca; class Gastropoda; family Provannidae; genus Alviniconcha; species Alviniconcha marisindica. The sequence goes on from JABMCL010000629.1 coordinate 871,824, forward strand.
TCAATCTTTAACACTTTCAGCCAGACTCTGTCTTTTAGTTTAAGGCTTCATGTTCAGCCAGTCTCAGTCTTTAACACTTTCAGCCAGACTCAGTCTTTTAGTTTAAGGCTGCATGGTCAGCCAGTCTCAATCTTTAGCCCTTTCAGCCAGACTCTGTCTTTTAGTTTAAGGCTGCATGTTCAGTCGGTCTCAGACTTAAACACTTACACCCAGTCTCTGACTTTTAGTTGTTGTTGTTTTCTTCTCAAAGGGGCGCAGGTGGCACTAATTTCAGGCAGATTTGCAAATGGGGCACCATCACCATCACCATCACCATCAGCACCATGAGTGTGGTAACGACGTCGAGGAGGCTGAAAGGGGATTGCGGAAGACAACGACTCCACCAAGCAATACCCCAACGCACATAATCCTTCCAGTTCCCCAGACAGACGATAAACAAGCTTAGAGTGAACATGTGGAAAACATTTCGGTCTTAAAGCAAAACGTATTCGAGAAAGCGGGTCAGCAAAGCAACCAGGCCAGTAGTGTTCAGCATGCACGCTGAAAGCTTGGTCTGCCTTAGCCAAAACCTCACGTTTGGGATTGGCTGATTGAGCTGATTTGGTTAATTAATAGATGGCGCCACTGCAGAATTCCGAAGCCGGGTCGAATGGATGAGTCTTGAGCAAAATGCGTGC
>JABMCL010000629.1:875000-880000 GCA_018857735.1 Alviniconcha marisindica
GACAGTATCATTCAGAGGACAAATTAGTGACAATCAAGGACAGTATCAATCAGAGGACAAATTAGTGACAATCAAGGACAGTATCAGTCACAGGACAAATTAGTGATAACCAAGGACAGTATCAATCACAGGACAAATTAGTGATAACCAAGGACAGTATCAATCACAGGACAAATTAGTGACAATCAAGGACAGTATCAATCACAGGACAAATTAGTGACAATCAAGGACAGTATCAATAAGAGAACAAATTAGTGATAATCAAGGACAGTATTAATCAGAGGACAAATTAGTGATAATCAAGGACAGTGTCAATCAAAACGGACAAAGGATGAGAAAACGGATGGCGCAAATGAACACCAAGCTTATGTCAGTCAAAGAACCGAACACGAGAGAACCGGCAGGGTAAATGGTAACCAAGGACAGTATGACTCAAGAAGGACAGAGAACAGGAGAACTGAACAGAAGACTAGAAAACTGATAGAAAAAGGGTTTTATGAATCAAGAACAGTGGATGAAAGGACAGATAAGGGAAATGTCCATGAAGGGCAGTATGGTTAAAGACAGTGGATGAGGGCTAGACTGATGAGGGAAATGACCATGAAGGGCAGTGTGAAATAAGGCACAGTGGATGAGAGGACTGACAAGGGGAATGACCATGAAGGGCAGTATGGTTAAAGACAGTGGATGAGGGCTAGACTGATGAGGGAAATGACTATGACGGGCAGTGTGAAATAAGGCACAGTGGATGAGAGGACTGACAAGGGGAATGACCATGAAGGGCAGTATGGTGAAAGACAGCGGATGAGGGGACTCATAAAGTAAAAGACCTTTAAAGGTATTATGAATTGGACACACACACACACACACACACACACACACACACACACACACACACACACACACACACACACACACACACACACACACACACACACACACACACACACACACACACACACACACACACACACACACACACACACACACACACACACACACACACAAACACGCACTCATACAATCATACACACACAAACACAGAGAGACAGAGAGACAGACAAACAGACAGACAGACACACACACGCACACACGCGCGCACACACACACACACACACACACAACACACACTCTCTCTCTCTCTCTCTCTCTCTCTCACACACACACACACACACACACACACACACACACACACACACACACACACACACACACACACACACACACACACACACCACTCTGTCTCTCCCCCCTCTCTCTCTCTCTTTCACACCACACACACACACACACACACACACACACACACACACACACACACACACACACACACACACACACACACACACACACACACACACACACACACACACACACACACACACACACACACACACACACACACACTACAAATACATGCATCACTGGTGAGGGGCTGGTACAATGAGAAGAAGGACTGAGGATAAGGGGACTGACACGGGAGAGGCAGTAGGATGCAAGGGCAGCGGGCGAGGGGAGCTGATGAGCGTCCACTGACCGTGAGGGTTGGGGACGTTGGTGGGTCTGTTGCGATCCTGGTGGGAGTACACAAACAGGCCGTTGTTCGCCGTGCTGCAACACACCATTAACACTGCATATCAGCTGACAGCTTTGACGCTACCAAAACAAACGGCACATCAACAGGTCAGACGCTAACGAACACACAACATATCAACAGCTCTGGCGCCAACCAACAGACGGCATATCAATAGTTCTGACGCCAACAAACAAACGGCATATCAATAGCTCTGACGCCAACAAACAAACAGCATATCAATAGCTCTGACGCCAACAAACAAACAGCATATCAATAGCTCTGACGCCAACAAACAAACAGCATATCAACAGCTCTGACGCCAACAAACAAATAGCATATCAACAGCTCTGACGCCAACAAACAGCATATCAACAGCTCTGACGCCAACAAACAAATAGCATATCAACAGCTCTGACGCCAACAAACAAATAGCATATCAACAGCTCTGACGCCAACAAACAAACAGCATATCAACAGCTCTGACGCCAACAAACAAATAGCATATCAACAGCTCTGACGCCAACAAACAGCATCTCGACGGCTCTGACGGCAACAATGATGTGTTTTTGTTGTGTGGTTATTATTTTGTCTGTTCTTCTTCGGCCTGTCTGGAATACTGAAATACACACATTTCCCAAACGCAGCGCTATTACGGCGGGGCCCAGATTACAGAGGAATTTGATTTTAAAAAAACTAACTATATAGACCCTGATGAGGTAGAGGTTATCATCACCTTGCTGACGTTTGGTTTATTGGAGGCCCCAAAGTGACCGTTATCGGTAAAAAGATGTAAGCTTTCGGAGAAGACAAGCACACGTTTACAGGGCAGAGGAATCGCAACGCGTGCACAGTGGAAAGAATCATCGGCAGACTGCCTCCTGTGTGTTATGTAATGTACCGAAACAGGCAGATAACTGGCGTTCCTTGGAAAGGAGATAACAGCTGACGCGGAAGACAAGTGAGTTCAGGGGAACGTTTCGATGGCGGACAATTCGTCAGGGCACGGTGATGTTAAGGGCTTCTCCTTCCTGTTTTATTTTCAGAGCTGACAGTCCTGTAGATTGTTACCTAAAATATGTTTTTGAACCAGCTGTACTCTCTTCAGTTTCACTGTGTCAAGCATGTCAGACATCGTATGCCCAAATGGTGCAATCCATGTTTATGACGGTTTTCAACATTCCGGGGCCGATTTCAAGAGAATATCACACAATACGGGATGCACGTATGAATGTGCTCTTAAACGCCTGTCTCCACCAGACAGTGCCAAACCATAACTCTTGTTTAAGACCGGGTCTGCGCGATGAGTTGCTTTTGTGCGTGTGTTTTCGTTCGGTCCAGAAACAAAAATATGTTTTGCTGCCTCATGATCAACATTCGTGTCAGCTTCAGAGATGCAGGCGCTTTATTAAAAATGTTTTACGTTACGGCATCCCTTCTCAAACCCTTTGCGGCTTACGTAGACTCACTGACGATGGTCGCTTGATCAGAAGGACCCCCTCCCCCCTCCCCCAAACCTGCCACCCCCAACAAGCAAAGGAGGTGGCAGAGCAATCGGATGGAGGTCACCATGGGATCAGGACACGGAGGGACACGGTTACTGACATTATAATAATAATAATGGATACTTAGAGCGCCTAACCCGCACCGGCCCTAAGCGCTTACACACCTATACATGTACATGTACATATTGTCAAAATTCAACGCATACAACACGAACGCACGCACGCACGCACGCACGCACACACACACACACGCATGCACTCACAAACACACACGAACGCACACACACACGCACGCATATAAATACATACACACCTCTCTCTCTCTTTCGCTCTCTCTCTCTTTCACACACACACACACACACACACACACACACACACACACACACACACACACACACACACACACACCACACACGCACACACACACACACTCACACGCACGCACGCACGAACACACACACACACACACACACACACACACACACACACACACACACACACACACACACACACACACACACACACTACATGCATTACCGGTGAGGGGTTGGTACAACTGAGAAGAAAACGACAGATCAGTATGCAATACAGAAGAAATGGGTATTCAGTTTAGAAGACAAATGCCTGATAGAGATAGGAAGAGAGTTCCAGACCACAAGTCCGATGTATTGAAAGGATCTGCATTCCACGCACACCGGGCGTCCGACGCTGCGTGTCATCGTGTTATTACGCGATCACATCAGATGTTCGTGTAGGAGATTGGGAACTCTCTCCCAACGCACAGCGAACACTGACCGAATCACGTAGGCGCTGCCCGGTTTAGCCAACAATCCCCGCAAGTTCGGTGTTTGTCATTTCGCTACGTGTTTTTCGTTTGCCGCGGGATTTATAACGTAGGATTTGTAGCGTGCACATTCCTGCAACACGGTGCACTTGGGGCAATCATCTCTTGCTAAAGCCTAATACCACCCTGAGATGGAGGAACGCACTAAAAGGGCGATGGGGGGGGGGGGGGGGGGGGGGGGGGGGAGAAGGGAGAAGAGGGAGAGGGAGAGAAAGAGGGAGAGAAGGAGAGGGGGAAAGGGGGTGGAGAGAGGGAGAGAGAGAAGGAGAGGGAGAAAGAGGGAGAGAAGGAGAGGGGGAAAGAGGGTGGAGAGAAGGAAAGAGAGGAGAGGGAGAAAGAGCGGGAGAGAGGGAGAGAAGGAGAAAGAGGGGGAGAAAGAGGGGGAGAAAGATGGAGAAAGGAGAGGGAGAAAGAGGGAGAAAGAGGGAGAAGAGAGGGAGAAAGAGGGGGAAAGAGGAGTAAGAGGGAGAGAAGGAGAGGGAGAAAGAGGGGGAGAGGAGTAAAAGGGAGAGAAGGAGAGGGAGAAAGAAGGAGAGAAAGAGGGAGAGAAGGAGGGGGAGAAAGAGGGAGAGAAAGAGGGAGAGAAAGAGGGAGAGAAGGAGGGGGAGAAAGAGGGAGAGAAAGAGGGAGAGAAAGAGGGAGAGAAGGAGGGGGAGAGAGAGGGGGAGAGGAGTAAAAGTGTGAGAAAGAGGGAGGAAAAGAGGGGGAGAAAGAGGGAGAGGAAGATGGAGAGAAAGAGAAGCAGAAGGAGGTGGTGGGGAGAAAAGGGCGTGGGTGGGGGGGGGGGGGGGGGTAGAAGAAAAAGAAGGAGAGAAAAAAGGGGGGAATAAAGGTAACCAGTGCCTATCCACATATTCCGCTAGAACCAGGTACTCCAACGGGACTCCGACGCCGGAGCAACCCAGCACCGCACGACACCATCATCATCCAATCCAATTACTGGCAGCAGCAGTCCCAGCCCGCTTTTTCTCCACTTTAATTGTCCCCTCAGCTCTCCGTGATTGACAGCAAACAAGCCAGTCCGCAGGAACACCAATCGCCAATCGACGGCTGCCAGCCTGACGCAGTCAAATGGCGGCTG
>JABMCL010000629.1:885000-890000 GCA_018857735.1 Alviniconcha marisindica
CAAACACCGCCGGCGAGTGCGTAAACGCTAATTGTGTGTGCACGTCAACATACAACAGCTTAGCGACCCAGTTGTGATTGCAGGCCAAACTATCACTGCATCTTTTGATGTCAGCTAGCGTCTTTTCGCTCGGCAAGACCCAGGGCCGGGCGATGAATGGGTCTGGGTGTTTAGTGGCCTAGCTTCCTCAAGGCCGTGTGCATGCTGCTACGGCCAGTGTGGATCAAGCCGGTAGAAATATTCCGTGCGGCACGCGGGGCAGCGACAGCTGGGTGGGTCGTCAGGGTGTAGAGATACACACAGACAGACAGACACACAGAAAGACAGACAGACAGACAGAAAGACAGATAGACAGACAAAAAGACAGACGGAAAGACAGGCGCGTAAGTAAGTAATTTGGTGTTTTACGCCCAAACAGACACACAGACAAAAGAAGACGGACATGCTATAGGACAGACAGACCAGATGGCAAACCGGAAATCAAACACGTACACTGCTGTGGCAATGGGTCTGAGGGACAACCATACCGACAGGTAAGACAGACGGGTAGGCAGACCAGACAGACGGGTAGACAGACCAGACAGGGGTGACGGGGGGGGGGGGGGAGAGACAGGAAAAGACCAGACCAGACAGACCGGCGAAAAGACAGACCAGACAGACAGACCAGACAGACGTAAAGACAGACCAGACAGACAGACCAGACAGACTGGTAAGACAGGTAGACATGCCAGACGGAACTTGAGGAGGACACACACAGGGCGTTACGACCTTGGCTCCGGTGGATACATCAAATAACACATGCAAATAGCCCCCCCCCCCCTCCCACACACACACACCCAACCACCCATGCCCACCGCCCTCTCCCCTCTTCTACCGCGGCCTTCACAGCTAACACAACCGTGCCGCTGAACTCTTTCCGTTTCCGAAAAAGAAATCCATGCACGAACGTACTTTCTATGTCACAACGTAATGCGTAAATACTTCATTTGTAGCCGCTTTCTACGTCAGAATATAATGCATAAACGTCATTTGTAGCCACTTTCTGCGTCAGAACATAACGCATAAACACGCCATTTGTAGCTGCTTTCTTCGTCAAAACTTAATGCACAAAACATGTCATTTGTAGCCGCTGTTTATGTCACAACATAACGCATAAACGCGCCATTTGTAGCCGCTTTCTACGCTTTCTACGTCAAAACAGCTTTCTGCGTCAAAATATAACGCATAAATACATTATTTGTAGCCGCTTTCTTCGTCACAACATAATGCATAAACATGCCATTTGTATTCGATTTCTACGTCAACAAGTACGGTTATATCAGGGCGAGGCTAGATCACAACATAACTCATAAACACACCATTTGTAGCGCTTTCTTCGTCAAAGCATAACACATAAACACACAATTTGTAGCCGCTTTCTTCGTCACAACATGACGTATAAACACACCATTTCTAGCCTCTTTCTTCGTCACAACATAACGCATAAACACCTCATTTGTAACCGCTGTGAAGACAGTAACAGTGTCAACACGCAGTCCACAGCTTGTCGAGGCTACGTCACTAAGTAACTTGGCGTTTTACGCCCAGTCAAGTACGGTTATATCAGGGCGATGCTACGTCACAACGTAAGGCATAAACACACCATTTGTAGCCGCTTTCTTCGTCACAACGTAACGCATATAAACACGTCATTATTTTGTAACCGCTGTGAGAAAGATGCAAACAGTGTCAACACACAGTCCACGGCTCGTCGAGGCTACCAGGGCATTTTGCTGCGTCAACTCCAGCCTCAATTCTCAAGCAGTTGCTGAGAGTTGCTTGCACTTTGGGCACAGTCCTCGCCGGCTTCTCCTGGCGACCTTTGCCGACCGTGTCCGACACCCACGCGTTGTCCTTTGCCGACCGTGTCCGACACCCACGCGTTGTCCTTTGCCGACCGTGTCCGACACCCACGCGTTGTCCTCTGGCAACACGGCATCAAGCTGTCCCGCCAGAACTGACACTGTGACGCGGGGAAACGATCGCGTCACGAAGGCTACGTGAACACCTAGTGTGTGTGAAACCTACCTGATAGTATATCTGCCCCCCCCCTCCCCCCACGTTTAGAGGATGCTTTTGTTGTTGAAGTGCTGCTTTACGTCCACAGAAACCGTAGGCTTATTAGGGACGGGAGCCAAGGACGTCCACCTCGACTTTCACACAGCTCCTGAGCTCTGCTTTAGAGGATGTACCTCTGATGGAGTTTATGTACCCTGTATTTACACGCATGCCAGGTGAGAGTTACCGTAGGCGATTGGGGTCTTTGTTGCTGTACTTGCGTTGCGTATTTTGAGCGCTGATTAACTCCCTTGTGTGTTGATTCCCCCCCCCCTCCGCCCTCCCTTCCCCCCTTACACTGTATGCTAACGGAGAGATCTCTGACGTCAATGGTAAACTTGACAATACAGTTTGTTAGTTCTTGGTCTTTAACGTCGCGATCGACTGACAACTGACAACACAGACGGGTTCAGTACATCAGGACGGTTGGCGATAGGTCTACACCCAGCTTGATTGACTGAAACTCCAGGTAGTAACATGCAGGTCTGTCAGTGTTGCCCTCGCTACAACTCCGCACAGCAATCAGACCTTGTGGTGTGTGTGTGTGTGTGTGTGTGTGTGTGTGTGTGTGTGTGTGTGTGTGTTTGAGTGTAGGCCCGGTTTAGGCGATTACAAACATGGTGCGTCCAGAAGGAAGCTCGGAGAGAGAGAGAGAGAGAGAGAGAGAGAGAGAGAGAGAGAGAGAGAGAGAGAGAGAGAGAGAGAGAGAGAGGCAAGTGAATGTAGGGTTAAGATAGTGCATACACACGGTTCCCCCATCAATCATCTCCCGACCTGTAATAGCCCGTGACCAAAGGCCTGCATTGTTTACATCCCTGCTGCTCTAATTGCCTGCCAGTACCAGCCAGGCGGAAAGGGCTACACATTGACACAGGCAAGCTGACCTTGTATAGCTGGTGCAAGGGTCAGACACGGACACAGGCAGGCTGGCCCTGTACAACTAGTGCAAGGGCCACACACTGACACAGGCGAGCTGACCTTGTACAGCTAGTGCAAGGATCACACACTGACACAGGCAAGCTGACCTTGTTAATGGCCACACACTGACATAGGCAAGCTGACCTTGTACAGCTAGAGCAAGAGCCACACACTGACACAGGCAAGCTGACCTCGTTAAAGGCCACACACTGACATAGGCAAGCTGACCTTGTACAGCTAGAGCAAGAGCCACACACTGACACAGGCAAGCTGACCTTGTTAATGGTCACACACAGACGGAGGCAAGCTGACCTTGTACCGCTAGTGAAAGGGCCACACACTGACACAGGCAAGCTGACCTTGTTAAGGGTCACACACTGACACATGCAAGCTGACCTTGTACAGCTAGTGCAAGGGCCACACACTGACACAGGCATGCTGACCTTGTACAGCTAGTGAAAGGGTCACACACTGACACAGGCAGGCTGACCTTGTACAGCTAGAGCAAGGGCCACACAGTGACACAGTACAGGCAAGCTGACCTTGTACAGCTACTGAAAGGGTCACACACTGACACAGGCAAGCTGACCTTGTACATCTAGTGCAAGGGCCACACACTGACACAGGCAAGCTGACCTTGTACAGCTAGTGTAAGGGCCACACACTGACAAAGGCAAGCTGACCTTGTTAAAGGTCACACACTGACACATGCAAGCTGACCTTGTACAGCTAGAGCAAGAGCCACACACTGACACAGGCAAGCTGACCTTGTTAAGGGTCACACACTGACACATGCAAGCTGACCTTGTACAGCTAGTGCAAGGGCCACACACTGACACAGGCAAGCTGACCTTGTACAGCTAGTGAAAGGGCCACACGCTGACACAGGCAAGCTGACCTTGTACAGCTAAAGCAAGGGCCACACACTGACACAGGCTAGCTGACCTTGTACAGCTAGTGCTGGGCCAATGTCTGACAACTCACAGCAATCAGTCCACGCGGGCCTAGTGAAAAGCTGTCAACCTGGTATCGTGAAAATAAAGGAAACGGATCTTTGGGATCTGAAATAAGAACGACTGCTAGCGTTCTAAGAATAAATAACGTTCTTTTTAACTTTGCATGTGTTTGGATCTTGTTTCATAATTACATCCCACCTATTACACGTCATTGTTATTCCAACATTCTTCAAAGCACTGGACATGAAAACAACACGGCTCAGCCAAAGAGCAGACAAGGGTTCTAGTTCTACATCTCATATTTTACCATTTAACTGTTGTTTAAGTGTCGTTTTGTAGCTCTAGAAAGGGGATTATTCCGAAAATTCGCTTGCTGTGTTTTTGACCTAACAGATAGCGTTCTTTTTAACTTTTTATGTTGGGAGACCGCGAAATGCGAAATGGATTTAAAAACAGACCGATTTCCGAGAAAAACAAAACCCGAAACAAGGTTGACTGCTAACGTTCTAAAACAAGGTTACAAAGAACTCTGATTTTAAATTAATTGGATGGCTCAAAATGTGTGCACACTTTCGTGGCAGCCCCTTTTTTTAAAGAAACGGACTGACGGACAAACGATTGTAAACGAAAAATTAAACCGGATAAGCACATATTTTTCATTTATCATCGTTTACCTGTCAGTCCGTTGCTTTGGAAAGTGCGTTTTTGCCACCAAAATGTGCACATGTTTTGTCAGTGCTGCCCCATTAAAACGTTCCTTCCTTTTAACATTGATTTTTGGTTTGCACAGTGCATCAGGTAGGCTACATGGAGCAAAGGAAGGAGCTGGGTGTGGAAGTTTGGTTTGCACAGTGCGCAGGCAGATCTCAATGCTGCAGTCTCCCTGACGTGTAGGCGTAAGTAAGCATTTGCATGCGCGCGTGTGCATGAATATGTTGTACGGGTGGGGGTGCAGGTGGGGGCGGGGTCAATGACTAACAGTGACCATAGTATAATTATGATGGGTCAGTGTCTGTGTCTTTGTTGAAC
>JABMCL010000629.1:892500-902500 GCA_018857735.1 Alviniconcha marisindica
GAGAGACACAGAGAGACAGAGAGAGAGAGAGAGAGAGAGACAGAGACAGAGAGAGAGAGACAGAGACAGAGACAGACAGACAGACAGAGAGGAAAGAGAGAGAGAGAGAGACAGACAGACAGACAGACAGAGAGAGACAGAAACAGAGACAGACAGATAGACAGAGACAGAGACAGAAAGACAGACTGAGAGAGAGAGTATGCTGTGAAGGCTGTTCTACTGCTTGCACATCATCCCGATGCATCTTACACCTACTTGGAAAACTCGACCCAGCGACAGTTTGTCGCCTAGCATATTGCATGTCCGCTTTGATATGATCAAAACTGGTCAAAGGAGCATATTTTAGACTTCTGTTTCCAATAACCAGGGCCAGGGTTGTATTGTCGACACACGCGTACGCCACACGCAAATGATGCAGCTAACCCCGTGCTTCGCACGATAGAAAAGTGGACTCAAGAAAGTATTGCAAGTGCGAAAGCAAACACTTAAACTGTGCACTGCGGCAACTAACACCCTTAAACAGTCGCCGGAAAGCTGGCCTCACGCTGGCTACGGGTTAAACAAACAACCCGTAAACTTCACAGACATTTGCACAGCAGTGAAAAGACTCAGAGACTTTGTGGACGAGACGTATCGCGCTGCTTCCGTCCCTACTCAGCTCTGTTCACTCACGGCATACAGATAGAGCAAGGTAGGTGTTCCCGGCGTTACGGCACACACAGAGACTGCACCATCGGTTTTCTCAGTCACACAAGTCAAAGAAGGTTGATTGTGTTTTCCAGTCACTTGAAAATGAAATGAGTCAGATTGTCTTGTCTTAATACCACCGGGTGGGTGTCGTCAGTTTTGCTAACTAGCTTTTTTGTGGGGGGGGCAAAACCAGGAATATGTATCATCTGAGCGCTCAGGGCGTTGATGATAAATGTACATTCACATAATAAATGTACATTATTATTATTAAGAATGTGGTATGGGTATGACATAGCTTCAGTTATGCAGACACCATGCAGCCATTTTTTTCTGTACTTTAATTATTATTATTTGATACAAATCATTACCCTTTATTCGGCAGTCATTATTTCTTTATATTGTGCGGCATGACAACGCCCGGGATGGCGAGAAAAAAGAAAAAGAAAAACAAAAAGGAATGAAAAAAGAAAGAAGAAAAAACAGAAAAAACACACAAACAAAAACAAACAAACAAAACAAACAAAAATGGAGGCAAGGTCATGGCCATGAGAGGCAGGGTGAGAAAGTCAACGGAATTCAGACAGGCAGTAATGTGTGTCACATTGTTAGAAGTCTCCATGGCGGCAGAACGTCGCAAAAACACCAGTCGACATACAGCGCCTGCAGGATGCTATTTGCCTTGAATGGGTCAACATCTCTGTATACTCACTCCTTTTTTTCTTTTCTTTCTTTTTCCCCTTTCTTTCTGTCTTTGTGTCTGAAGCCCGTGCGGCGCAGTTGGCGCTTATACCTCTGTACATTCAGCAGCAATAGGAAATGCCGAGTGAACTCACGTTCAGAATAGGATATTTTTATTTATTAATGAAAGTATACCAACATACAATAACACAATATTGGGGGGGGGGGGGGGGGGGGGGGAAGCGTCAAACAAGTAAACTTATAATTATGAGACGCCCAAAATAAAAAGCATATGCTGTGGTGGGTAGGCTAACATTTTAACTAGAGTTTCAGCTTTTGTGTGTGTGTGTGTGTGAGAGAGAGAGAGAGAGAGAGAGAGAGAGAGAGAGAGAGAGAGAGAGAGAGAGAGAGAGTTACAGCTATCATTATAACTTCATACGCCCCTGTCACATCTGACACGGACTAAAGACACCAAACCGAGACATGAACGTGTAAAGTTCAACAACTATTATCACCATGCAAAGATTCCGATAAAACAGCATCCGAAAAAAATGTCAAAGTAAAGATGTTTGCAGAGGCAGACGATGACAGATGACAGATGACTGAAACCGAGCACTCTGTTTTGCAATAGAGCGTGCTGGGAAGCGACAAGAAAGGGAGAGACAAAAACTAAAAACTAAAAAGCCCAGATGATGGTTATGAGAGGAGGCGTCAACATCCATCTTACAATTCTGCTTCCACGAGCGTCTGTCTCTTGCAATCAACCTCTGACGGCACGCAGAAACCCAACCCGCGCCTCCCTCCACAGCTGAAGTGCTAGAGTGCAGCCCGAGTCAAGGAGGTTAACAATAACTCTTGCCGGTAGTTAAGCTATATACCTGAAATTCTGCCCGCTTCTGCCGACTGCTTCAAGTTCTGAAAAAGAGTTCTCAAGGCTGAAGTGGGCCAATTACAAGGGAAGTGGGCCAGTCGTTCTATTTACGTAGGGAAGTGGGTCAATCGTACACTTTGCGTAGGGAAGTGGGCCAACTGTTCTAATTACGTGAGGATATAGGCCAATCGTACGCTTTACGTGGGGAACAAGTAAGTAACTTGATGTTTTACGCCCAGTCATCCAGTACGGTTATACCAGGGCGTTTACGTGGGGAAGTGGGCCAATCGTTCTATTTACGTGAAGAATTGGGCTGAACATGTGCTTTACGTAGAGGTCAATTGTTCTATTTACGTAAGGAAGTGGGCCAATCGTGCATTTGGTTTCTTCCCGTTCTCGGACAGCTGTCGACTCTCGACGGTATGATCTCAGAAATGGGGACCAAACTATCGCGTTTATACCCGCCAGCATGCTGTCATGCTTGAGTAACTGATTTAGGACATCTTAATGGCAAATCATCGCCAGTTTTCTACCCACGGACACGTGTATCTGACGACATCCAGTCATGAATATCAGCAAGGGGAAAATCCTTGCCACCAGCCGAATAAGGAGTAAAACATGGCCCGTATTGGACATGGAACAAATGGGAATGATATAAATACTATATCGCCGTGCGGCTGTACCACAAGCTCAGTGGGCTGTACCCAGACTCATTTCTCCCACTTTCAGCAGACGGACATTGCACAGGAAGCTTTTCACACTCTCCTTGAGGAACGCGTCCAAGTAGTAAAGCTCGCTGAAACCTGGACACACAAACACGAACATCCACAGTTGATCGGTTTGCCGAATGAGCAGAAACTCCAACATCCAGAGTTTACCAGTTTGCCTAATGAGAAGAAACGGCTCGATGACTACGGCGTCGCGAAGTGTGAACACGGATTGCCAAAAGCAATTTCTCGCTGCCGATACGGGTCCCAGCAAGGCCTCATCATTCTCCCTTCGGCTCCCAGCACTACTTCTTGTCGCCAATTTTTCTAATGGACTGCACGTGCTGCGAGAAGGACTTTACGGCCCCAATAACCTGCCCGGAAGCGGACAGCCCTCCGCACTGGAGAGAGGCAAATGGTGTTTTAAATCTATAGTTTGTTTTCCTCCGACACTGCAATCAGTTCGCTGGAAGAAACATAGAAACACAGATGCGAGGGGGGGAGACAGGCAGACAGACAGAGACAGAGAGAGACCTAGGGGGGATAACTTCTTGCAAAGCTAGTTGTGCACAGCGGGTCGAATGATTTGAAATCGGCTTTTCAATTACGGAGCTGAGGAATTATGCACAGGCTGAAATGAGCTGGTTTCACAGGAAAACAATGCACTTTTAGCGCTGGAGGTGATGCCAGAACTGGCTGGTAAGGAAGGCTGATAGCACGAGGAACACGAACTAAGAAGGAAGGCTGGTAGCACGAGGAACACGGACTGAGAAGGAAAAATGGTAGCACGAGGAACACGAACTAAGAAGGAAGGCTGGTAGCACGAGGAACAAGAACTAAGAAGGAAGGCTGGTAGCACGAGGAACATGGACAGAGAAGGAAGAATGGTAGCATGCACGCACGCACACACATGTGCCCACACAACACCACCAAACACATCACAACACACACACACACACACCCCACACACACAGAACACACACACACACATGGCGCGCACACGTACAAGGACACATGCCTAGGACTTAGCACTTAACCCCCCCCCTTTTTTTGTTTTTGTTTTTTGCGTGTGTTTTGTTTGTTTGTTGCTGTAGCTTGTTGACATATTTTGTTATCTTGATAATTGTAAGGTCAGTCTAGTGTCACTTAAATGAGAAACAAACAGACAGGCAAACCGTGACAAGCAGACATACATACATACAGACAAACAGGCTTACATACAGACAAACAGGCCTACCAACCTACATACATACATACAGACAGACAGGCAAACAGACGGGCAGACAGACAGATACAGCAACAGCATGCTACAGGTGTCTCAGCAAACAAAATCCGACGTTGTTTGTCACCTTGCCTTTTTAGGTGCAGTGGGTGTACCTCAATATCTGTCTCCAAACACCGGGGGCATGAATTCAATCCCACGCCGCTATTTGACGCCACCTACGCACGCGTTTGGCATGGCGCCTATCTGGCGATTAGGCTAACAAATCTGCTACCCACCCGCTTTGTAATACAGACAGCAGAATAATCAGCCTGGGTGTGCACACTGAAGGTGCGTGAAACTGACGGCAATACGTTGCACTAAGCCAAGCCCGCAGGTAAATAACCGAAAGATGCCACAGATACGTCGCGCTTTATTTATTTATTTTGTATGTAAAATGTATGTACGTGTGCACCTTTAACCCCCCCACCCGCCACTGCCCTTCCCGATTTTGCATACAGACATCTGCTGTTGGGTGTTGAAAGGAAGCACACTGCTGTCGTTGTCTTCACTTTGAGGGGTTACATTTGCAGAAAACAAACATAAAGACGATATGTCTATTTGGCTTCTGTGTTGCTTTCTGTTTTCAAGGTGTGAAAGGTTAAGTCATTGAGATGACTTAAGAAAATGGTGCTTTTGTTTACCTAGGCTTTCATTCCCTTCGCACGCACGCATCGATGGTTAAGCAAACAAAGAGAAAACGATCATCTCACAGCAGCGAGAAATCTGAAACAAGGAAGACTGCTAGCGTTCTAAAACAAGATCCCAACACATGAAAGTTTAAGAAGAACGCCATTTATTATGATGTAACCGAGTGCATCTGTACATTGTGTCTGTGTTGTTGTACTCTGTGTGTCACTTTGTCTGTCAGTGTCTCTAGCTTTTCTTCTGTTGGGTGTGGGGGGAGGATTATGACGTCATTTATTTGTAATTTATTTTAAGTATGTTTTACGTATTATTATCTTGGACGTCAGTGAGACAGCGTGAGAGAAAACGAGAGGGAATAATAACGACCTCTCGTATGTACCATCCAAAAGAAAAGAAATTTAAAGACAAAGACGCACACGTATTATTCTACTTGTGGTTTTCAAGACAAAAGGGCACATTTTTTTTTTTTAAATTTAGAATGATACATGTGCCCCTTTTGTCTTGAGAACCCACAAGCAGAATGCTACATGTGCCTCTTTTGTCTTGAGAACCCACAAGTAGAATGATACGTGTACCCCTTGTATGTATCATTGTACTTGTGGGTGCATAATTCTACTTGTAGTTTCTCACGACAAAGGGCACATGTTCCATTCTTCTGCTTGTGGGTTCTCAAGACAAAGAGGCACATGTACCGTTCTATTTGTGGTTCCAAGACAAAGAGGCACATGTATCATTCTAAATTTAAAGACAAAGAGGCACATGTATCATTCTATTTGTGGTTCTCAAGCAAAGGGGCACATGTATCATTCTAAATTTAAAGACAAAGAGGCACATGCATCCTTCTACTTGTGGTTCTCAAGACAAAAGGGGCACATCTATTATTCTAAATTTAAAAACAAAGAGGCACATGTATCATTCTACTTATGTGTTCTAATAGACAAAAGGGGTACACGTATCATTCTACTTGTGGGTTCTCAAGACAAAAGAGGCACATGTAGCATTCTGCTTGTGGGTTCTCAAGACAAAAGGGGCACATGTATCATTCTAAATTTAAAGTCAAAGGGGCACATGTATTATTCTAAATTTAAAGACAAAGAGGCACATGTATCATTCTACTTGTGGTTCTCAAGCAAAGGGGCACATGTATTATTCTAAATTTAAAGACAAAGAGGCACATGTATCATTCCACTTGTGGTTCTCAAGACAATGAGGTACATGTATCATTCTGCGTGTGGTTCTCAAGACAAAGAAGGGTGGAAAGGTTAGGAAACTAACAGCGGGCAAGTAAGCGAGTGTCGACAGGATGACGGATGGAGCGGGGAGCAGAGGAGCATAAACTTTGTGGCCAGAATAAACGACGAGACACAGCCCTTATGACAGAGCAGATTTTATCAGCTCAGCAGTTTTCCTTTCTTGCTTTCCCTTGGCCCCCCAACAGCGTCCGTCTGAATTTGGCACTGAATCAGTCAGCTGTACACAGTTAAAACTAAATAATTATATTTCATGACATTTTCGTTACACAACTTCATAAAAGGGATTTTTGCGTTGTTTTGTTTCTTTCGTTTACTGGACGAGTTAGCTTGATTTTCGTCATCCGTGTACGTTACAGTACCCAGGGACACTGACCGCCGGGTACCCGGGCCAACCCAACGTGACGTCTGCAGGCTCAGGCGCTCTGGACATAGGCTGAGCCACCTCGTAAAAAACGTTTTTGAGTCAGCCTCGCGTAATGGCATGAGAATTTTTGAGTCAGCCTCACGTCATGGCATGGGACTTTTTGAGTCAGCCTTACGTCATGGAATGGGAGTTTCTGAGTCCGCTTCACGTCATGGCATGGGAATTTTTGAGTCAGCCTCACTTTACGACATGGGAGTTTTTGAGTCAGCCTCATGTCATGACATGGGAATTTCTGAGTCAATTTCACGTAATGACATGGGAGTTTTTGAGTTAGCCTCGCGTATGAGTCAGGCTCACGTCATGGCATGGGAGCTTTTGAGTCAGCCTCACGTCATGGCAATGGGAGGTTTTGAGTCAGTCTGACGTCACGATATGGGAGTTTTTGAGTCAGCCTCACGTCATGACATGTGAGTTTCTGAGTCATCCTCACGTCATGACATGGGAGGATCTGAGTCAGCCTCACGTCATGACATGGGAGTTTTTGAGTCAGCCTCACGTCATGACATGGGAAATGTTGAGTCAGCCTCACGTCATGACATGGGCATTGTTGAGTCAGCCTCACGTCATGACATGGGAGTTTCTGAGGACATGCCAATCAACCCGTTCAAGATGCGATGACTGTAAACATCACTTAATGATTCCTCTACTGATCTAAAGCAATCTCACCGGATAAACGCATGCACTAAGAAAACCGTTTGGCACAAGTAAAAAGAAAAGTGATCGGTAAATTGCCTTCCGCTTTCACTGACTGCCGAGTGGCATGTAAAAACAGATATGCTGCAGCAGGTGGTGCACTTAGGTTCAGAAGGCAATGCCCTGGTGCAGCATGAAGTAACCAGTCGCAGCGAGCTTGAGTGACAGGCCGCTTCAGCCAATCAGAGGGTGTGAAATCCCGATAACGCGGGAGTCCCGCGGAGAACGAATTGGGTCAGAAATTTCCTTCGACAAGCCCGCCTGTGTCGAAGTACTCGATGACTCTAAACAACATGGTAAAAATATGCGCATGAGGGCTCTATAAGTCGGATTTACGGTACGGTACCCAGAACAACAAGATGGTGGAGGAAGGTTCATTAATTTTTCCAAACGCCGTCGCAACAAGGGAAAGTGCTTTAAAGGGAATAAAGCGTGTGGTCGGCCGCAGGAGCAGCTGAACATAAAGAAGGTCGATTACAAATGTCATCGTTACGTGTGTACCAAAGCCAGTGCTGTGTGTGCGTGCGTGCGTGCGTGCGTGCGTGCGTGCGTGCGTACGTACGTGCGTGCGTGCGTGAGTGCGTGCGTGCGTGCGTGCGTGAGTGTGTGTGTGTTTGTGTGTTTGTGCGTGTGTGTGTGTGTGTGTGTGTGTGTGTGTGTGTGTGTGTGTGTGTGTGTGTGTGTGTGCGCGTGTGTGAATTGTGGGCGTGGGTGGGGGTGGGGGGACGCGCGTCTGTGTGTGAAGGGGGGAGAGAGAGAGAGAGAGAGAGAGAGCGAGACAGAGAGAGAGAGAGAGAGAGAGAGAGAGAGAGAGAGAGAGAGAGAGAGAGAGAGAGAGAGAGAGAGAGAGAGAGAGAGAGAGAGAGAACACGCATTCTCTGCAGCATCCTATTGAGAACCTACACAGAAATCGTATCATATCTAATTACGACTCGTCTGCATTTAGCCTTTTTTGCCTGCTATATTGTATTTTGGTGTATATTACATTCAGAATTGTTCTTTTAAAGAGTGCTGCGTGTATTGACGTGGCTTGTTTTCGGCAGTGACCTTGTGCTATATATTTTCTGTTTCCAATGTTTATATACAAGGTTTTTGAAGGAGTTTAGTGTTCCTGCTAATACAATGTCGGATGGCCAGTCGTTGCAATTGTTTATAACTCTGTTAGCAAAATAAATGTGCATACTGATTAGTAACAACCGTCTTCTTACGTAGTTTTAAGGGATGTCCTCTTATTCCGACAGATTATTCAACTTGAACAAGGAGCAAACAGTTTAATAGTCATACAAAAGTATATTTTGAACGTTTCAATCATATCACCACTTGCTCTTCTGTATTAGAGACATGGTCATTTTACTGCCATTAAATTTTGTTCATACACCAGGTTGTTTATGCCAGTAATACGTTTGGCAAAGATATCCAAACCCTATGCAAGCATGCTTTCCATCTTCTACTGATACTGTCAATGTTGTGTTATGTTTTGTCTTAATAATGGCGTTCTTTTGAACATTTTGTGTGTTTGGATACTGTCAATGTGCCAAGACCCACATGACTTCCCCCTGATGGGACTGTAGATGTTATTCGAGCTTTTGCTGCCGGTTATCTCTGATTAAGGACGAATTGCTTCAAAAATTAAATCCCCACAACAGAAACGAGAACACTCACCTCGCTTTACAAGAGCAGAAATAAAATAATCGTAAATAATCTGAAACGGTATTCGGCGCGTCGATGATGAAACCGAGATTGTGTGGCACCTCGGTTTTCAACTGACTCCTGTACACGAACGCCAAAACATCGAACTTCCGCTGAGCAGCATGAAACAGTTTCACTCTACAAACATACTGGCCGCCATGCTGAAAAGGTCTCTTCTCTGTCGCTGTCTAAGAGTGGTGCCATTTGGCATATCAGTGTTCCAAATTGCCGTCGAGAAGTTCAAATAATCGCGCGACTCTAGACGCCGCCATTGCTGCTTGTGTGTAAACACGGCGCGACAGGAAGTAGGTCAAGGGGGCGGGGCTTCGCGAGTGCTTAATAACAGCCAGAACAGTACAGCGGGTGGAGAGGGAACGGAGTTGGGGGAGGAGGAGTGGGCGGGGCGGAGGGGGTGGGGGGGGGGGGGGAGGTGGAGGGGGTGTTGATAAATCAGAAGGGCTGGAGAAAGACCTCTCGTAGAGTATCCACCACGGCCAGACAAGTTTCGCGACGTAACACCCCACTTACCTAGCTATAACATCGTAGACATATTACACCCTTTCATTCTGAGGTGACAAGTGCATAATTTCTTTCAGAAAACTCTATGCGGTAGACGGGACGTTGAAAGGCAAGTACACACTCCTCCCATTCCTACCTTTCCTTTATGTTTCTTTGTTAAGTAGCCAAAGATGTACTTGTATACAGCGCCATCCTGGACCCAGTGATGGCCGAGGAACATAAAGTGAGGGAATGTTCTGAATATCGAGTTAACGGGACGAAAGACTGCGGCATACCACGAGACAACCCGTATGGCTTTTTGGTTTAAAGTCGACATTTATTTCTGTGGAGTTTATCCAATGCTGAGGATGTTGCGACAGAGCGGTGAGCTCCCTGCCGAGTCCGTCTCTCGTCGTCAAAGAGTTAACGCCGAATCGTCATCAAAGGGTTAAACGCGTCTCGTCGGCAAAGGGTTAACACCGTCTCGTCATCAAAGGGTTAATACCATCTCGTCAACAAAGGGTTAACGCCGTCTCCAAATCAAAGAGTTAACGCCGTCTTGTCATCAAAGAGTTAACGCCGTCTTGT
>JABMCL010000629.1:907500-915000 GCA_018857735.1 Alviniconcha marisindica
CTCTCTCTCTCCTCTCTCTCTCTCTCTCTCTCTCTCTCTCTCCCCCTCTCTCCAGTTGTTTTTCATTGCTATTTTTTTTCATTTCCGTTGCAATCGCTGTCTGGTTTTATATGCGTAGTTGTTGTTATTATTATTATTATTATTTTATTTTTATTTTTATTTTTACTGATGCTGTATTTGTCTATAGCCTTCTGTAATAATATTTCACTGTGAATGTCTTGGTTATTAGTAGTACTGTAGCAACGGCAGATATTTGAGTCGGCCTTTGTGCTAATATCTTCACCGTTGAGAAATAAAGTTCAATCAATCAATCAATCTCTCTCTCGGGTGCGCACACATACACAAGCACCCACACGTGTGAAATCTGTGAAATGTCGAGTGAGTGAGTCAGAGTGTGTGTGTGTGTGTGTGTGTGTGTGTGCGTGCGTGCGTGCGTGCGTGCGTGCGTGCGTGCGTGCGTGCGTGCGTGCGTGCGTGCGTGCGTGCGTGCGTGCGTGCGTGCGTGCGTGCGTGCGTGCGTGTGTGAGTGTATGCACGAGCGCTCGCCTTTGTTTTGACTGTCTCAGTTTTTGTTCTTTGCCGGCTTTGCAATGCGCTGTATGATCCAATTTGGAGAAATATCACATAAAAGAGTACATAGCTGTCATTATTATCATTATCGCTTTTGCTGTTATCTGGGAACAATAGGTGTGCAGGAAAGGTTTGTCAAAAGAGAAAGGTTTTCAAGGAAGATCCGAAAGAACTGACAGACAGAGGCAGCATGGCGGACAGAAACAGGCAGTTGGTTCCAGACAGTGTGGAGCCTGGTCAGAAAAAGAGGTGTGCGCCAGTGACCACCGGACACAGTGCGGAAAGCTGGCATGATTCTGACCGCTGGGCTGTCTGCAGAAAAGGGACAATTGTCGTGAAGGATTTGGTGCAACACCTGTGGCTGGTTCCCACAAACTGCGTTCCACCGTATCGTCCTCAACGCATCGGCTGATGATCACATCCACGTCGTAGACAGAGTGACAGAGAGACAAAGTGCTGATGATCACATCCACGTCAGAGACTGACAGAGAGACAAAGTGCTGATGATCACATCCACGTCAGAGACTGACAGAGAGACAAAGTGCTGATGATCACATCCACGTCAGAGACTGACAGAGAGACAAAGTGCTGATGATCACATCCTCGTCACAGACAGACTGACAGAGAGACAAAGTGCTGATGATCGTATTCACGTCGCAGACAGACTGACAAAGAGACAAAGGCGCTACGCTTATCCCACCGTCATGTTTCTTCCCTAGTTGTTGCACCACCACCACCCTCGTCCCCCCTCATTCCTCTCGTCCCCCCCCCCCCCCGCCCACTCTTGCCCCCCCCCCCTCAGGTCACCTCTTCCCCCTCCCTCTCGTTCCCCTTCCGCCCCATCTCTTCCCCCCCACCCTTCTTTTCCCCCTCACCCTCCCCCCAGTCTGGTCCCACCTAATATTTTTTTATGTAATGGTTTGGGTGGTGGTGGAAAGGAGAACAAAATGGAGTGGTGAGCACGCCCTGTGCCAGAGCTGTGATGGATTGTGATTTAACGGTTAGCACAGACAGGCACGGCGTCCGTTAAGCTGCAATCAGAGGTCTGTACAGCTAGTGAAAGCTCCCTCCCTCCCTCTCTCTCTCTCCCTCTCTCTCTCTCTTCGTCGTCAGCCTCTCTCACTCTCTCTCACTCTCTCTCTCTCTCTCTCTTCGTCATCAGCTCCTCTCTCTCTCTCTCTCTCTCTCTCTCTCTCTCTCTCTCTCTCTCTCTCTCTCTCTCTCTTCGTCGTCAGCCTCCCTCTCTCTCTCCCTCTCTCTCTCTCTCTCTCTCTCTCTTGAGTAGTCCCTTGTTTGGGCGAGGGCTGGATGTAAAAAAGCATACATGCTTATCCATTACCCTCGCAAGTAAGGAATTTTATCTTCTCTCTCTCTCTCTCTCTCTCTCTCTCTCTCTCTCTCTCTCTCTCTCTCTCTCTCTCATTCTCTCTCTCTTGTCTATAGCCTTCTGTCATAATATTTCACTGTGAATGTCTTGGTTATTAGTAGTACTGTAGCAGATATGTGAGTCGGCCTTTGTGCTAATATATTCACCGTTGAGAAATAAAGTTCAATCAATCACTCTCTCTCTCTCTCTCTCTCTCTCTCTCTCTCTCTCTCTCTCTGCACCCGTCAGTCGACAAAAGATGAACTGCACCATTCACGCCCTCGGTAAGCGACATGACGGATTACCAAAAAAATGCAACCATGATGATGATGATGTGGGGCTTCATGTCCTCGGATGTCGTCTTTGGATGTAAATGCAACCATCCGCTTAAACTTTTTTTTTTTTTTAGTCGGCCTAGTTAGCTTCAACGTTACACGCTTTCTTCTTCTTTTGTTGTCAGCTTGAGTTTCCCTTCTGTCTATCGTTTTGACGTGACGCTGTGCGGCTGACATGACGTCATTTAAAAATCCCAAAAGCTTGTCTGTCTGTCGCTGTCTCAGTCAGTGGTCTATCTGTCTACCTCTCTCCGAGTCTCTTTCTGGTTGTGAATTGCTTAGTGCTTCATTACATCCAACTAATATCGTCCCAGCAGTATCGTCCAAGAATAAAATGGACGGCGGCTGAAATTCTCCCTTTCAGTCTGCGTTTAACATTTTCGTTGCAAATATTCAGTGTCAAAGTTGTTGTTGATCGAATTTATATAGCGTTATTCTACGTTCTCGAGCAGACTCACTGCGCTCGCATGTGATTCTACATGAGTGAATGACTTTGAATAGCGCGTTTTTTAATACACACCGAAGTGGTGTACTTACAGCGCTGGCATGGCTGGTGCCACACGAAAAGTTACGAACAGGATGCGTTTTGTTGACAACCCGACGCACAACTTTATGGCTGGTGATATTCAGCGTAAATACTCTGGCCATGACAGTCTGATAAACAGCCGAAACGAGGCAGGAGAAGAAAAGAAAGCCGTAAGCTGAAAAAGCAGCAGCAAAGAACCCAAACTTAACTAACTCTAGCCATGAAAAACCCACCAAACAAAGGTCACCATGCGCTATGCTACATCAGAGAGAGAGAGAGACACAGAGAGAGACAGAGACAGAGAGACAGAGAGAGACAGAGACAGAGAGACACAGACAGCCAGAGAAACAGAGACAGAGACAAAGAGACTGAGACAGAGACAGAGAGACAGACAGAGACAGAAACAGAGAGAGACAGCGAGACAGAGACAAAAACAGGCAGCCAGACAGAGAGACAGATAGACAGACAGTCAAACATAGACAAACTGAGAGAGAGAGACAGACAGACGGAGACAGACAGACGACAGTAGTGTATTAGTCAAGCTAATGACTGAACTTGTCTCAGTCCACACATCGCCCCAGCACCCTGTGAACTATCGCAAAGGCAGGGACTAAGTTTCCAGCTGTAGACCTAAACACAGAGCTAGGTTACCTAGTAAGTTAGCTCTTGGGTTTTAACGTTCCGTCAACCGCACGGGGTCACCTGAGGACGAACAGACAAAGGCAGCAGGAGGAAGTCGACGTGACCACTAGCTCAGTGGATGACTTACCACTGACCAATCAGTCGCCTCACAGTGGACCGCACTACTACGTCATCCGCAGGCGGTCAGTCCTCATCCTTTAACACGGCCACTGGCCTCCCGCCTGCAGCTGTTTTCTGACGGGCACAGCAAGGACCGACACAGCACGGGCACAGTCAGGACCGACACAGCACGGGCACAGTCAGGACCGATACAACACGGGCACAGTCAGGACCGATCCAAAACGGGCACAGTCAGGACCGACACAACACGGGCACAGCGAGGACTGACACAGCACGGGCACAGTCAGGACCGATCCGACACGGGCATAGTGAGGGCCAACACAGCACGGGCACAGTCAGGACCGATCAAACACGGGCACAGCAAGGACCGATCCAACACGGGCACAGAAAGGACCGACACAGCACGGGCACAGTGAGGACTGACACAGCACGGGCACAGTCAGGACCGATCCAAAACGGTCAGAGTCAGGACCGATACAACACGGGCACAGTCAGGACCGATACAACACGGGCACAGTCAGGACCGATACAGCACGGGCACAGTCAGGACCGATACAACACGGGCACAGTGAGGGCCGACACAACACGGGAACAGTCAGGACCGACACAGCAGGGGCACAGTCAGGACCGACACAACACGGGCACAGCGAGGACCGACACAGCACGGGCACAGTCAGGACTGATACAACACGGGCACAGTCAGGACGGACACAACACGGGCACAGTCAGGACCGACACAACACGGGCACAGCGAGGACTGACACAGCAGGGGCACAGTCAGGACCGATCCAACATGGGCACAGTCAGGACCAATACAACACGGGCACAGTCAGGACCGATCCAAAACGGTCACAGCAATGACCTACACAGCACGGACACAGCAATGACCTACACAGCACGGGCAGTCTTTGACCGCCGGTCCATCCGCAATCACCGCTGAATAACTGGGCCAAGGACACCTTTTGACCGGTGCATCCGGCAGTCACGAATAGGCTAACCGGGCCAAGAACACCCCCGACACAAAACAACACAATACAACCTGAAGTCTCCTCGTTTCAGAATAGCCCACACTTCACAGCTGTTGCAGGTATACCGGAAAACACTTTAAATTCACTTCTCTGCATCAGGCAAAAACAAAAACAACAACTACAACAACAACAACAACTTGACTTGAAAAACAAACACACAATCAGGCCAGTCTTCACGCCGAACCAAAGAACACTTATAATTTATACACAAAACCACACAAAAGAGCCTGAATCTCTTCGTCGATTTGAGAATAGCTGACTCTCTGAACAAATAGCCGGTACACCAGAGACCACTTCAAACTCACTTCTCGGCCGCATCAGATGACGAAACGCTACCTCGGTCACAACGGTTTTGCTCCGTCACATACCAACACTTCACCGACACAAATCGCTCTCCCTTTCGGCGGTGTACTGGACCCGGCTCCACTCACTGAGTCTGTGCACACATGTACGATACATCTCATCACACGGTGCTCTCCCCCTGCTGGGAGGCGCATGTCAACGTCGACACATGTTGATTCAGGAACTCCGCAGTGGCGGAGCAAAACCGTCCCGTCTAGTCGTGAAAGGGAGGGAGGTGGGTAGGGAGGGATGGCCGTCATGCAGGCACGAATGGAGACAGAAAGTCACAGTCCGATTGTGGTTTCAACTTTAGGTTGCAGTTTCGTTCGCGCGAGGAGAGAAAGGACTGAGTCAAGTTGATACACCTGCGCGTGTGGGCGCACCTACGTACATATGCATGCACACTTGCCTGACAAAAACGCGTACACGCATACACACACCTTGTGGCATACACGCACACACACACACATACACACTGTCACACACACACACACTACACACACACACACACACACACACACACACACACCACACACACACACACACACACCGGCACACACGCATGTACACACTCACTGTCTCACACACACACACTGTCACACACACACTCTCTCTCTTTCTGTCTGTCTGTCTGTCTGTCTGTCTCTCTCTCTCTCTCTCTCACACACACACCCCACACACACACACCACACACACACACACACACACACACACACACACACACACACACACACACACACACACACACACACACACACACACACACACACACACACACACACACACACACACACACACACACACACACACACAACACACACAACACACACACACACAACACACACACACACACACACACACACACACACACACACACACACACACACACACACACTACACTGACACACACACACACAGACACACACACACACAGAGACACACACACACACACACACACACACACACACACACACACACACACACACACACACTACACACACAAAACACACACACACACACACACACACACACACACACTCACACACACACACACACAACACACACACAGTGACACACAAACACACTACACACACTCACACACACACACACACACACACACACACACACACACACACACACACACACACACACACACACACACACACACACTAACCAACACCGTCACACCAACTACAAAGATCGTGCAGGTCGCTGACGACCTAGAAGTCCGGCGTCCTCCGACTGGACCGATCGCGGCGTTGTGGAAAGGGATTCAGTGGGTGCTGGGTGTTGCAGGTCATGCAGAGCTACTAATACACAAAGCCAACGGACACGACACAGTCTACAGCCGAACTGGAACTAGCCATGGCAGTAGTTGACACCCGCTCTGTGGCAACCACCTTGTCAGTTTTCCACTGAAGCTTCGCGGAGAAAATCAAACAAAACAACACACAGCTGTCCAAAACTGAAGTGAAGTGAAAACTGTTGCGGAGGAAATTGAGAATGGAGAAGAAAGTTTCAGTGTGGAAGCGCTGAAGTGGAAACACTCCCAACCCAGACGACGCCACGGGGGGAAAGTTCGAGTCTCCGTCAGTCAGTGTGGGCGGGAAATCCCCCAGCTTCGTACAGGAAACCACCACCTCGCCGGCGTCATCATGACCTCTTCTCCCTTTCTCCACCTCCCGCATGCACGCTCCCCCCCCCCCCCCCCCCCCCCCCCCCACACCCGTCCCACCATCCCCCCAGTCCGTCTCACCTTTCTGAGCTCCCCGCACGTGGAAAATTAACGGGATTGCGGCTTCAGCCAGTAAAGATTTTACCTTCGTTTACGCACAGGTGCAGATCTTCACTGTTTCACACAGTGAAGTGTATCAGCTAGCTGTGTGCGTTATGGCTTTCGGGCAACACACACGGCGGCCACTGCTCCACAAGGATTTTTCCTTGGGGTTAAAAAAGTAGAAGTTCGACAGTTCGGCAGTGTCACCGAGAAGGTCGTAATGACGTCACTGACGTTTTGTCGTGAACGCCCCTATGAGGCAGTGTCAGGCGATTCATTCTGATAGTTGAAAGGATGATCACACCTTCCGTTTTTCCTTTCTTTAATGTCTTTTTATTAAGCAGACGTACATTTATGGCAGATAACTGACCCCTGCATTTCCGGACTGTGAAAATACTTTAACCTCGCCTCTTTATCGGAGATTGATCACGTGAGTTAATTCAAAAGATAAAATTAAGTTACTAAAAAAATTAATGCCGTGCACGAGCTTTATACGCGAGCTTCGCCGACTTTTAAGGTCACAGCGGCGCCGGAAAAAAGAATAATTACGTTTTTGTTTGTTTATTTTCATTTTATTATTATAGTTTAGTAACAGTTGTGTGGGCTGCATACAAGTTCAGGTCTACTACGGTGTTCAAAAGCTGGAAAATATGTTGCTAACCAGGAAGCTTTCACAAACAGTAAAGTACTTTCAAGGGAGACGAGAAACGCGTTTCCGGTCTCTTCCTTGACTGTGATGTAGGCATTTACTCTGATGCTGTTTGAACAAAACTGAGTCAGTGGACATCTGTTTT